>CM076580.1:731385705-731845467 GCA_034641835.2 Pinus albicaulis
CCAGGATGAATGGTGGGAAAAACATCTCAGTGGGTGTTCATTTCAGTTATTATGGTTAAGGAAATTGGTAAAGGCAAAGACAAAGGCTTTGGAAAGGCATGAGGCATTAATTGGCATTTTATTTATGAAAATAATGGAAATTAGGAGAAAAGGAAGGTGAAAGGTCATAGGTTGCATGTGAGGAGGAAATTGAAGAAAAATAATGGAAAATGAAGAAATTAGAGGCCTCATTAATAAAAGGGCTTCTGAGGATCAATGAGCAAGACTTGGCCAGTTCAGTTTTGGAGTTCTCATTATTCTCTCTCTCTCTCTATCTCTCTCTCTCACTCTCTCATACTCTAGAGTACTTAGAGTGTTCTTGGAGCACTCTCGGAGAGTGTGGAATACTTGAATATTTGGATCAAGAAAGAAAAGGAAAAGCAGGAAAGTGGAAGATGACCTCAACATCAACACATACAACAGGTTCTAAGTGCAGGTGCCAAGTTTCATGTATGTTTTCCTCACTAGTTTTTGCATGCATGGTGTATGCATGTGGATTTCCTAACCTTTCCATTTTTTAGATAGCCATGGTGATTGTGGGTTTATTTCCATTGATTATTTTCTATTTGGTTCTCATGATTCCATTAGCTGTTGGGTTGAGTTATTAGTTCTTGGAAATATTGGTTGGACAAATGCTCTGGAAGCCCGACGGACAACTATGGGTTGAGTTACTAGTTCGTGCAGAAAACTGTCATGAATGTATGATTGATTGTGCGTTGTTCTCTCTTATGTATTTTCTGTTCATTCTTACTTAAATGTTTCTACATATTGTACATGATTTTCTTGTTTATTCTAGGTCACATATTGGTCATGCTTGCATGTTTCCCATGTATTCTTTCTTGTGTGAGGTTATATGATGAACATGCATTGGTCGTTCATGATTGGTTATACATGTCAAGTGGGTGCATATGGTCAAGTTTTCCTTGGTTTGGTTAAGGTTGTTGTGCATAAGGTCATTGTACGCAATTAGGCCATCATGATGATATTGGTATGTTATGATGCTAATGTGTTGGATGAGATAGAGTAGGAGATGCAGATCATCAAAGTGAAGTTACAACATTGGACCTCAAGGCAAGAGCAGATTGTCATACAAGTTGTATACTTGGCATGTAGGTATGTGATTCATGGTTGTTGTAAGCATTATGGTTACTTATATGTTTGTAATTATATTATTACTATGGTTATGTGTATGCCTGTCATTATATTAATGTTATGGTTACATACATGATAGATGCTAGTTAATTAGTGTGATCATATGTACATGTGTCAGTTAGTCAAATGTGGTATTAACTTGATGATTATGTTATATATCATTGATGAATATGTTAAATTGTAGTTAGCTCAATGATTATGTTATACATTGTTGATGATCATGTTATATGTTAATTTATTTTTGTGGTATGCTAGTTAGCTTGATGATTAGGTTACTTGTTGTTGATGAGCGTGATATATAGCTTATTGTTGGTATATTCTAGTAACTTGACAATTAGGGTTATTTCATGAAGACATTGATGTTATATGTATCATATTTCCTTGGATGGGCTTACGTAGATGGTTAGGGTTATTATGATCATGTATGAATCGATATAATTATGATATTGCATTGTACTAATCTAGGCTGACTGTGCATATGTGAGTGTTATGTATGAATGTCAATTGATTATGGGTTTATGACGTGAACATGTTAGTTATTACTTTTATGGATATCTTGATCTTATTTATGTTGAGTTGAGGTGTTGTGAATTTATATTGTGCTAATATATATTGGTTGTGCATATGAGATATCCTCCCTTGAGATGCATTGAGGTATGAGTTTGCTTATGTCGTATAATTGGTGCTTGACTGTTTAGAGTGTTTTATTATGTCATCTAGTTGATCTATTTAGCATGGCATGTTTGCAAGTTGTTTGAATGTTTGATTAATTTCATAATATGAGTTTGTATCTATAATATTGCATGGAGGAATGATCTTTCTTTAAGATGGTTATGCTAAAACATATGTGCTGAGATAGTCGGTATATACTTGAGTGTGAGTAGGTGATAATTCTAGAATTATGTACTATGACTGATGAATGTGAGATGATTACTGGTTATGACATGGTTGTTAGTCTGGGTAAAATTTGATTTCAAATTGATAGATATGTTGTCTTGATGTTTGGTACATATGGCTAACATGTGTGTTCAGTTACAGGTCAACGTGCTTGGAACAACAAGGTAAGGTAAATATCAAGTTGTATGTTTATTTATGCACTGAAAATTATGTGTTTATGGCAGTTTGATGTAGGGATTACATGGAAAGAGAGTCTGTTATGAAATCTTGAAGAAGGCTCAGGTTGATATTTCCTTGGGAACCATGGGGATTGAGTAATGGTGTTTATTGCTAGCCTTGTGCTTTTGGTCTTTTGTGATTTTCTTGTGCTTTATTTGCAGTTTTTCTTATGTCAGGTGTAAGGCCTTGCCACTTTGTTGAGGTTTCGTAACGATTTTGGTTTTCATGGATTTATTCTTGTTTGTTTCTTGTTCTTGCCTTCTGTTTGAGAGTCTTTGGGATCGGTTGGGAAAGAGGATAATTGATGGAGATTTGGGAGAGCTTTGTGGTACCCAACATGTAATGAAAGACTTGGATGAAGCTCAGTGCATGAGTAAGCACAATAGAAGGTAAGAGTATGACAATCGGTTGGACTGGTTGGGTCCATTGTGGTAAATGGATGGTGGAAGTACAGACATGAGAAAGGAAACAAAAAAGGTAAAATAAATGAGGTGTTAGATGCCTTGGCTATGTTTGGAATTGTTGTTCTTAACGTTTTGCATGTTGTGCAAAAATAAGGAAGTTCTCTTAACCTTGACCTTATGATATTTAGGAATGGCGTTCTGATCATGATTTTGTTGATGTTTGTATATGTATACATGTATCTGAGTATGTATGTCATTGTCTGACAGGATCATGACTATTTTATGCTAATGATATATATATATATATATATATATATATATATATATATATATATATATATATATATATATGTATGTATGTATGTATGTATGTATGTATGTATGTATGTATGTATGTATGTATGTATGTATGTATGTATGACAGACATGGTTTTGAAGGATAATTCTTGTGGAGGAATGATTTATTATGCAGGTCAATGGCATGAAGAGGTTCTTGGTCTTATAAGGAATCAAGTGGGAAGAGTAATTTTGACAAATCCATGAGGTCATTATTATGTGGACATGAATTGATATTACATGCTTGTATTATGCCTATGTTTATGTTATGGACAGGTAATGTGGAGGGGTACATCAACAAAGTGAAAACAATGTGATATGTGGCATGCTAGGGTGAGCATGGATAGTGGAAAGACACTAGAAGCAAGGTTGCTTGTGGGGTCAAAGTTTGGTCTATGGATGTGTAGTGCTATTGTTGTGTATATGTTGTACATGTTGTATATTTAGTGATTGTATCTACGGTGATGGGTAATGTTGCATATGTAGTATTGTGTACATATGATGTTGTATGCTTGTTGTATATATGATGTTGCACATGCAGTGCCAGGTATAGATGGTGCTATGTACATGTTGGATATGCAGTGTTGTGTACGTATGGTGCTATATACATGTTGAATATGCAGTGCTATGTACATATGGTGTTGTGTGTGTGATGCACATATGGTGCTATGTGCATTTGGTGTTGTGTGCACGATTGTACACATGGTGTTGTGTGCATGTGGTTCTATGTACAGGTTGTACATGTGGTGCTGTGTGCAGGCGGTGCCGTGTACATGTCGTGCATGTGGTTCTATGTAAATATGGTGTCGTGTACATGTGGTGCATGTGTTGTTGTGTACATGTGGTATTGTGTACACATTGTACAGGTGGCGTGGTATACATTTGGCAATGTGTACACATTGTGTAGGTGGTTCTATGTAGATGTGATGTTGTGCACACATTGTGAAAGAAGTGTGTGAGTACAGGTGGTACTGTGTACATGTTGTGCATATAGTACTGGTATACATGTGCTATTGTGTGCATGTCGTACATGTTGTGTTGTGGGCATGAGGTACTATGTATGTGAAAAGTGTAGTTGTGGTATCGTGACATATGTATTAATTGTGTTGTACTCTGTATATGTATATGTATTGGGTTGTGTTGTACACCGAGTGTGGGTGTATGTATTGTGTGATGTTTCATACCTTGTGTGGATGTACCTATTGAACATTGCATCTTGGTGCTTTCCAGGTGTGGCAACCGATCCGGTATGTGTACAGAAGGAACAAAGGCAGAAGTAAGGACTGATGAAGGATAAGTATCGATATTTTATTATGCATGTGATATGTGATTCTGACTTATGATGGTTACATGTGATTTATGATTATGGTTTATGATGATTGCATGTGATTTATGATTTTGATCTATGATGGCTGCATTTTGAGCTAACCAGATATGATATTTTTATACATGATGATTTGATCAAATAGTTGGTTTGACTTGTGCGACAGGAAGTGAACAGAATTGCAAGTGTACCTTATTGACGAGCTACCGATGAGGTATGATGTGAATTTATTTCAATTTGTTTTGAATCTAATGGCAGTTATGTGCTTGGTACAAGATGCATGAAAATGCCTGGTTGGGTGGTTGAAACCTATTGCAAGAACTAGCAGCGTCAACAAAAGGACTTGAAACATGCAATAAATACTGTTGGTAGAGACATTCAGGAGTAGGGCCATTATGGGACACTTGTGCCCAATAGTGTCCATTTATTTCCATGAGAATTATATGACTGGTATGATAGCTTTGAGGCAAGTATATTCCTTGTTTTTTCAAAATTACGATGCGAGGAAGCCTTGCCAAGGGATGGATTGCTCGAGATGGGGGTGCTGACTGAACTTGGAAGGTGAGTGTCTGCACAGAAAGGGTGACCAGATTTCTCGAGGGAATGTGTAGCAGAGAAGGGTAGGCTTGGATGGATTTTTTTTTGGTCATTAGCATTTCCGGATGGAATCAAATGCACATTGGGAGTGTGCCCTGGAACAATGAGATGGTAACTATTCATTGAGTCGACACGTGGCGTAGGATTGTAGAGCTGGACGTTGGATGTAGATTTGATTTTGAAAGTGGATTCTAGACTTCCTGTGAAGGAGGTGAATCCTGGTACTAATTTGAGGGTGGAGGTGCGAGCCTATTGATTCCCTTGTTGTTGATACGAGCATCATATCCTTCTATTTGCTAGTTGAGAAAATGTGTATATGTGTATATATGTATATTATTGTAAATACTGTATCGAGATGGTTTATAAGCTCCACAAACAATATGGTTATTTTATTGTTGAAGAAAATGTGCATAAGTATATGTGGTTGTGATTGTAAATACTATAATGAGTTGTGTTATAAAGCTCCAGTAAACGATATGATTATCATGTTTTAGCAGGTTATTCATTGTAAATACTGCAATGAGATGTGTTATAAAGCTCCATAGGCAATATCTTTTGTTTTCAACGATTTGGTAGTTTGTAGGTGTCATTGAACACTGAGGATGGTGTTCCCCCAAGGGGGAGGGTTCTGTAACAACCCTGGTAAAAATAAAAATAAAAATATATATAAGACCATGGTGAATGGACACATATTCCAAGCTGAATGGTGGGAAAAACATCCTAGTGGGAGTTCATTTCAGTTATTATGGCTAAGGAAATTGGAAAAGGCAAAGGCTTTGGAAAGGCACGAGGCATTAATTGGAATTTTATTTATGAAAATAATGGAAATTAGGAGAAAAGGAAGGTGAAAGGTCACAGGTTGAATGTGAGGAGGAAATTGAAGGAAAATAATGGAAAATGAAGAAATTAGAGGACTCATTTATAAAAAGGCTTATGAGGATCACTGGGAAAGACTTGGTTAGTTCAGTTTTGGAGTTCTCATTATTCTCTCTCTCTCTCATACTCTGGAGAACTTAGAGTATTCTTGGAGCACTCTTGGATAATGTGGCATACTTGGATATTTGTATCAAGAAAGGAAAGGAAAAGGAGGAAAGCGAAAGAGGGCATCGGGATCAACATTTACAACAGGTTTTGAGTGTAGGTACCGAGTTGCATGTATGTTTTCCTCATTAATTTTGGCATGCACGGTGTATGCATGTGGATTTCCTAGCCTTTCCTTTTCCTGGAAAGCCATGGTGATTGTGGATTCATTATCACTGATTGTTTGCTGGTTGGTTCTCATGATTCCTTTAACTGTTGGGTTGAGTTATTATTTACTAGAAGCCTTGGTTAGAAAAACTCTCTGGAATCCTGACGGACAACTTTGGGTTGAGTTACTAGTCCTGGAAGCCTTGGTTGGAAAAACACTTTGGAATCCCTAGGTGGGTTGAATTACTAGTTTTGGAAGCCCTGTTGGATAAACACTCTGGAAGCCCTGTAACAGTTGGGGTTGAGTTACTAGTTCTGGAAGCCCTGGTTGGAACAAACACTCTAGAGCCCTGGAGAAACTTGGATAGAGACCAATCCGTGATGGTTAGTGATGTGCGACCGTGAGGTATAATCACTTGTTTGGGGTTGAGACAATCTAGTCTCTGGAGCCCTGGTTTGGCATTGATTGATGTGTTTGATAAAGTCCCACATTCATGCTTGGAATATGGCACAGGGGTGACTGGTTGAAGTGAGATTTTGATTAACCATGTCTATGGTTAGGAGGAACGTGGAAGTCCCATTCTGGGTTGGTTTTTACATTCATTGATAAAAGGTTCATTTAATTGGTATTTGAAGTGTATATGCACTGGTCTATATATGGATTCTATTGCTGATGTATCCATGGTGCGTCTGTTGGTATTATACTGGTTATAAGCATGTATTGTGATAGTGACGATGTATGACTCTCTCCATGTTTTTACTTGTAAATGAATGCAAAACATATCTATGGTTAAATTAAGTAAATTATAGCTTATAATGTAGGGGAGAAATTATTCTTAGCCATTATCAGATAAGAAAGAGACCCATTTGTTTAAATATGCTGTTTATACTTGTAGATGCTATGTTTGTGACATGTTTGACAAAATGTATGTCATGGCTGGGTGGGGTCAGATGAGCTCTTGATGATGTGATTTCTTTCATATGTTTGTTTCAATGTTATTTACCCTATCATGAAGTTACATGAAGTTCTGGTAGTGACCTGGGCTAAGGGGCTGAAAATGTTGCACATATCCCAAAGCTACAAGTGGAAAATTTGTTGTTTGGGCCTGAACCGCTACCTTGCCAAGTCTAGCCCGTGGATCTAGGGTCTATAGCCACTCCATTTCCCTTACAATCCCACGACTCAGCCTCAAAGGGGCTAAAAATCATTACCCCCTTCGGGAACAAGGCCCTGGGAGGTTAGGTTACCCCTTAGGATGTCAATGATGCAGTGTAAGGTGTGTTTTTGGTGTTTCCATTTGTTCCACTTCCTTAAGGTCATCTAGGAGGTTGAATCTCATATTAGTAGCCTCTCATCACATGTTTACCTTGGTTGGACGATGATTACTTGGGTAGATGTGGGAAGAGGGTGTTATAGTTCTCCTTATCCAGGGATGAATAATATTTGGAACCTTTATTTCTTTCAACAACGTATGCAAGTTCTCTATAGGTGCCAATTTGCTAACTTGTTTAGCCTACTGGACAACCTATTCAGCAAATAACCATCCAAGGTATTCCAATACAAGTCCAACATCTTGTCCAGGGGATTCCTCAAGAATCTATTCAAGTGAATCCGTAAAAACTTGTTCAATAACCAATTCAACAACCTGTTCAGAGTAGTCCACAAACTCCTATCCAGTTGAATTAGAAACAACCTTTGGTACCTTGGTGCTTGCATACATCAATGTCAAGTTTCCTCACTCTCGGCGATAGGTTTACATCAATGGCGTTCGATCTAAATATTCTGTGTGGTGTTCGACTTCAACGCATTCATTTACACCATACATATTGTACTGCAGTACCTTGAGAACCATTAACATCATTGATGGTTTATCTCACGTCTGTTAACAACTTGCATCATTGACTGGTAATCAGATGGCGTCTACCATGTTCAACTCTAGCTCATTGATTCACACGGCTAGACTTGTATATTGGATGATTGCATGACCGAGATAGAAGACCCTGAATCTAGTTTTATCCATTCGAGTTGTGATTTCAAGATTAATGATGGTTATGATCATACAGACAGTCAAGTCATGGGCCCACCATATTTCATCGGTTGACACATATTTTGGTCATTGTACATGTAATGTTAGCTTATGTGTTTAGTATGGGTATGCCTCCCTCAGCAAATATGTCATGATGTAAATGTATTGCAACAACAAATGATCTCGTTGGTTGTTCTAGATCCTCACTTGTCACAAGGTAAAACCCTTCAGTCATCTGTTTTCATTTATGACTTTGTGCTTTAGGGGAAATTTGTTATAGGCCATTCTGTCGCATCTAATCAATAATCCTTCAAACAATATCATTCACATACTTTGAACACTTTATCATCCTCCCTACAAAAAGCCCTAAGCATGACTCTCTCAAATCCTAGAGTTTCTACTTGAAACTTCTTCATTTCAATGATTTTGAGGTCCAATGCACCCTAGCCCTTCATAGGCCAACGTTCACCTACAGGTTGGATCTCTCTAGACCCGCGTTGATCACCAGCAGGTTTCCCCTTGCTGGGGGTATTTGATTCTAGAAATTCAGGAAAAATAAAAAATAATCATGAAGCTTCCTCTTCCAGAATATTCCAGGATTTGTTGTAACTATTTACCTCCGAGGAAAGTCTTGAATACTATCCTATCCTACCTATATATTTCACCCCTTATCCCTTGAGCTCATCCTCCCATCAAGAGTGCATCTCAAGCCTAGATTGGTAAATGGATAAGAATTGTTATTTTACGATCCTCTTCTATCTATTTGTGACCATCCACAAGATAGAGGTAGGCTTTTGGAGATAGATTCTACCTTATGATACTACTGTGAGAGTCATTATTCCATGCATTAGGGTGACATAGAGGTACACTTTGTGGCAAGGAAGTGCAAGTCAACTTGGAGGAGCTCTTCTACAATATCAACTCCTATAGTTGGTTGTAGCTCACTCCATTTGTATTAATGCAAAGAGTTCATTGTTTTCCTATATGTGATGTTATGATTTCATGTATTTTAATTCCATGCCTATCCATTGAATAAGGTGATTAGATGATGCTACATAGATGTCGTAGATCGTTTGCTTGTGTTGTTTGATTGTGCAGGTTCTAATTAGAGCAACCAGAGCTAAGATTAGAGCGTACAAGTCAAGAGAGGAGCAAAGCATATAATGAATTCTAGGTAGGATTCATCCCATTTTATATTTAATTTAACGAAAAAATTAGCTTCTTTATCCTTCTATTGTTCTATAGTATGCCATAAAGTCTAGGGAAGATACTTCTGTCGGCAGTTCTAGATTCCGCATAGCAGGTGGTATCTCTAGAACCTTTGTGGTTTGTCATGACATTCCTTGCTTTTATGGCTTAGTTGAATACCCCTTAGTCCCATTAAGTTGACACCGTTTCAGTCATTTATGGCCTATGTGGGTATGGGAGGTTTTTGGAATGGATCTACTCAAACACTACTTAGAGAATCTCTAGGTTCTCTCACTTCAAACATGGTTACCGATTTGAGGAGAACGATGACCCAAAAATGAGAACTATAGCCCTAAAAATCCACATTATTTAGTCAAAAACACCAAAATCAACCCTCGAATTGAGAAGTGGAGTTATTACTAGCATCCCCTCACTCTTTTTATTTTATTTTATTTTTTGTTTTTTTTTAATAGAATTAACACCTTTTGCAACCATGGCAGAAAAATTCTATAATATTGCCAAAAGAAACCTTAAAATCTCCCCCTCACCCCCCCAAAATAAGAGAGCGACACTTACAACAACACCATTTTCTTTCAAGGTTAAAATTGCATCTTCATTGAAATCGTGGAATTAATAATTAGTATTATTGTAATGGAAATCTTAAAAGAGAAATTTTTGAATAAAAAAGTGGCATCCCTATTCTTTTTTTAGTCTAAAATTACAATTTTTATAATCTTTGAATATCAACATCATTATAAACAAAATCTTAAAATCAACGTAAAAAAAAGGTGTTATCAATAATGTCATTTTTTTAAAAACTTAAAATAATGATTATTTTCAAATTATAACTTTAAAACCTAATATTATTGTGCTAAGAGGCACCCTACAACTCAATAGGAGGGAGTTGTTGTCACGTAATGTTACATTTAAAAATAATTAAATAATGCTTACATTAAAAAATTAAAAAATAGTAATAACAAAAAAAAACCAGTGTCCCCCATAAACAAAATACTTCAATTTCCACAATTTTACATCAACTTTATATAAAAAGATAAGTCATTGAAAATAAAAAAATATATTTATTTTTTAGTATGAGGGAAATATGTAATTCCTTCACTACTTAATATGGAGTGTACAAATGGCATATTATAATATTATTATTATCCCTGCTGTTCGATAGAGATAACTCATTGGGTTTTAGGTTGACCGACTATTATTTAATTAAACATATCATTTTTTTTGAAAGTATAACTTTAATAATTTTTATTTTTATTTTTAGAAATAATTGTATTTGTATTTATCTGTCATCTAATTGGTTGTTTATTTGTTGATGTTATTTCCAAATGCCTTGCAAACCCTCTCCATCTATTGCACTGTATTTCATTGGAGCTAGTTTGAGAAGAAAGCGCGACCCCATTTATTGCTTTAACTTACCAATGCTCTGGTATTGTCAATTGTGCTATGATGGATGTCCATATTGACAAGTAAAATCACAAATCTCACTTTTACGGAACCGTATTCAATACATCAAGAACACTCCATCTCTACCACATAATTCATGCAGAAAAGCACGTCATGCTGATAGCCTATAGTGTAACATGCATTTATTTATTTGATTTTTTAGGGTACATTGCGTCTCCTCTAATATGAACCACTTTGCTCATCTGTATCAGGAAAGCCAAAATCAATGATTAAATAAATGCAAACTCTTGTCACCCGAGGGGCCTTCTCTACGTCTTAACATGTGTTTTGGGCGTTTTCATGAAAAATATGATTTTTTAATGGTAATTTTGTGGATTGTAATGTAAGGATTTGATGGAAATAATCATATATATATATATATATATATATATATATATATATATATATATTTTTTTTTTTTTTTTTTTCCTAATGCTTTTTAACGATTGTGTACATGTTTTGGATCTCTTTCATATGTGGTTGTTTATGTATTGGCTTTTTGAGTCTCACTAATACTTCATGATATGATGATTTCTGCATGCATGAATCAATAATTAATTCTTTCAAAATTCGTTGAAGTGACCAATATTTTTTTTATGTTGTTTTTTTAGAATTAAGTAAATATTTATGCTGATCTATTTATTTGTAAAATTTTATCTTCTTTTCACTTTTCATTCACTTCTCAGCTTGTTCTGAAGATGGATCCCTGTTGGGATTCGAAACGTCGACCGTTGTTTGATCACACTGAGGATAATTCGGAGATCTCTTCATCAAACATGTTTGATCACACTGAGGATAATTCGGAGATCTCTTCATCAAACAATAACCACAGAAGCTTCAAAACCGAGATAAAATTGGTTTTTTTTTTTTTTTTTTTTTTATTTTTTTTTTATAATTTAATTTAATTTTTATTTTTATTTATTAAATATTAATTTTTCAAAATAAATTGGATTTGAGAAACAATAAAACTTTCAAAATTTTATATGTAATTTATTTTTAAAATTTAATCAACTTTTCATCTGTTATATTTTTTATAGGATTCTTACAAACTCAAATTATGCCATCTATTAACTAATTCCAATGTCAAAATCTAAAAGAAAACAATACACTACGGAGCATTTTCTATCGTTTATCTTTTAATTTTAAAATCTCATGTAACTTGGTCTCACTTTTCTCTAACTTCACTTAAACTCCAACATGATACAATGATAGGTAAATCAGCATATGATTTTCATGTTGAGTGAGGGGATTGTAGTCTCCTTTCAAGTTGTAGCTTGATAAAATTCCAGTTGGAGTTCGGTGAGGTAGGAGCCTCCTGTAGGTTGTAGCCTACAGAAAATATTTGGGAGTTGGAGCTTCCTTTCAAGTTTTAGCTTGCAGAATTTGAGGTAGTAACCTCCTGTAGGTTGGAGCCTACATAAAATCAGTTGTGAGAGGGAGTTGGAGCTTTCATTTGCATCAAAACAATAATAATATGTGGTTTTATCCCTTATGGGTTTCCACTTATATCTGTTGTCTATGTGATTAACGATTATGTGGTGAAGTGATGTTTTAATCTGCTTAATTACTGGTTGTCCACACATTATGTTTTTTGATTTGTTATGCATTATGCTTCTTATAAAATGTAGTTAATGGGTGTAAAGAAATTTTTTTTAATTTCCATGAATGTACTAAACTGATTCACCCCCCCTCTTAGTTTAGCTAAGGGTTCATCACCTCAGTGCACACTCGAAGTTGCCTATCTTTTGTTTTTTATGCCTGCTTAAGGAAAGTGTGAGTGTGATTCTAGTAAGTAGCCATTTGTTGGATTGGTTACACTAGAGGGATCATTTCAAATGATTGTATATATATATATATATATATATAGCAGGCAGGTCATTATCATTAGGATTTGAAGCCCTCAAATCTCAATGGTCTGCTGCCATAAATAAGTTCAGTTAGTAGTCATTTCAGTTTGTCAAGTCGTGTCAGTTTGTTGAGTCACTTTAGTCTCGAATCTTGCTTTTATTTTTGACTCCATGCCCAATGGATAAGGCTACTTGGTCTATGGTGTTCTTGACACCTCCTAAGTAGGTGCCATCCCCAGCTGGAGCCAATTTTAGTGTTTGACAGTCCTGTCAGTCACCACTGATCAAATTATGCTCTTTCATACGGTTGATAGGGTCTTAGGGAAAATTTTTATAGTTTTTGTAGGTCTTCAAATAAAAATTTGATCATTGGTTAGGATAGCTAGGTCATTACTACTCCTTTCAGTACCATGGTCAATAAAAATCACTATGGTCAGGTCATTACTTTTTTCAAAATTGTCTTGGTCATCATGGTCATCGTTGAACTCATTATTCCATGTAGTGTCATCATTAGGTCATAGGGTCAAAATTATGAAAATAAGTCATTTCACCATCAAAGTCATCAGTTGAAGGAGTAGTAATAGGGGAAAATGATCAATAAATATTTTTAAAGTGCATTTTTATCTTTAGAAAGTTGAAAATATATGATAAAAGGTTTTCTAAGCTGCATTACACAAGCCATCAAATCAATTGATGAAAAGACAAGGTGGGGCTACATCACCACCAAGAAGGATAATCGATTTCCAGCCTATAAGAAGACCAACAAAGCTCATTTTTTTTTCATTTCTCTCTCATAAGACATCATTCCATCAAATAGGAGCTTGCCACCCCTGGAAGATCATTTCATTCCCTTGTAAAGGAGGATTCTCTTGCTGCGTTGCGCATATCTCTTGCTGTGTTGCGCATATCTCTTGCTATGTTGCGCATATCAGTGGTTGTGTTGTGTTTTTCTCACTATTGCTGCGTTTTTCCTTAGGATGGAAAATTTCTCATTTTCAGTGGTTTCATCATCAATTTCAGGTTCCAACACATCATTACAAGTATGTGGGCCCCTCATCTACCTCTTTTGACTTCATTTCATGCTTAGAAAGCTCAGAATCACCTCTCTTAGGGTTTGCTACATTTTCTTGGTATCATAGTCTATTTGGTCAATTTGTTGACAAAAACCCTCACATTCAAGCTCACTCACCCTCCCCCACCTTTCATATACCTTCCTAAACATTCTCCCTCACCCCTATCCCTCATTTTCATCACTTTCCTCCAAACCCTATCCTACACTACACTTTCCTAGGCTAGGGTTGTGTTTTTCCCGTTTGCACCCTTTCCCCTCATTCATTTCCTAAAATTACATTTCCCCCCATTCCCTAACATTTATCCCTACCTCCCTAAATTTTCCCAAGAATTTAGACTCCCTTTAACCCTTTCATTCCCCTCCATTTCTAAAACTTCCCAAAATCCTCTATTTTTTCCTACACTAAACCCTAATTTTCCCTCCTAGTGAGATAGGGTTTACTATGGATTCAGAGACCACTGAGTAGAGGAGGAAAAAGGGAGTTCAGATCATCAGGTATGAACCCACTATAGTACATGATGTAATGGATGCACTATTTATTAATAAATCACTCCAAGATGCATGTTGCATTACCTTTTGCGAAAGGTTTGAACTTGGTTTCAATGACAAGCTTACAAGCACTTTTGCCACTGGTCTAGGGAGAGATAAGGTGACCATTGCAGGAATTTTTTTCGCTCTTTCAGCAAAGGCTATTTCCATAGCTACAGGTGTCCCAAACAATGGTGAACTTTGGTTCATGAGAAGAGACCCTAACATTGAAAACCACAAGATATTTTTGAAACCTCCATACAAAGTTGCTCCAAAGCACATCTTTCCATTCAGACACTTGCTTGACAAGTATGCCCCTCTCATGAATATGATCATGAAATATTTCACATGTGAGGTAGGTTTTGAAGGTTATATCAATATCATGTGATATTACTCATGCATTTCACCAGTATAAAATCTCTCAAACTACCCCACTATCTCTACAGAAGCATGGCCAACATGGAAGAGAGTGTACATAGAAAAGCAGAGGATCATCATGCTAGATTGTTCCATCATGTCTTGGTGAAAATCCTTGTTTTTCATCAACTTGCATAGGTAAACTTATCTTGGGACGGTTCCACGCATTCAACTTCACTTTTTCCTACTCCAACTCAGTCAAGTAGTCACTCTACACCATTGGCTTCACCAATGCAAAAAGACGTAGGTTCTACAAGAAAACATATCATAAGGACACCTAAAGCTGAGGTGACTAAAAGGTAAACTAGAGGGAAGAGGCTGATGTTTTCTCCTACTACTGTTGAAAGGGCACAGGCTGCTACAACAGTTGAAGATACACCAGCACATGAGGCACCACAGCATGAAGAAACACAGGTACAATTTGACATTCATATGGAAGATTTAGAAGTGCACGAAGAGGAAAAAACATCTAAACAGATCATCCAGAAGAAAGAGGCTAATATTAGAGAGATAAAGGATAAGTTTTTCAAGGTAGACTTCATGATCACTTTCCTTCAGCAAGAAAACAAGCAGCTCCAAGTTAAGCTACTTTTTCTTTGCAAGCCCAAAGAAGATTTGCAGAAGGATGATGCCAAAGGTAAGGAATTTGTTGATGTGCATGATTTAGAGGATAAATAATAGTATGTTAAAGCAAGGAGACCAAGAACAAGAGGTATCAAGAGGTAACTAGAGCAACAAAAAGAACCATCTCCACCATTAGGTCAAGAGGACCTTGATGACCTAATTGCAGCAGAAATTGAGAAAAATAAGGATTTTTCTCTTGAAAGGGTCAATTGCCACTTGGAAAATATTTTTAAGAGGGCTAATAGGAACAAAAAAAATTCAGAGGCACATTCTGGCATGCATTATTTCATAAGGAATAATATTTCTCAAATCAGAATCAAGCAATTGAAGAAGAAATTGAAGCAAACCCTAATGAGGCAAAAGGAGAAGGAAAAACTTGCTTTGTTGGCTGAGCCCTCCCTCATTTCTTGACATATCATCTCCTCACTTCACGGGGAAATTTTGGGGAAATTTTGAGCAAATTTTGCAATTTTTTGAATTTTTGGTGTTTTTGGCTTAACACAGAAAAACCAGTTCAGCCAAAAGCGCAACGCCTTGGTGATGCACTTGTCCCTCAGAGGAAAAATTGAGAAAAACTTCACATCATTGGATATATATTGACCTGCACATCACAGCTATCCACTTTTGGTGCCATGTCAGAAAACATATTGGGAGAAAAGTTCAAAAAACATGCCAAAAAGTCACTTTCTGCCACTTTTTTGACCCAGGCACTGCACTTTTGGAGTGACCTTGGGAGATTGAATTTTTCTCAGCCTTTGAGAGGCCATTTTTCTTGCTCAAGTAGTCTAATGATAACTAGAAATCCTAATATTTACTATGGTACCTTCAAATCTATATTTGGAGCTCAGGAATGCAGTCAAAAGTCCTCTTTAAGATGGCGTCGTGCTTTTCGCTCGTGGAGCTGCGCTTTTCCCTGTTAGTCAATTTTTCGAGTTTCTTTAGTCAAAGTTGCTTTTTCATGATGTAAATATTATTTTTTTGAATTTATATTACGTATATGAATGTAAATAGGCTGATCAATGACATTTTGATGTATTTTTATTCAAAGGCTAAAAGGATGTGTTTGTTTTAACCTCCCTATTCTTATGTTCTATTGGAGAAATTTGTGCAAACTGATCCTATCTTGAGGGATTCGACCCCTGAGAGAGGGGAAGATGTTTTTTGGCTATTTTTATATAGTTTTCCTTCAGAATCAAGGTTGTACATTAGATAGTATAAGTCTTGGAGACTTATGTACATTTGACATTTGCATAAATACAAGTTCAATTGTAGCTAATATATAGGGATTCATGTGGTATGATTTTTTGGCATACTTTTTTAACTATAATTCACTTTTATTAATGATTGATTCATCTTCTTTCCATATCTACACTTTTCAGTGATCTTCCTATAAGATGTTAAACAAAATTCTGTAAATTTATACTCTGTGTTGGTAGGAATTTCATGTTTATGTAGCTCACTTCTGATAAATGAATTAATGTTTGTCATGCTCATTTTGATCCTCTCCTTTTCCACCCTACACTATAATTTAAAACCCTAAAGTTCCATTGAAAATATCTACCATGCCCCTTTGTATCCCTGCAACTGTAATTTTTTGGCTCTGACCTAGTTTTCTTTACCTCTCCTCCTAATCCAGCAAAAACCATAAATGTTCAAAACCATAGAGCTCATACCTAGCCTAATATCATTACATTTCTTTAGTCATATTTGGTTTCAAGATCACAGAGAGATCCCTCTCTCATTTGGTAGGGCTAGCTACCAAATCCCAAGTGGTCTGAGGTTACCTCCTTCAGTTTTCATTCTCAACCTTGGAACACTGTGGAGGATAACATGGTACACTTGCTAGAAAACTTAACACTAACAGGTTAAATGTGGGAGGGGGGGTTATAAGGTGCTATCAGAGCTCTCTGGTTCATCACTTGGACTGGATGGGTGGAATTTGATGTTCATGCATGCATGCCAGTTGTCTATGGGTTTCTATGCATGCATTATGATAGTCACTTTTGGAGTTGTGTCATTGTAACACCTGCTTCACACATCTACCCAAGTAAACGACCAACCGGGTAAACATGTGATGATAGGCTGCTAATATGGGATTCAACCTCCTAGATTACCTTAAGGAAGTGGAATTGATGGAAACATGAAAAACACACCTTACATTGCATCATTAACATCCCCAAGAGCTAACCCAACCTTCCAAGGCCATCTTCCCTGAGGGGAGACTGATTTTTATCCCCTTTTAGGTTGATCCATGGGCATATAAAAGAAAGGGAGTGACTCTAAACCCTAGAGCTGCGAGCTAGCCTTGGAAAAGTAGTAGCTCAGGCACAAACAACGAACTTTCCACCTGTAGATCCAAGATTTGTGTAACATTTTCAGCCCCTGAGCATAGGTCACTGCCAAGAACTTCATGTAACTTTAGCAGACTATAAATAAAATTAAAGCAAACAAATGGAAGCAATCACCTCAACCGGAACTCATCCAACCGCACCCAGCCATGATAGCCATTTTGTCAAACATGTTACAAACATAGCATCTACAAGCATAAACAACAGATTTAAACAAATGGGTCTCTTTCTTATCTGAGAATGGTTATGAACCATTGATCACTTACGCCATAAACTATCATACAATCAATTTTACCATAGATACATGGATATTCATTTACAGGAAAAAACATGAATAGATCCATACATCATCACTGATCGAATACATGCTCATAACCAACATATTAATAACATAAATACAACATATGCAATAGCAATAAATTCCATACATAAAATATTACATTTTCATACTGAATATTGGAGAAATGAGCTCTTCATTATTGAATGTAAAAAAACAACCGGAGATGGGACTTCCACGTTCCACCCGGCTGTAGATTGGCTAAGCAAAATCTAATTCAGCCAATCACCCTTGTGCCATATTTCAAGCATGAATGTGGGACTTAAACCGAAGGAACCAACCAGGGAATCCCAAGACAAAAACACCTCACCTTCATCAATAAACATGTCATAACTATATTTATCTTGATCTACCCTAATCACTAGGCTAACACAAGCATGGTTATCACTGGATTCTCTCTGCCTAAACCGTCAGGAATTTTCCTGTCTCCTATTCTCATAGGCTTTACTGCAACCCACAGTCTAAATCAGGGGTCACTAGGCCCTAAGCCAAGACATACTCTCCAGGATTTACCACAATCCCAAACTCGGGATTCCTAAGCCTAAAATGGATAGAAAACCACCACCTCTCAGGCTTTATCGCAATCCAATCCTAGATTACTAGGCCCTAAACATATGCAAGTGAATCGGTTCTATATCATTCGTAGATCCACCTCACTTAGCTTCAAATCCATCTGGTGATCCAGCTAAACCAAAACATGAGAACACCACAACACCATGGCTATCCAGAAATGGTAAGGCTAGGCTTAATACACTATCACGCCTGGAAAACCCATGCCAAAATAGCAAAGAACCACATGTAATATCACGCATGCCAAATATATCAAGGAAAATACACATGCAAATCGATACCTGCCAAGAATCCTATTGTAGTTGCTTGATTCCTGTTCATCCTCTCTTTCTTCCTAATTTTTCCTGCTTTCTTGTCTTTCTTTCTAAAAATTCCAAGGTGCTCCAAAAACTCTGTGTCCAAGAGATAGAAAGAGACAGAGAGAGAGAATAATGAGAGAGCTCCAAAACTGAATTGACAAAAAAGGTACCAACTGGTCCTCAGAAGCCTTTTTATGGAAGAGGCCTCTATTTTCTTCATTTTCCATTAGTATTGATCCAGATTTATGCAAGAACACAATAGAATACACATATAACCATAAATACAAAGATGCAATGGAAATAACACTTCATTTCATTAATATCAAAGAACAAATTTGCTTCCAGACAAAATGGAAATAAACTAGCTAGGGCACTCATAGCTTATCTCTGAGAAGAGATGTGGTGGCTACAGGAATTTGAACTGTGTTATAATGAGGCTCAAAGGCCTATTTATTATTTAGAAACAATGGGAAACCATAAACATCCAAAACCATAACACTAGGACCAAAACTATGGGCCTCATTTAGGTAAATTGGTGTTCCAACTTCCCTGGGACGTAAGTTTGGCATACAATCTTCGTTTAACGTGCACCATACCTCATTAGAAAGATCTATCCGAGGACTACAACTTTCGTTGTAAGAAACATTGGTCCATGGGATGGACCAATGTTTCTCCTTATTTTCCCAAAAAATGTCGTTTAGGGCCTCAAAAGGGCTCAGGAAGTTTAGGACCCGAAAAACTACTAAAAATAGTAAGTTGTGCCGAAACTAAAAAACTAAAAGATACAATGGTGGGGCCCCAAGTGGAATAGGAGGGTGGCCACCAATATCCACCTGGATCATTCCTCCTCCCTTAGGAAGCAATGGTCCCCATTTCATTAAGTTCCTCCATGAGATGAGGAAAATTCTGTTGAGCTTGGTCCCTGGTGAACCACTTGCCTTGGTGCAGGAGTTGACCAGCTTTGACAACCTGATAAAGTTGGATCTTCGATTGGCGAGTGTTCTTGATTTGCATGTCTATTATATAATCTGTGGTGGCATGTTCCATGTAGTCTGGGTTTAAATTTGTCTGTGTGAGTTGTTCTGCAATGTCAGAGGTGTCCAGTAGAGGTGGGAAGTAGGGACGAAGGCGGTCCACATTGAATACTGGGTGTAGACCAAGGAATGGTGGAATACTAAGCTCAAAGGCTGTAGAAATTAGTATACACTAAGCATGCATACATCCAGATTCCCCTAATCTCACAATATTTAACTTCTTGCAAAATAAAAAATCATTCCACTGTTAATCTTTTGCGGAAAATTAATTGCAAACACATGTGAAGCATAAATAAAAACAATCGCACATAACACAGTTGTTTAATGGGAAAGCCTGAAGTTGAAAACCCTAACTATAATATATTATGTATCATGGAGATCATGTAACAATCTCATACAAATATTAGTGCATCAAGCTCTCAGTACAATCAATCGTCACACACTAACATAGAATAAATCTGCAAATCCATGCACCGATCTCTTCCCTCCTGCTAGCCTGCCTCCACTGGGCAATCCCTGCTGAAGAATAGATCTAAATGAATTCGAATTTCCCTTGCCTTAACTGCGCAATCCTCATTGGAAACTCCAATGTTTGTGTGGTGCAATCAATGCATCACTATAGTCAAAACAGATAGTCCATCTTGCCCTTTCACCTATCTCTCCATTGTGTTAGGTCCCTATATTACTACTATAGTCCCTTATTGTTGTTGTGTAACCACCTTATTGTTATTATTGTACCCCTGTAACCCCCATATTGTTATTATTGTGCCCTTAAATTATTATTGTTAGGTCGGCTAGGATTACATTGTGACCCCACTAGGATTACATTATGGCCCCATGGACTCCTATATATATAAAGGAGGTTTTGTAATTTGAATCATAGAAGAATTTTTCATTTATGTAATGTATTGGAGGTTTCCCCCTTGAAGTGTCTTATTTCTAAGGTGTTGATATCTCTTTTCTTCTATTTTTGGAGCTGGTTGTCCAACATTTGGTATCAGAGCTTTGGATTCTAGGGCTTCGCTGCTCCAAACAAGTCATCGTGGAATTTTCGCTATAACTTGTTTTCTACGAAGGTTCAGAAGCTGAAATTTTTAGGGTGCGAAGCCGAAATCCTGAGGAACATCATCGCAAAATTTTAGAGCTTCTTTCGCAACATTTTCGGAGATATGATCTGTGGAAGGTAGGGCTTTTTGCAGGCTCCTGAATTTCACTTAAACAGGTCATCGAAGAATTTTCGCTATAACTTTTTTTCTACGAAGGTTCGAAAGCTTAAATTTTTAGAGCACGAAGCCGAGATCCTAAGGAACATTGTCGCAAAATTACAGAGCTTGGTTTGCAATATTTTCGGAGATATGATCTGTGGAAGGTAGGTCTTTTTCAAGCTCCTTAATTTCATCTCAAAGAGGTGATCGTGGGAAAATCTTCATAACTCTCTCTCTCTAAGCATCGAATTGGAATTCTATAAAAATTGACTGGAAGTACACGGACCATAGTTTCCTGTCTATAAATTTTAGAGCCAAAGGAGGAAATAGTGACACGTGGCAAGTCGTACAAGTTCGCTCTACTAAACCAATCCATAATTACGTCATTGTGGGACATTAGACATAACTTTGTCTTGAAGAATCCAAATCAAGTCAGACCTGTGGCATTTGAAAGAAGCTTCAAAGGAATACTACAGGGCCAAATTTCAGATATTGAGGATCTGCAATTATAGAGATAATTCAATTTCATTATAAAGCTCTGCAAAAGCAAGTAAAAGGTGTGTATTTTTTTCCCAAATTGTATAAGTCTTGTTTGAAGAATCAAGTTGAATTGATTCCAAGGGCACATTGTAGAATATATATCAGTATTGGTTTCTAAAATGGCCCCTAAAAATAATTCAACACCCATTAAGCCTTTCGAAGGCTCTACTATGACTCACGAAGACGAAGAATGGCAACATGACATATCAAAATTACAAGAGCAAGTGCAACAAATTTCTCTCTCGCAAAGAGCAACAAAAAATGACATGGAAGTTTTGAAGAAAGGTGTGGAAAATAATACGGATGGTTTAAAGAAAAGCGTGGAATCTAAGATAGATGGCATGGAAGCTGGCAGGGAATCTAAGATGGATGACATGGAAGCGAAGATCGATGAAAAAATGGAAAACATGAAGAATGATCTAAAAGCAGACATAGAAGGTTTGACAAAGTTGATACAAGAAATGTTTCCTAATGGTGAAAAGATAGTAGAGGAAACTCATGATGAGAACAAAATAAATCTTAATCGTGATTTCATAAACTGTAATGTTGGTGGGAAGAACCACCATATTCCAAAAATGGATATGAGGAAGTTTGATGGAAAGGATCCTGTAACATGGATACTACAGATGGAGCAATATTTTGATCTCCATAATGTGTAAAACACACAAAATTTACACATTGAAACTTTACATTTAGAACAAAATACATTTGTATGGTATCGATGGCTTTTCTCCCATAAAAAAATTGTCAGTTGGTCAATTTTTACGGAGGAAATGATAGCACATTATGAGCATACAAAGAGCAACACCTTCTTTAGCCAATTTATAAATATCAAACAAAAGGGTTTAGTGGGGGAGCACATTAAGGACTTCCAAAAAATGAATATAAGGGTAATCGATATTCCGCAGGAACAATGATCGATCTATTCATAGTACTTTAAAGGATAACATACAACATGAAGTTTGCATTTGGGAACCTGATTCATTGGAGAAGGCATTCAGGTTGGCAAGAAAAATTGAATGTAAAATTATAGCGACAAGGAAGCCTACCACTCACATCTATAAAGATGGAAGTGTTACTACTCCTAGACTTCCACAACCTACAAGGTTGACACCACAAAAATTGGAAGAAAAAGAGCAAAAGGGATTTGCTACAGTTGTGATAGAAAATACACTAAAGGTCATAAGTGTGCTGAGAAGAAATTATTTTACATAGATTGTGAAGAGGAAGAAGAAAATGAACAAGAAGAGGATATACACTAGGAACCAGCCCTAGAAAAGGAAGAAATGAGTCTGACCATATCATGTAATACATTGGCAGGAATTACCACTCCTCAAACTCTCAAGATAGAAGGACATATCAAAAAGAAAAAGGTAATATTTTTGATTGATTCGGGTAGTACCCATAATTTAATTCATTGTAAGGTAGCCAATGAATTGAATTGTTTCCTATACCCAACACTAGAATGTCAAGTGATGGTTGCAAATGGAGGGATTATAAATTGCTCTAGAAAATGCCGTAATATCAAGCTAACCATGGGGGAATATGTATTGAATAGTCCAATGCTTTCCATTCCAATGGGAGGTGTTGATGTTGTACTAGGAGTACAATGGTTACAATCTTTGGGGACAGTAGCTTTTAATTTTCAAGAACTTTTCTTGAATTTTTTTTCAAAAGGAAAGGAAGTCAAATTACAGGGTATTGTAGGGAAGCCAGGAAAGATAATAGGCTCTAATTTCATGACAAAGCTTCTAAAGAAAGAACAACAAGGCGTAATTGCACAATTATTCTCACTAGAAGTTCCAACATCAAATCATCTATTTCTCCATATCTCCAAAAATTCTTGGACAAACATTCCAAGGTGTTTGAAACTCCCAAAGGACTCCCACCTATTCAAGATCATGATCATGCTATTCATTTGATTCCACGAATTTTTCCTCCAAAACATCAGGCCTTACAGATATCCTTATGTCCAAACGAGCGAAATTGAACATATGATCGCGTAAATGTTAGGAGGCAGTATAATAGAAATTAGTCAAAGTTCTTTCTCTGCTCCTGTAGTATTGGTACACAAGAAGGATGGATCATGGCGCATGTGTCCCAATTATATGGAGCTCAATAAGCTCATCATTAAAGATAAATTTCCCATCCCTGTGATTGATGAATTATTGGATGAATTACATGGAGCATTTATTTTACCAAGTTGGATCTTCGTTTAGGATATCATAAAATTAGAATAAAGACCGAAGATATTCCGAAAACATCATTTCAAAATCATGAGGGTCATTATGAATTTTTGGTCATGCCTTTTGTCTTTACCAATGCACCTTCTACATTTCAATGGTTGATTAATTCCATTTTCAAACCCTTCCTTATAAAATTTGTGCTATTATTTTTTGATGACATAATAATCTATAGCAGGTCTTGGAAGGATCATTTTCAACATGTTGATAGGGTGCTAAAACTATTGGAGGCAAAAAAATTATATGCAAAAGCCTCCAAATGTTTATTTGGAGTATAAGAGGTGGAATAACTGGTTCATATTGTATCTCATGGGGATGTTAAGGTAGACCCTAACAAAATCAAAGCCATTAAGGAATGGAAAGTCCCCACAACCATAAAGCAGCTTGCGAGGATTTCGTTACCAGGGTATTATCGCAAGTTTGTTAAGAATTATGGGAAGATAGCTTCACCTCTAACAACAATATTGAAGAAAGATGCATTTTCATGGACTCCTTAAGCAACTAAGGCCTTTGAACATCTTAAAGAGGCGATGTGCCAAGCACCGGTCTTAGCTACGCCAGACTTCACAAAAACCTTTATCGTGGAATGTGATGCCTCGAGAAATGGAATTGGTGTTGTTTTAATGCAATAAGGAAGACCCATTGCCTTTGAAAGCCACCTAATCAAAGGAAAGTATTTACAAAAAGCTATTTATGAGAAGGGAATGTTGGAAATACTACATGCACTAAATAAATAATGACCTTACCTAATGGGAAGACACTTCAAGGTAAAAATTGATCATGATAGTCTTAAACACTTTTTGGAACAAATACTATCTTCAGAAGAGTAGCAAAAATGGCTCACAAAGATGTTGGGATATGACTTTGAAATCTTCTACAAAAAAGAGAAGCTAAATGTTGTTGTAGATGCACTCTCAAGAAATATTGAAGAGGTGGAAGCATTGCTTTGTGCCATTTCTCTTATCCAACCAGATTGGATAACCGAAGCAAGGGATGAATGGAAGAAGGACGAAGAAGTGTGGACACTCATTCAAAAGTTGCAGCAAGATCCTAGTACATATGATACATTTATTTGGAAAAATTATTCCTTATGGAAAGACAAAGATCACTTATATATTTGCAAGAATTCCCAACTAAAACAAAATATTCTTTTGCAATTGCACACTTCTCCTTTAGGAGGATACTCAGGATTTTTAAAAACATACCACAAGGTGATGAAAGATTTTTTTTGGGATGGCCTTAAATTTGATATTCAAAAGTTTGTGGCTCAATGTTTGGTTTTCTAGCAAAATAAAGTTGAGACAATTAAGACCTTGAGTCTTCTACAACCTTTATCCATTCAAAGTCAACGTTGGGAGTATATTTCAATGGATCTTATCACAAGGTTACCTAATTCTGAAGGAAAGAGTGTCATCATGGTGGTACTTGATATACTTACCAAGTATGCACACTTTTGTGCATTATTCCATCCATTTAAAGAAAGTACAGTTGATACAGAATTTATGGAAACAATTGAAAATCTACATGGAAACCCAAGGATTACTGTAAGTGATAGAAATCCCATTTTTACTGGAAATTTTTGGATGGAATTAATTTCTTGTTTGGGTACTCAAATAGCTCATAGCTCATCTTATCATCTGCAATCCAATGGTCAAACTGAGATAGTGAATAAATGTTTGGAAGTATATCTTCGTTGTTTTGTATATGATAATCAAACACAATGGGTCAAGTGGTTACCTCTGGCTGAATGGTGGTATAACAATTCCTTCCATATTGCAGCAAAAAAGACCCCATTTATGGCACTTTATGGATATCATCCACCATCCATCACATGATCTTTAAGAGAAAATTCTAAGGTACAAGCAGTAGAAGATCACATCGAGCATCGACAACAAGTTCTCCAAATCTTAAAGGATAACCTTAATTTGGCACAAAATCGATTGAAACAACAAGAAAATCAACATAGCAGCGAGAGAAGTTTTGATGTATGAGACTGGGTATTTTTACAGCTACAACCATACAAACAAATGTCCCTCAAGCAAGCTAAGAAGGATAATAAATTATCGCTAAAATACTATGGTCCTTACAAGGTGTTGCAAAAGATTGGCACTATGGCATAAAAATTGGAGCTTCATGCTTCGTCTCGAGTGCACCCAGTTTTCCATGTTTCATGCTTAAAGAAGGTTATAGGTGACAAACTTCCAGTTCAAACAATATTGCTAGAACTTGATGAGGAAGGAAAAATCATATTGGAATCTGAAGAAATCACGGAAACAAGAACTCAATAGCTACGAAATCGATCAATTTTAGAGTATCTCATCAACTAGAAGAATTTGCACACTGAAGATTCCACATGGGAGGATGATAATTTTATACAAAAGAATTTAGATCTACTCAAGAATTGAGGACAACATTTTTTTGAAGGAGAGGGCAATGTTAGGTCTCTATATTACTAGAATAGTCCCTTATTATTGTTAGTGTAACCCCCTTATTGTTATTATTGTACCCCTGTAACCCCCATATTGTTATTATTGTGCCCTTAAATTATTATTGTTAGGTCGGCTAGGATTACTTTGTGGCCCCATGGACTCCTATATATAGAAAGGAGGTTTTGTCATTTGTATCATCCAAGAATTGTTCATTTATGTAATGTATTAGAGGTTGCCCCCTCGAAGTGGCTTATTTCTAAGGCGTTGATATCTTTTCTTCTATTTTTTGAGCCGGTTTCCCAACATACCGGAATCGACATGCACCGTAGTTAACTATTGTATCGTTTCCGCCTGATTAATGAGTTATTATTTGTGAATTAATTAAATAATTAATTCACTCCACTCTCACTAGTGTATCATTCAGTTAGACTAGATTAAACTAGCTCAACTGAGTCTAACTGAGTTAAACTGAATACAACTCCATGAACTACTCTTCCAACTCTGTCATAACTTTGCCACTTCAGTTCTAACTGAGTTCTCCATGCATGAACCACCAGTAAACCCTAGGAATTGCGTAATACCATAGTTAGACAATTCTATATATATTTTTTTAAACTGTTATTCTGCAGAGATACAAACTCAAAAATGATGATCAAATGGAAAATTCCTCAAAGTCAAATTCCCCCATCCTTACCCCAGGTTGATTTTGAGGGACGATTTAGAGTCAGTACCCACCATGGACTATTAATAGTATGGGTAAGAGCACTTTACAAATATATGCAATTATAATAATATATTAAACATCAATATTGATCCAGGAGGATATTGCATCAGTTCAGATCGACAGGGAAGTCCAGTTTAGTCTTCAGTTTCTTCAGTGATGTGATGAGATTCTTCAGTCATGATGTGATTCATGGTGCAAATTACTTCATGATTATGTGATTATTTGGTTAAAATTAATAAGTTTCAAAACCTTATGGTCTTAATCCTAAAGACTTAAAACCTAGCGCATACAAACCTATGGTTTTAAAACTATGTAATGCTTTCGGACTATGGTTATAAATCTATGTAATAAACCATATCAGTCTAACCGTAAGAGCTTGACTCTTCGGGTGAAATTAAGTTGCAGGTGGCATGTGAAAGTTTACCGCGCATTTTTTGGAGCCGACCATTGGAGGTTTGTGCTGTCACATGGATGGACAGTCAAATCGCAGCGGAGAAGAACCATCAGGCAGATTGTAATCAGCATGCAAATGGTTGGAATGTAATGCGCAGTTTAAATACATGACCGCCGATTTAAACCATAGAGAAAATATAACCACCGAGATGTGAAGTTGTCACATGGACAGTTGGCCGCCAATGAAGCCCGACACCGCTGGAGCTGACCACCGATGTAGCAGACAATGGTTAAACCGTTCGCCGGTCACATGTCAAACATTTCATGGCTCCGCCGTTTAGTCGAACCGTCGGGGTTTGATATTAGAAAAAAGTTTATTTTGGGTTTTCAAATTTATTAGAGCGCAATTTTAAAATTATCCACCATGTAAACCTTATCCAATGGTGTTAGAACACCATTGCACCGAGAGGTGTTTTCCATCTAATCACACTTAAATGAATTCAACCATATCCCATTTTTGGCCCAAGTTCGACCTGAAATTGCATTGTATTATAAATTACACCATTTCTCATGATGAAGGAAAGTGAGTTCTTTTGAGCCTTGTTCAAACTTTTGTGAAGAGAGGAGACAATTTTCTTTCAGGTGTATCTTGGTCGTCTGGAGGCGGAATTGGGCACCGAGATAGGCCCTGGAAAGATGGGAGAGAGATATTTCTGTTGACAGAGACCAGAGGTGCCTGCGAGCACATTCAGTCTGGTGAATTTCTGTGTAAAGAATTCCTTGTATCATTCCTTAATAAAACAGAAGCCCATATTGAAAGTGGAACCGAAGACGTAGTCCACCAGGGACAAACTCTGTAATCAATGTTTGTTGTATTCTATCTATGTTCTTTGCTGCAAATTCTTGTTTAATTGTGCTTCTTAAGTTCCGGATTAAGTTTTAAATTCAATTTCTTGCCTTCAGTCTTCCACACTAAGCGATCAAGTTAAAACTCAATTCACTTTGGAAAATATTCAGTCCTATTTCAAATCTATTTCAGATCATATATTTTGGTATTAGAGCAAGTTGCCTTTTGTAGGATTTTGCCAGTGAATGTTAACCAGGTCCATGCTGCGATGTGGAGAAGGAACGGTCGAGGAGATAGACCCAGAAGTTGGAAAGCGAAAAGTCACTCAATGATCGATAATGGGAGGATCCGATGCAGGTCAAACTCCTGAAGTGAAGGTCATGGGTGATGAACAGATTCAAAAAATGTTTTTGAACATGCAACAGATGTTGGGAGAAATCTACGAAGATAAGAAGGCGAGAGATGCAACTTCTTCTTTGAAAGCAACGAAGAAGGAAAATGGAAAAGGAAAAGCTGATAAACCTCCTTCTCCTCCATCATCTTCATCATCATCATCTTCTTCTTCTAGTTCAGATTTTGAAACAGAAAAGAAACCTCAAAAATCATCTCTTTTGAAACTTGATGTAAAATTTGATCTACCTATTTATGATGGCGAAATGAATCCTGAAAATTTAGATAACTGGATATTGTAGAATTCAGAACATTTCTGAAGAAAGAGTAAAAATTCAGTTAGCTACACTTAGAATGGGGGAACAAATTTAATCTAGTGGGAAAGTAAAACTCAAGTATATTGAAAGCGGAAATGTAATGTCATCTCTTCATGGTCTAAGTTTTTAAAAGCTATCAGAAAATAATTATATCCTTTGGGATACATGCAATAAGATGTTATTGATTGGCAACATTCGAGGCAAGGTAAAGGGAAGAATGTTCAGGAGTTTACTTAGGAGTTCAGGAAGAAAGCTTTGGCACTTGGTACTCCATTGGATACATGTGAAACTTTATTAAAGTACATTGGCAGTTTACATTATTATTTACAACATACGTTATTGATGTTTAGTCCCACTGAATTTGATTAAGTGTGTGTTCAAGCCATACATATTGAATCAGGTGGCAGACCGTTCAAGTTTTCACAGAAAGCATCCAAACAGTTGGAAATAAAGGATTCCAAAGACAACAAGAGGAAGAGAAATTCGAAGGAAAGAAAACATCGAAAGCTTAGCAGGAAAGTGAAATACCTACTTGTTCTCACTGCCAGAGTATCAGACATGATGAAGCTAAATGTTAGAAACTTCACCCAGAACTCAGACCAAAGAAGTTCCAGAAAAAGAAAGGTGAAAATAAGGCTAACAAAACAATCCAACAAGATTTGAGCTCTGACTCAGGTGATGAAAGGAAAATAAACGCAATGGTTTCGACAGGTAAAAGTTCTGACGCTAGTTCAAGTTCTACTACTTCTACATCTTATTCAAACATAAATCATCTGGATGAGGATAAAAGAGTTTAATTATTTCATAGAAGGATAACTTCTAAGTACACAAAAATAGATACATTATTTGAAAGTGGATCACATGCAAATTTAATATCTGAAGAATTAGTTAAGAAATTGGGTTTGGAGACACAGAATCATCCAAGATCATACCCATTAGGTTGGATAAAAGAAAAGACTCAGATTAATGTCACAAAGCAGTGTCGTTTAAAATTTTCCATCACAACTAATTACATTGATGAAGTGGATTTAGATGTGATTCCATTAGACATATGTGGAGTAGTGCTAGGAAGTCCTTATCTCTATGTTCGTGATGCTGTGTTTCATAGGAAAGAGCATAAATATTACCTTAAGAAATATGGGATTGAATACATTGTCAGATTTATGCAGGAACGCAACATAATACACATATAACCATAAGAAAAGAGATGCAGTGGAAATAATATTTCATTTTATTAAAATGAAATGACTGAAATAGGCTTACAAACATAATGGAAACTAACTAGGGCACTGGTAGCTTATCTCTGAGAAGAGATGTGGTGGATACAGGCCTCTGAACTGTGTTAGATTGAGGCTTGAAGGCCTATTACAGACATAATGAAAATAGATGAGCGGGCAAAGGCACTGGCAGTGTATCTCTGAGAAGAGATGTGAAGGATATTGACCCCTCCACTATGTTACAATGAGGCTCGAAGGGCTATTTATTGTTGAGAAATAATGTAAACCCGAAATATCCAAAAACCTAACCCTAGGAGATGAAGTGTCAAAATTGTGGGTCCCGTTTGGGTAAATTGGTGTTTCAACTTCCCGGGGACATAAATTTGGCATTTGATCTCCGTTTGATGCGCTCAATACATCGTTAGAACGATCTATCCAAGGACTACAACTTTTACCAAAAAATGTTGTTTAGGGCCTTAAAATGACTCCGAAAGTTCAGGACCCGAAAAACTGTTAGGTCCCTATATTACTAGTATAGTCCCTTATTGTTGTTAGTGTAACCCCCTTATTGTTATTATTGTACCCCTGTAACCCCCATATTGTTACTATTGTGCCCTTAAATTATTATTGTTAGGTCGGCTAGGATTACATTGTGGCCCCACTAAGATTACATTGTGGCCCCATGGACTCCTATATATAGAAAGGAGGTTTTGTAATTTGAATCATCGAAGAATTTTTCATTCATGTAATGTATTGGAGGTTTCCCCCTCGAGTTGGCTTATTTATAAGGCGTTGATATCTCTTTTCTTCTATTTTTGGAGCTGGTTTCACAACATTTGGTATCAGAGCTTTGGATTCTAGGGTTTCGCTGCTCCAAACAGGTCATCGTGGCATTTGCGCTATAAATTTTTTTCTACGAAGGTTCAAAAGCTGAAATTTTTATAGTACGAAGCCGAACTCCTAAGGAAAATTTTCACAAAAATTCAGAACTTGGTTTGTAATAGTTTCAGAGATATGATCTGTTGAAGTTAGGGCGTTTTGCAGGCTCCTGAATTTCACTTAAAAAGGTCATCGCGGAATTTTTGCTATAACTTTTTTTCTACGAAGGTTCAGAAGCTAAAAAATTTAGAGAACAAAGCTGAAATCCTAGGGAACATCATCACAACATTTCAGATCTTGTTTCGCAATATTTTTTGGAGATATGATCTGTGGAAGTTAGGTCTTTATCAGGCTCCCGAATTTCATCTCAAAGAGGTGATCATGGGAAAATATTCATAACTCTCTCTCTGAAAATCGGATTGGAATTCTATAACAAGTGACTGGAAGTACACAGAATTTAGTTTCCTGTCCAAAAATTTCAGAGCCAAAGGAGCAAACAATGACACGTGGCAAGACGTAAAAGTTAGCTCTACTGAACTAGTCCATAATTAGTTCATTGTGGGAGATTGGACATAATGTTTCCTTGAAGAATCCAAATCAAGTTAGACCTGCGGAATTTAAAATAAGCTTCAGAGGACTACCACAGGGCCGAATTTCAATTATTGAGGATTTTCAAGTATAAAGATAAGTCAATTTCAATATCGAGCTCCTCAAAAGCAAGTAAAAGGTGTGTATTTTTTTTTTCGAATTGCATAAGTATTGTTTGAAGAATCAAGTTGAATTGATTCCAAGGGCATATTGTAGAATATATTTTAGTATTGGGTTCTGAAATGCCTCCTAAAAATAATTCAACACCCATTAAGCCTTTAGAAGGCTCTACTATGACTCATGAAGACGAAGAATGGCAACATGCCATATCAAATTTACAAGAGAAAGTGCAACAAATTTCGCTCTCGCAAAGAGCAACAAAAAATGACATGGAATTTTTGAAGAAAGGCGTGGAAAATAAGATGAATGGTTTGAAGAAAGGCGTGGAATCTAAGATGGATGGTTTGAAGAATGGAATGGAAGCTGAGATATATGGCATGGAAGCTGGCATGGAATCTAAGATGGATGACATGGAAGCTAAGATCGATGAAAAAATGGAAAACATGAAGAATGATCTAAAAGTAGACATGGAAGGTTTGACAAAGTTGATACAACAAATGTTTCAGAATGGTGAAAAGATATTAGAGGAAACTCATGATGAGAAAAAAATAAATTTTAATCGTGATTTCATAAACTCTAATGTTGGCGGGAAGAACCACCATATTCCAAAAATGGATATGAGGAAGTTTGATGGAGAGAATCCTGTGACATGGATACTACAGATGGAGCAATATTTTGATCTCAATAATGTGCAAAACACGCAAAAGTTACGCATTGCAACTTTACATTTAGAACAAATTACATTTGTATGGTATCGATGGCTTTGCTCCCGTAAAAAAATTGTCACTTGGTCAATTTTTACGGAGGAAATGATAGCACATTATGAGGATACAAAGAGCAACACCTTATTTAGCCAATTGATAAATCTCAAATAAAAGGGTTTAGTGGGGGAGCACATTGAGGACTTCCAAAAATTGAATATAAGGGTAACTGATATTCCAGAGGAACACATGATTGATCTCTTCATAGGTACTTTAAAGGATAACATCCAACATGAAGTTCGTGTTTTGGAACTTGATTCATTGGAGAAGGAATTTAGGTTGGCAAGAAAAATTGAATGTAAAATTATGGAAACAAGGAAGCCTACCACTCACTTCTATAAAGAGGGAAGTGTTGCTACTCCTAGATTTCCACAGCCTACAAGGTTGACACCACAACAATTGGAAGAAAAAAGAGAAAAAGGGATTTGCTACAGTTGTGATAGAAAATACACTAAAGGTCATAAGTGTGCTAAGAAGAAATTATTTTACATAGATTGTGAAGAGGAAGAAGAAAATGAACAAGAAGAGGATATACACCAGGAACCAGCCCTATAAGAGGAGTAAATGAGTCCAACCATATTGTGTAATGCATTGGTAGGAATTACCACTCCTCAAACTCTCAATATAGAAGGACATATCAAGAAGAAAAAGGTAACAATGTTGATTGATTCAGGTAGTACCCATAATTTTATTCATTGTAAGGTAGCCAAGGAATTGAATTGTTTCCTATACCTAGCACCAAAATTTCAAGTGATGGTTGCAAATGGAGGAACTATAAATTGCTCTGGAAAATGCCATAATATCAAGCTAACCATGGGTGGATATGTATTGAATAGTCCAATGCTTTCCATTCCTATTGGAGGTGCTGATGTTATACTAGGATTACAACGGTTACAATCTTTGGGAACGGTAGATTTTAATTTTCAAGAACTTTTCTTGAAATTTTTTTCAGAAGGAAAGGAAGTCGAATTACGGGGTATTGTAGGGAAGCTGGGAAAGATAATAAGCTCTAATTTCATGACAAAGCTTCTAAAGAAATAACAACGAGGCGTAATTGCACAATTATGCTCACTAGAAGTTCCAACATCAAAATCATCTATTTCTGCAGATCTCCAAAAAGTTTTGAACAATCATTCCAAGGTTTTTGAAACTCCCAAAGGACTCCCACCTATTCGTGATCATGAACATGCTATTCATTTGATTCCAGGAAGTGTTCCTCCAAACATCAGGCCTTATATATATCCTGATGTCTAAAAGAGAAAAATTGAATGTATGATTACAGAAATGTTAGAGGTTGGTATAATTCAGCCTAGTCAAAGTTCTTTCTTTGCTCCTATAGTATTGGTACACAAGAAGGATGGATCATGGCAAATGTGTCCAGATTATAGGGAGCTCAATAAGCTTACCATTAAAGATAAATTTCCCATTCCTGTGATTGCTGAATTATTGGATGAATTACATGGAGCAATTTATTTTACCAAGTTGGATTTTCGTTCAGGATATCATCAAATTAGAATGAAGACTGAAGATATTCCAAAAACAACATTTCGAACTCATGAGGGTCATTATGAAATTTTGGTCATGCATTTTGGCCTTACCAATGCACCTTCTACATTTCAAGGCTTGATGAATTCCATTTTCAAACCCTTCCTTAGAAAATTTGTGCTAGTATTTTTTGATCATAGACTAATCTACAACAGGTCTTGGAAGGATCATGTTCAACATGTTGACAGGGTGCTAAAAATATTGCAGGAGAAACAATTATATGAAAAAACATCCAAATGTTTCTTTCGAGTACAAGAGGTGTAATATATAGGTCATATTGTATCTCACGAGGGTGTTAAGGTAGACCCTAACAAAATTAAATCCATTAAAGAATGGAAATTCCCCACAACCATAAAGAAGTTGCGAGGATTTCTCAGGTTAACAGAGTGTTATCACAAGTTTTTTAAGAATTATGGGAGAATAGTAGCACCTCTAACAACATTATTAAAGAAATATGGATTTTCATGGACTCCTGAAGCAACTAAGGCCTTTGAACATCTTAAAGAGTCAATGTGCCTAACACCGGTCTTAGCTATGCCAAACTTCACAAAAACCTTTACTATGGAATGTGATGCCTCAGGAAATGGAATTGGTGCTGTTTTAATGCAAGAAGGAAGACCCATTACTTTTGAAAGTCGCCCAATAAAAGGAAAGTATTTACAGAAAGCTATTTATGAGAAAGAAATGTTAGCAATACTGCATTCACTAAAGAAATGGCGAACTTACCTAATGGGAAGACACTTCAAGGTAAAAACTGATCATGATAGTTTTAAACACTTTTTGGAACAAAGACTATCTTCAGAAGAGTAGCAAAAATGGGTCACAAAGATGTTGGGTTATGACTTTAAAATAATCTACAAAAAAGGGAAGCTAAATGTTGTTGCAGATGCGCTCTCAAGAAAGAATGAAGAGGTGGAAGCATTTCTTTGTGCCATTTCTATTATCCAACTAGATTGGATAACCGAAGAAAGGGATGAATGGAAGAAGGACAAAGAAGTGTGGACACTCATTCAAAAGTTGCAGCAAGATCCTAGTACATCTGATACATTTAGTTGGAAAAATAATTCCTTATGGTACAAAGATCACTTATATCTTTGTAAGAATTCCCAACTAAAACAAAATATTCTTTTGGAATTGCACACTTCTCCTGTAGGAGGACACTCAAGATTTTTAAAAACTTACCAAAAGGTGAAGAAAGAATTTTTTTGGGATGGCCTTAAATCTGATATTCAAAAGTTTGTGGCGGAATGTTTGATTTTCCAGCAGAATAAAGTTGAGACAATTAAGACCCCGTGTCTTCTAAAACCTTTATCCATTCCAAGTCAACGTTTGGAGGATATTTCAATGGATTTTATCACAGGTTTACCTAAGTCCGAAGGAAAGATTATCATCATGGTGGTAGTTGATAGACTTACCAAGTATGCACACTTTTGTGCATTATCTCATCCATTTAAAGCAAGTATAGTTGCCACTACATTTATGGACACAATTCAAAAGCTACATGGAAACCCAAGGGTTATTGTGAGCGACAAAGATCCCATTTTTACTGGAAATTTTTGGACGGAGTGATTTTCTTGTTTGGGTACTCAATTAGCTCATAGCTCATCTTATCATCCTCAATCTGATGGTCAAACTGAGATAGTAAATAAATGTTTGGAAGGATATATTCATTGTTTTGTATCTGATAAACAAACACAATGGGTCAAGTGGTTACCTCTCGCTGAGTGGTGGTATAACACTTCCTTCCATACTGCAGCAAAAATGACCCCATTTATGGAAATTTATGGATATCATCCACCATCCATCACATCATCTTTAAGGGAAAATTCGAAGGTTCAAACAGTGGAAGATCACATCGAGCATCAGCAAGAAGTTCTCCAACTCTTAAAGGATAACCCGAATTTGGCACAAAATCGAATGAAACAACAGGCAGATCAACATCGTAGCGAGAGAAGTTTTGATGTAGGAGATTGGGTATTTTTACGGCTACAACCATACAAACAAATATCCCTCAAGCAAGCAAAGAAGGATAATAAATTATCGCCAAAGTACTATGGTCCTTACAAGGTGTTGCAAAAGATTGGTACTATGGCATACAAATTGGAGCTTCCTGCTTCTTCGCGAGTACATCCAGTTTTCCATGTTTCATGCTTAAAGAAGGTTATAGTAGAAAATCTTCCAGTTCAAACAATATTGCCAGAACTTGATGAGGAAGGAAAAATCATATTGGAACCAGAAGCGGTCATGGAAACAAGAACTCGACAACTACGGAATCGATCAATTTCAGAGTATCTCATCAAGTGGAAGAACTTACCCACTGAAGATTCTACATGAGAGGATGAGAATTTTATACAAAAGCACCCAGAGCTACTCAAGCGTTGAGGACAACACTTTTTTTGAAGGAGAGGGGCATGTTAGGTCCCTATATTACTAGTATAGTCCCTTATTGTTGTTAGTGTAACCACCTTATTGTTATTATTGTACCCCTGTAACCCCCATATTGTTATTATTGTGCCCTTAAATTATTATTGTTAGGTCGGCTAGGATTACATTGTGGCCCCACTAGGATTACATTGTGGCCCCATGGACTCCTATATATAGAAAGGAGGTTTTGTAATTTGAATCATCCAAGAATTGTTCATTCATGTAATGTATTGGAGGTTGCCCCCTCAAAGTGGCTTATTTCTAAGGCGTTGATATCTCTTTTCTTCTATTTTTGTAGCTGGTTTCACAACAAAAACTACTAAAATAGTAAGTTGTGCTGAAACTTAAAAATTGAAAGAAATGATGGTGGGGGTTCAAATGGAATAGGTGGGTGGCCACCAATATCCACCTTGATCATTAAGGCCCCAAAACAGCTTCGGGAGTGCAGGACCCGAGAACCTATTAAAAATAGTAAGCTACTGGAAGTGAAAAAACTGCAAGAATTGATTGTGCGGGTCCAAATGGAATAGGTGGGTTGCCATCGATATCCACCCATATCATTCCTCCCTCCTTAGGAAGCAATGGTCCCCATTGCGTTAAGTTCCTCCATGAGAGGAAAATTCTGCTGAACTTGGTATTGGATTTGTCCAGGATGTCGTGGACCTGTTGGCAGATGTGCTAGATGTAGATGTGCCGTTGGTGGGCAACCGTTGAAGGATCTGGGCAAAGTTATCCATCATCACATTCATCTGTTTCTCGAGGGCCTCCTTGAGAAATATTTTGATAGGATTTCTTGCTTGCTCGTCTTTCTTTCCTTCTACCATGGGAGTTCGTCGGGGTTTGCGAGATTGATCTTGCAACGGTTCAACCAGATGGAGCCCTAACTCATTATACCCTGACCACATTGGGGACATGCAAATAAAAACAGAGAAAGAGCTGACCCACTTTGATATCATTGATCCAGATTTATGCAGGAACACAACAGAATACACATATAACAATAAGCATAGAGATGCAACGGAAATAATATTTCATTTTATTAAAATCAAATGACTGAAATAGGCTTACAAACATAATGTAAACTAGCTAGGGCATTGGTAGCTTATCTCTGAGAAGAGATTTGGTGGCTACAGGCCTCTGAAATATGTTACATTAAGGCTCCAAGGCCTATTATAGACATAATGGAAATAGATGAGCGGGCGAAGGCACTGGTAGCGTATTTCCGAGAAGAGATGTGACGACTACTAGCCCCTCCACTGTGTCAGAATGAGGCTCGAAGGCATATTTATTGTTGAGAAACAATGTAAGCCTGAAACATCCAAAAACCTAACCCAAGGAGATGAAGCGCCAAAACTGTAGGTCCCATTTAGGTAAATTAGTGTTTCAACTTTGTGGGGACATAACTTTGGCATCCAATCTCCATTTGACATGCTCAATACCTAGTTAGAAATATCTATGTGAGGAATACACCTTTTGAGTGGGAAACATCAATCTATGACCCATGTTGCTCCCTGTTTCCCAAAAAACGTTGTTTAGGGCCTCAAAATGGCTTCAGAAGTTCAAGACCCAAAAAACTGCTAAAAATAGTAAGTTGTGCTGAAACTTAAAAAAATGAAAGAACTGATGGTGGGGGTTCAAAGGAATAGGTGGGTGGCCACCAATATCCACTTGGATCATTAAGGCCCCAAAACGGCTCCAGGAGTGTAGGACTCGGAAACCTGCTAAAAATAGTAAGCTGCTGGAAGTGAAAAACTGCAAGAATTGATGGTGCGAGTCCAAATGGAATAGGTGGGTGGCCATCGATATCTATTGAGATTCAACAAGATGATGATCCTAGTGAAAATTAAGCACCTACACTAGGTGGGGCCCGTAGGTTATTTTTAGGTGTATCTCTATTTTTAGAATGGTGAGAAAATTCTATATATAGCGGGAGTTTATTTGTAGATGGTTGAGAAAATTCTATTTATAGATGAGGTTCTATTTTTAGATGCATGGGAAAAGTATATTTATAGATCGCATGTCTAAAAATAGAATGCATGTCGATTATTATTATCTCTTAATAATAATTAGACAATAAATAATAATCTATTCTCTTGAAGCACTTGATTTCAGTTAATTGATGTGGAAAACTAGTCGACTGAAGGAATTACGAGCTCTAAGGTTGGTTGGTGGGACATGCAGGTGGACATAGTTGTACGTGAGTGATTTGAAGTTGTAATAGAGTTGGATGTGTAGTTATGTGAGTTGTAACGTAGTTAAACTCAGTTAAGTGAGTTAAATTCAGTTGTGCTAGTTATAACTAGTTGTAACTAAATATACACTAGAGAGAGATCATTGAATTAAAGATTAAATTAATTCACATGGTGTGATCTCACATGCAACTGAAGATTTACTGTTGTTAACTACATGCATGCCAGATCCAGTGGAGACCCAGTTGAGAAATAGGTGAAAGGGACAATTTGACTATCAGTTGTGACATTAGTGGGTGCACACTTGCAACCAAACACACATTGGAGATGCCAATGAGGATTGCACAGTAAAGGAAATGCAAGATCAAATTCATTCAGGGATTGTGATCAACAGGGATTACGTAGTGGAGGCAGGCTGTCAGGAGGCAGTAAATTAGCACATGTATTTGCCAATTTTTGTATGACAGTGTGAGACGATTGTATATTGTACTAAGAGCTCTTGGATTAGAGTTTTGTATGAGATTGTTTCATGATCCATGATATATACATAATATATGATAGTGGGGTTTTTAGATTTATGCTTTCCTGGTAAAAACATCTGTGTTATGTGTGATTGATATTTATTCATGTGTTTGTAATTGGCGATTAAATTTCCGCACATATTTAAGTAGAAGGATTTTGTATTTAACAATGGCATATAATTATTAGATAAGGAGAATTCAGGAAATACAAAATTGTATTGAAATTTCTCCAATATTCACTTGGATCATTCCTCCCTCCTTAGGAAGCAATGGTCCCATTGCGTTAAGTTCCTCCATGAGAGGCAAATTTTATTAAAATTGGTATTGGATTTGTCCAGGATGTTGTAGACCTGTTGGCAGACGTGCCAGATGTAGATGTGCCTCTGGTGGACAACCGTTGAAGGATCTGGGCAAAGTTATCCATCATCGCGTTCGTCTGTTTCTCGAGGGCCTCCTCGAGAAAGATTTTGATAGGATATCCCGCTCCCTTGTATTTCTTTCCTTCTGCCATGGGAGGTCGTTAGGGTTTGCGAGTTTGATCTTGCAACGGTTCAACCAGATCGAGCCCTAACTCCTTATACCCTGACCATGTTGGGGACATGAAAATAAAAACAAAGAAAGAGCAGACCCGCTCTGATACCACTGATCCAGATTTATGCAGGAACACACAGAATACAAATATAACCATAAGCATAGAGATGCAGCGGAAATAATATTTCATTTTATTAAAATAAAATGACTGAAATAGGCTTACAAACATAATGGAAAATAGCTAGGGTGGTGGTAGCTTATCTCTGATAAGAGATTTGGCAGCTACAGGCCTCTAAACTGTGTTACATTAAGGCTCGAAGGCCTATTATAGACATAATGGAAATAGATGAGTGGGTGAAGGCACTGGTAGCGTATCTCTGAGAAGAGATGTGACGGCTACTGGCCCCTCCACTGTGTCACAATGAGGCTCAAAGGCCTATTTATTGTTGAGAAACAATGTAAACCCGAAACATCCAAAAACCTAACCCTAGGAGATGAAGCGCCAAAACTGTGGGTCCCGTTTGGGTAAATTGGTGTTTCAACTTCTTAGGGATGTAACTTTGGCATCCGATCTCCGTTTGACGCGCTCAATACCTCGTTAGAAATATCTATCCGAGGACTACAAATTTTGAGTGAGAACCATCAGTATATAACCCATGTTGCTCCCCGTTTTCCCAAAAAACTTCGTTTAGGGCCTCAAAACGGCTCCGGAAGTTCAGGACCTGAAAAACTGCAAAAAATAGTAAGTTGTGTTGAAACTTAAAAACTGAAAGAATTAATGGTGGGGGTTCAAATGGAATAGGTGGGTGGCTACCAATATCCACCTGGATCATTAAGGCCCCAAAACAGCTCCGGGAGTGCAGGACCCGAAAACCTGTTAAAATAGTAAGCTGTTGGAAGTGAAAAAACTGCAAGAATTGATGGTGTGGGTCCAAATGGAATAGGTGGGTGGCCACCGATATCCAACTGGATCATTGTCAGAGCACATAAAATCAAAGCACATTTGGATTTATTTATTGCTAATCAGATGAATAGGCTAATAAGTTCAAGTAAAAGATATGTACTCATGGTTGTAAAAGAACAACATAAGGATCAACATGATTCTTTTTCAAGTTGTGAATCTTAGTTTAAAGATAGTTTGGTTAAACTGGTAGATTATTTTCAAAGTCTATTTAAAGAACCAAAACATCTGCCTCCTAAACGAGAAATACAACATGAGATACAATTTTTGTCTGATGTCCCTCTTCCTAATGTTAGAATGTATCACATGTCTGTCATGTAGAAATTATAAAAAAAATATGTATTTCAATGGATTCAATCCGATCAAGAAATGTACTAAAACAAGATATTGAATCCTTCTACAAATAAATTTCATAAAATAAACACAATCGCCAATCACAACAAGTAAAGGAAGAAGAAAATCAAAGCACAACACATATATTTTCCTGGGGAAAGCTTGCTGCTCAAAACCCCTCTATCTTTTATTGTATATTCACCAAGGAATCATGAAACAATTACAATGCACTCTTCTCACAAGAGTCTCCTACAGTCTCATTAATGTCTCACACTAATCTGGACAAAATCGACCAAAACTTAGCCAATTTTCAGCCTCTGCTCAACCTGCCTTTCTTGCACAATTCATATGGAATGCAATCCGTATTCTTTAGGAGATTCAACCTTCCAAAATTGCGTAATTCTCATGGGAAATCCTATGGTTGTCTTACTGCATGCGGGCAACCTACTAATGATACAACTGATAGTTAACATCCCTTTAACCTTTGTCTCAAATGGGTCTCCATTGGAACTGACATGCATGACACTATTAATAGTAAATCATTAGTTGCATGGCAGATCACTGCATATGAATTAAATCTGATTTAATTCACTTGAGCTCTCACTAGTGCAACAAACAATTACAACTAGTTCAACTGATTTTAACTCAATAAATTGAGTTAAATGATTTCTCATGCATTAAACTAATGCACTAACTACAATTCGAACTCCATACCTAATAGAATCACTTTGCATGCCTCACCAACCACCCTCAACTTGAAATTCATGAGATAACTAAGTTTATCACACTTATTTAACTATTACAAGTGATTATGAGATAATATTACATTTTATTGTCCAATTTAATTAAGGGAAAATTAAATTAGACACACATTTCTTGTTGACTTTTCAACACTCTCTCTCAACAAGAAAGGGATTATCTGCCACCCCGATCCTGTCTCTATGGTATTTGAATTTTCTCCTGGCGAGTGCCTTCATCAGAAAATATGCATCCTTATCTTCTGTGGGAATGTACTGAAGTAACAAATGCGCCTCTAAACACAATCTCTGAGATGGTGGTAACAGATGTCTATGTGCTTGGACCTATCATGGAATACTGGATTAACCATGAGTTTAATGCAACTATGGTTATCACAATGTATCACCATCGGATCCATCTGAGAACCAAACAAAACAAACAAAATCTTCCTCATCCAGATGGCCTCACATGCAACCTGACTTGCTGCCATGTACTCTGCCTCGACTAAACTGAGTGCCACAAATCTCTACTTCCTGTTGTACCAAGAAACTGTTTTCGATCCTATGCTGAAGATCCCTCCTGATGTGCTCTTTCTGTTTGATGGACTACCTGCCCAATATGCATCAGTGAAGCCTTAAAGCTTCACTCCCTCTGTCCGCCTGTACCATAATCCATACTCTGTAGTTCCCTTGAGATATCTCAGGACATGCTTCCCTGCCTTCCAAAAGAGCTTGGTTGGCTTAACCATAGCTTGACCCAGCTGGTTAACTGTGTAGAAAATGTCTGGTCTAGTGTTCACCAAGTACATTAGTGAACCCACAAGCTGCCTGTAAACAATAGTGTCCACTACCTCACCTGAAGTAGCATCCTCCTTCCTCGAGTTTTCTGGAAGAGGAGTATCCATGGGTTTACAACTCTCCATGTGAAACTTTCTCAGAATCTCTTTGGCATACTTTCCTTGAGAAACAAATATCTCACCATCCCGCTGCCATATTTTCAAACCAAGGAAATAGTGAAGGAGTCCCATGTCCTTCATCTCAAACTCTCTTGCAAGATCCTCCTTACAAGAAGTTATGAGCTGCTCATCACTTGTCAAAATTATATCATCAACATAAAGTACGATAATCAAGAGCTTACCATCAACCAAAATCTAGTACAGGTTCACATCTACTTCACTCTTCGTGAACCCCAACTCAGTGAAATAGTTGTCAATCCTGGTGTACCAAGCACGAGGTGCTTGCTTCAGCCCATACAATTCTCTCTTGAGTCTGCACACATGCGACTCAATGTCAAAGATCTCAAAACCTTCTGGCTTCTCTATGTACCACTTCTTCCTTAATAAATCCATTGAGAAACGTATATTTCACATCCATCTGATGCATCTGGCACCCCATCTGCGCTGAGAGTGCAAGGATATATCTAATCGATGAGTATCTCACAACCGGTGCGAAAGTCTCCTCATAGTCAATCCCCTCAACTTGTGAGAATCCTCAGGCTACAAATCTAGCCTTGTACTTCTCCACACTCACATATGCTGCCTGCTTCACCTTATAGATCCATCTAGATCCAACCACTGATTTTCTGATTGGTCTTGGGACAACTTCTGATGCACTGTTCTTAACGATGGAGTCATAATCCTCAACCATGGCATCAAACCAAATTGGTTTCTGCACTGCTTCCTCAAAGGAGGATGGTTATGTCACAATACACTTGCTCAAAAGAGCCATGTATCCAGTAAACCTGTTTGGAGACTATCTCTGTCTTCACAGTGAAGTAGGTGCTTTTTGGTGAGGTAAATCCCCTCTGTGGACAAAGGTGATCCCACTAGCCCTAGAGTGGGTCTAGCCACAAACGAGACAAGCTATAATATCGATTCCTAGTTAACGAATGGACAGAGATTCAATAGATGACTTACCGAAGGTCCTACGTTGTTGTTGTCGGCGGAAATAGTGGCTGCGTCTCGCTCCTGGTTTGACAGATCATGATCCGCTTGCTTTCATGTTTGGATACCTGCACATACACAAGAAACAACGATGATATACAACATACTATTTCACATTCGTAACTATCAATCAGTCGAAGAAGACTAAATCAATTGCATCAGATAAACATAACACAATGATGGAACCAATACCATAGTCGAGTATATTAATGAAAGGAAGGAAGAGTACAACCAAGCTTCTACGTTGCAGTCTCCTCCAACAGGGTTCCAGCGGAGTGCGTCTCACAAAGGCTCATCAATAATTCAGACGGGGCTCTCTCTACAAAATTCTCCTTGGTTATACCTTCTCAATAGAAATTACTCAACTATAGTATCTCTTCTCCAAGTTCAGCTTCTTGGCTATATGTTCAACTAGCTTTCATAAAGGGAGAAGGCCTGTTTATATAGAGGGAGAGGGAGAGGCTAGGATCCCTATAATAATGGAAGGGAGACCTATCTTCAAGCAGTGTTCCATGGGAGGAGGAAAACACGCCCTAAAAAGGGAGATCCCTGGCTCATCAAGTTAACCACTTCCTGTGACTCATCCTTGAGGTGGTTAAAATGAAACTTCCGCCTCTATTTGTTACAAAACATTCCCAAAACAGCTGGCGCGGGCACAACACAGAGACATAGTGCTAGGTGGCGCGAGCTCTAGTGTACATCCTCAACATTGGCGCGAGGGGTGAACTGGCTACCCACCCTAAGGCCAAAACATAGGTTTTTGTGGGATTTTTGAGGAAATGTTCAACAGGAGAAATGATGTCCTTATGCAGAAGGATGCAAAGAAGGTGTTTGAAGAGTATGACACTACTCACAGGTCACGGGAAAGACCCTCTAAGATGCGGGGTGAGGGATTGCAGGGATGATGAAAAAATGCTGTGTAACAAATGCCCCCTAGAGCATGAGGTCCGAGAGAGAGGGAGGGGTGAAATGCTTTATGAGAATGCGTTCAACCCAAACATTGCTGTCAGAAAACCTGCAAGTACAAATAAAACTGATACATATGATACATGACATGTGGCATGGGCGCATCCATCCATAATAGGGTACATAAATAGTGGGATCCGAGGTATGGACACAACCATCCAATAGTAGGGATCAACAAATAGACTCAGGTATGGTCACAGCCATCCAATCAGAAGAGTCATAGAATAAGTCATAGTAATCCAAAAATAAATTGCAGCCCGGATTTCATCAGACAAAACCCAGGGTTTTGTGCTCCATCTCGACCCGAACAAAGTACAAATTTGAGCATGTGAATATGTGAACTGAAGTCGAACATGCAAGAAAATCGTCTGATTACCAGCCAATGATGAAAGCTATTAACAGATGTGAGAGAAACCACCAATAATGGCAATGGATCTCAAGGTATGAAAGGTACAATCCATGGAATGTGAACAATGATCTGACGTCGAACACCCGCAGAGTTAGTCGATCGAAGGCCAATGATGTGGACCTTGCGTCGAATGCGAAGAACCTGCCATTGAGGCATGCAGGCTCCAAGGTACCTGAAGGGAGTCTCTAGATCAACTTCCTGGATAATGAGCTGGAGTCAACAGGAAGTGACCTTGATCGAAGGTGGGCCATAATGTTTCCCACATCATCGACACGAGATAGAGGAATACGATGTTTGTGAATAAATACCAATAGAGAATCAGAGGGAGGTTGAAAACTTTAGAGGCAAAATTCTCTTGAACATATCTGAAGCACAACACTGGATTTGGCAGTATTTGACATCAAGGGATCTGAGGTCATGGCGATGTGGAAAAGAGCAGATGAGCGGTCAAAATAGATTACCCAAACCCATGGAGGAAAACAAATAACGAGATGAGATGTTCCCAACCTGACACGAATGCAGACAAGTGCCATGTTCAAGAGCGACATACTGCCAACATGACTACAATCTGGTTCCATTTCCCCCCACCATTTTTGGCGAGTACCCCAATTATTTTTGAAAAAAAGCTTGAAGGGGATAGCATATGCTTGCGATGTAAGTTTTTCCTTCGGACAAATCCAACCTAGTACATTTTACGAGCCCTAGGAAGGAGGAACTCGAGTAACGTCATAACGATGGAGTCCGATGTCATCAGGTTTTAACGAGTTTGACAAAGGAAGAAATCGACATCTTTTCATGTTTAGAGAGTTTGAAAAGAAAGCGGAAAAGAAAACCCCAGCAGTCCCTTTTCGTAGTTAGTCGCACGGATCTGAAAAGGTAGAAAAATGTGTCTGAGAGAACCTCTTAGTCGCGATAGCTAAGGTATTCCTTTTTCATAAATAATCTATCCCAGCCTGAAAAAGGGGTAAACGTATACTGGGTAGATATCATTTCACAGCCAATTTAACGAGTTAGAAACGACAATAGTCTCGGCAATCTTTTCAATTTTAGAGAGTTAGAAAATAGCTGAAAGATGACTCCTCCTAGAGGAACGAGTGGCTTTAAGGGTAGCAATTGGTTCCGGTGATGGCGGAACTACTCAGAACAAGTAAAGGTCAAGAGGCTGGCTAACAAGACCACTCATTGCAGCAGTTCCTCAGGAACGAGTAAAACAACCAAGTGAAGGAATATGATCGGCCGAGCAGACGATGATGAAGGAATAAGAAAACCAAGGCTCATCTAGGAAAACGGGCGGATAAAATGGCAATCACAAGAGGTTAAATGGGAATGGTTTCATTTTTACACAAGCTTGAAACAAAGATAACTATGCTTGAACTCTGCTTGAAGTTGGTTTCATTTTTACACAAGCTTGAAACAAAGATAAACTATGCTTGAAATCGGTCTCATGTTTACACAAGCTTGAAACAGAAACAAACTATGCTTGAAAAAGTAAGCATGCCTCTAGCATGGTGACTCAATTCGAGGTACATGCCCCCAAGCTTCAGTCCATATGAAAGGCAGAAGGAGTGAAGGTTCAAATTACGAGATCAAGAGAAAGACTCTACTGGGATTTTAGAGATCTTATCAAGGACTCGAATTGAATAGGAATGTGCGTCATTGTTTTAACGAGGTTGACACATTAAAATAAATATCCTCATGAGCTACTGCATTTTTTAACAAGGTTGACATAGAAGACGAACTATCCTCAAGACCTAATTCATTTTTTAACGAGGTTGACATAGAAGACGAATTATCCTCAAGAGAGCTTGTTTCATTTTTTAAGGAATGTGACACAAGAAAATGAACCATGCTCCGACGACCTTTCATTACGACGAATAAGAGGTCTTAGATTCCAAGAGGTTCGCATCTGATGGGAGAAAAACATCTTGAAAATCAGGACCCAATGCCCCTAGCTGACGATGCATAATGGCACCATCACTGATGGCGGGCACAGGACAGGTAGCCACACAATTAACCTGTGGAAATGATAAAACCGAAGGATAAAGACCCAGAAGGGATGATGGTAGACCGGATGTCATGTTAGGACCAATGAATGAAAGCTGATCAATGGTCACGATCCGACCTTTGTGTGGAAAATAGATCACACGAAAGAGGGAAGAGACAACTGCCCCCATGACATAAATATAGTCGCACCTGTTAGCGCTCAAATCTACCTCAGGCTGAAATGAGGTAAAACTCAAGGCCACATCAAACCACGCTCAGCCTCGTAGCTAGCCCTACGAGGACAGGAGAGGGCTCTCTCCAGGTCAATCTCGATAAAATGAACAATAGGGTGCGAGATGACTTTAAAAGGGAACTGATTTTAGGCTAGTAAAGAGATAGGTATGTTTGATTTTGATTTTTTGGGTTTTCGCTGGAGAAATGGGAAAAACAAATTTTGGGTCCGGGGATAAGGTCAGACCTTTGCAGAATTCGAGTTGGGGCGAGGTAGGTGAATGTCTTGATGCTTTAGATTGGATATGTGGATGGATCAGAACGAACAGGAGCTGAAAAGGGCAAGGATGAACATGGATCCTTTTCAAACAGTCGAAAATATGTAAAATCAAACGAATTCAAAGGCAGAGCACTATGAACAATGGATTCAACCTCATCTACTCATTCATTTAATTTAAGAAGCATCAGTGAGAAATGGCATACATTAAACATGAAGAACTTACAGTAAACAGAGAGAAAACACCATCAAGAACAGAACACCACAAGAATCCCAACAGGTGCCGCAAAACCTCTGATCTTTCCTTAGCCAAAATATGAAAAAAAAAATATGTACAATGGTGCCAAAAGTTTCCCAAGAGTCCAACCTCTCCAACCTCTGAAAATGATTGAGAAATTACATCATATAGATCATCCTAACCCCTTCCCACACCTCTGGGAGTCGAATTCCTCCTTCAGGGATCAGTTTCAACAAATTCTAATCATGGAACTACAATCTAGGCAGCTAACAACTTGCCTCTAAAAGAGTGGGAACTGATCCATTTACATGATTTTTACTTTTTTGAGAGTGAATCTTATAGAATAGATAAAAATAAGCCAAAGTTACATACCAAACATAAATTTACATCATGAAAACCCAAAAATTTCATCCACAAGCAAAACTGGTCCAAACTGGCCGAAAATCTGAGCTGGAAGTTGAAAATTCAGCCAAAAATTTAAGTGGGTCGCATGCCTGAGCCAAGTGGGTCGCATGCCTTTCAGCCCGATTTTGAAGTACTTCCCGGCATCCAAATTGAGCTCATGATAGCTCGTTGGAAATCCCTGGATGTTGGCTGTCCAACCCAAGTGGAATTTCCCAATTTGGAGCTCATTTGACCCTCCAAAACCTCATTCTCCCAGAAGTACTTCCTGCTGGTGCAAAAGGTGGCAGCAAGGTGGTTTTCATGGTGTTTTTGAGCTTTTTGACCATCCAGAATCTGATGAAATGCTTCGGCAATGCCTGAGGATGCATAACTTATCATGACAAATCCAAAAATGCAAAGATTTCCTTCAGCAAGTGTCCCAAAAAAAAGTGAGCATATGAGTGCGAGACCCGCTTAACTGAAAAACCTGTTTTTGAGACCAAAATTTCAAAATGACAAAAATTTCTCTGAATTTGCTCAAATTCGGAGTGAAGACCCTCCATCATGTATCTTGCCCAGCCAACGAAGCCTCGGCCAAAATCCGGAGTGGATCAGGCCTTTTCCGCCGTTTTAGTGCTCTCCTGGTGCATGCAGCTCCTGTGGTGAAAACACTGTCTCGGTTGTATGATGTGTTGTTGTCAGTCATGGTGTTGCAATGTGTATGTTCAACTTGTTGAAAATGAGAAATGGGACCTTGGTGTCTTTGTCTCCAATCGCCAAATGCGTGCCAAAGGGGAATGAGGGATTGAGAACCCCTATAAGTGAGATAGGAATGGGATATGGTGATGGGGGGTAGTTTCTAAGGACATGAGTGAAATGAAATGGCGACATATCAGTGAGTCAAGTGGAATCAAGGACAAAGAAACAACCTTTGAATGTTATGGAGATTAGGCTTGTGTCAATGGAGGAGTGTAGTAGTAAGTAATAGGGTTTGGGATTTCACATGGGAACCAAAAGTATAAAGGGATATGAGGATAACGAATATGGGGAAGGGACGACGATATGATCACATGGTAGTGACAGCAGTGGTAGAATGAGTGTGAGGGCAGTGAGACCTTGACAATATATGCAGAGGTATATATATCAACCATACAAGGTGGGAAAATCTTCACAAAACCATCCATATGTATTTAAAACCCTAAGGAATAAATCTGCCATGAATATAGGGTTTCACCTCTCCATTCAAATAAATTAATTTCCCCACTTCAAGACACCACAACCATATTTAAAATCTACTGAGCAATGATTTAAAACCTGTTTGGAAGCAACTGGAGTTGATTCGAATCGAAACTGGGCGCAAAACACAATTTTCTGAGTGCTGATTTAAGTGGGTCGCACCCCCCAAGTGGGTCTCACCCGTTCAATTTTACACTGGCTGAAACGCTCAAGTGGGTCGCACCCCTCAAGTGGGTCTCACCCACCCAAGTGGGTCGCACGCACTTTATCACATAGTGCATTTTGCAGGAGGATTTTGGAGGCCTTCCCGGTGTCCAAATCGGGCGTGTGATAGCTCGTTGGAAAGATCTTGGAGTATAATTTCCAAAAAAAGTGGAATTATGCAATTTGGATTTCATTTACCCTGTCAAAAATCAAATCTCCCAACACTAGTCAAAATGAGTAGAATGAGGCTGCCTCAAGGCAGAGCGCTGTTGCAGTCAACTTTTGAAGGTCTTCCTCAACTCCAAATTGAGCTCATGATAGCTCATTGGAAATATATTTGTGTCTATTTATCATTTGAATCATCATGCAAGTCATTTAGCCAACCATGCTAGGAGAAATATTGATTTTCCCAAGGTCACTTCAGAGGTGCATTCAATTCTCCTGAGGAAACGGTATTTTTGACATTTCTCTAAAACCATGATACCTGTGTAAAAAGTGAAAGAGGTTTTTCTTCCTTGGGATGTTTTGGACAAAAACCTCTCTCAGTTTTCCAAAATTCATCTTTGATTGCTCTGAAACATCTTTTGAGTGAAACTTATCCCGATGTGTGAAACAAGAGATTTTGTCGAAATGAAGCGAAATGAAGGGGATAAAGGGCTTCTAAATTCTTGGGGAAATTTTGGGAAGTAGGGAGGGATGTTAGGAAGCAGGGGAAAGTGGAATCTCAGAGATTGAGTGAGGGGAAGGGGTCCAAAAGGGCAAAACACAGGCCTAGCCTAGAAAATTGCCAAGTTGTGGCAAGAAACTAGGGTTTGTGGAAAAATGAGGAATTTGGGGGATCTCGGTGATGGGAAGTGTTTAATGAGGTATATTAAGGATAGGGGAAGGTGTGTGAACATCAGGATACAAGTTTTTTCGATGATTTGACCATCCAAGAGAAATTACCTCCAAAACCCTAGGAGAGGGAAATGGACCTTACCTAGGCACAACTGAAGCATGAACAAGGTGTAAAATGACTCAATGGAACTTGACATGATGATGAAAACCCTCTGAACGATGGTACACTCAGCTGAATGGTGACATGAACCGACATTTGGACAACTTTGACAGGAGTAAAAGCAACCCCTAGACCCTAATGCCTAGTGACCAAATTTTGCTTGAAGACTCTTTGAAATGACAAAATTTGACCTTGACACCTTAAAATCACTTTGTAAGAGCATGTTTGATCACTGAAGGAAGGCTGCAAAGGCTGACTCTAACATTGGCTCCAATGGGGATGGTAGCTCCTTGAAGGTGCCAAGAACGGCAGATCTTTGGGAGAGCAGACCAGTGCCTTATCCATTGGGCAATGGAATAAAAAACTCAAACTGAAATGCATGACTGAAAACTGATGACTTGACGACACAAATTGAATCTCACTCAACTAAAAACTAACTCGATACTTAAACACAACCGACAAACTAGAAATATGCTCAAAGTAGAGCTTATTCATCAAACCTACTATAATTGTACTTTTCACCACCCGATCAAGTGTAATGGAACAGCCAATGCAACCATGTAAGCATTCCGGCTGCTGTTTGATTTCTTCGCAAGTGCTCACTGATGCACAGGAAAAGGAAAGAATCGAAAGGCAACTCCCATGGAAACTTTGAACCAAGTGGACTGCTGATAAAATTGCAAAGCACAAATTGACTGGATGACTGCAAGAATACTGCGAATGGATCTTCATAAACATAGCTTTGGTCCAGACAATCTCCATACCTTGATCTTAAAATTTTTCTCACCTCTATGCTGTCTTTCTTTGGTGATTGCAGCAAGCTGCCAAAAGGATCCCGAAATTCATGAAAAATCAAACTTTGTTGCTGATTCCAGACAGAACAAAAGTCTCCTTCATCAATCTCCTCATATGAATGGAAATCTTGACATGTGCTATGCAATGAACAATCTGTTAAACAAGACAATGAAGGTGACCTTTGAACAAGATTATCATCAACATTCTTTTCCAGCACATGGTTAGCTAATGGAGCAAAATTTTTATAACAAACATCATCCAACACACGAGCAATAGGATCATCAAAAACTTGAGAAGACTGCTGCACTGTATCCCTTGAAACTGTATGACATCCTACTGGTTGTTCCTCTTTTCCTTGAGACATATTACGAATGTTCTGCCTTATAAACTGAAATGATTCGAAACAAAAGGGTATAGAATTTTCCTGCATCATCAAATCATGTATTTCATCTTCCACACCTTCATCTGTAATCTGACCTTCAATTGCATTTGGTGGCTGCAAATCTGATGCTACAGGCTGCTCAAGAATCTCGTTATCTATCTCATCCTCAACATTAACACTGAGAGATTGCTGATTTCTTATAGGCGGCTCATTTGAAGATTTACTATGCAATTTTTCTCTCAAAAACTGAAATGATTCAAAACAGAATGGTACGGAGTCACCTTGTATCATTTGATCACATGTACCAGCTTCCATGACCTCATCTGCAACTTGAAAATCAATGGCTTTCGAGGGCTGAAAATCTGAATATGAGAAGTTTTCGTTGCCCTCAAGACGATCCAGATCAAGACTTGTTGATGTTTGATTTCTGATTGCATGGAAGTTATCTCTAATGAACTGAAACGAATCAAAACAAAAAGGCAAAGATCCTTCACTTACATCAAAATTTTCTGCACTTTCCTCATCATTGCCATAGCTAATATGCATCGGTTGATCACTGTACTCGAGCTGCTGAAAGTGAACTTCCTCCTCGCACAAACTAGCTACTGATTTGTCTGCAAGATTAGATTCTGTTTGGAGAACATAATCATCATCATACTGATCAAACTGAGGCAATTCATCATCAAACATACACATCATATCAACAGCTCTCTCTTCTTCACAATGATCTATAAAACAATCACTATGACAACTGGGATCAGAAAAAAAATGTTTTGGGTCAACCGCTTGTTCTTGAATGTCATTTTCATTTTTTGTAGTCATTTTCCGCACCATCTCTTCTACTGCATTTACCAATATGTCAATATTTACCTCTAGAGATGTCGATTTCTCCGGATCCATGTTTTTCAACTCTTCTTCCTTCAACCTTGCCCTTCGGATCAGAAAATGAGCCTCTACATTCACTGCCTTGTTCTGCATCTCGTGAAGTGTTGCAATATTATTTTCTCTCAGCTGAAACTCCATTTCCGGATCAAAGGCACCCGGGTAGTGCAAGAGAGCAGATCTAGGAGAAGGTCTTATATCAGCTGGCATCGAAAAATATACTTGGTTAAATCTAGCAGAAAATTGTTGTACTGTCTCTCCTGGCAATCTTTTCAGCTGGTTATACTCCTCTATAATCAACAAAAAGTTCTGTCCGATCATCCACCTGTCAAGGAAAACTTTGACCAACTGCTAGAAATCTGAAATGCTCGCATCAGGCAGGGCTTTAAACCAACTCTTCACTTGGCCTTGCAAAGAAAGAGAAAAAAGCCTAATACTAACATCTTCATCATCAACTTCAAAAAGATCTAGAAAAGTCTCAACATTCTGCACATGTTGCTCGGCGTTGACATTGTTACATTCACCGTCAAATCTTGGTAGATATAGGTCATAATTTGCAGGAAAAGCATGAAGAACAGAAGGTAAAACAAGAGGTTTGTACCGATCTGGAATTTTACAAGGTGTAGGGGCATGTACAAGAGCTGTGGGATCAGTTTTGTTTTCTAGCTCATCACTCGGAAGAAAGTCATCATAATATGTGGAAAAAGTAAGGAGGCCAGGATCAAAGGGAAACTCAGTATTCACACTTTCTGAATGGGTCGAGTGAAGATTTTGATCACCTTTCTCATACAACAAACTTTGAAAAACTTTCAGGATAGCTTCAAGACCAGCAAAGAAGTAATTTACAAGAAAGCAGATTAGATCCTGAATACCATTCCACTTTAGATACCTGAACTTTGTGTAAGATCCTTCCATTTTCTCAGAGAAAGAGTCAGTCCTCCAGACTTTGAATTGGAGTCACCAGGTGAATGATTTAAACCTTCTTATGTCTGATCGTTGTCCACCATCAACCATCAGATCTGAACTCGATACATGTACTGGGGCAATTTATAAGTTAAGTGTTACGATTACAAGCTAGACCGGAGATCGACTGAAGCAGCGTTTATCTACTATGCACTCGCAGAGCAATGTGCAGTTCGAAAGCTACCTGGCGTGACTTCAGACTCCGTCTGTAGCTATAAATCAATCAACACTAACTAGCAAACCAATTTCTTCCCCAGTATGGTTGCCACTATGTTAGCGCTCAAATCTACCTCAGGCTGAAATGAGGTAAAACTCAAGGCCACATCAAACCACGCTCGGCCTCGTAGCTAGCCCTACGAGGACAGGAGAGGGCTCTCTCAAGGTCAATATCGATAAAATGAACAATAGGGTGCGAGATGACTTTAAAAGGGAACTGATTTTAGGCTAGTAAAGAGATAGGTATGTTTGATTTTGATTTTTTGGGTTTTCGCTGGAGAAATGGGAAAAACAAATTTTGGGTCCGGGGATAAGGTCAGACCTTTGCAGAATTCGAGTTGGGGCGAGGTAGGTGAATGTCTTGATGCTTTAGATTGGATATGTGGATGGATCAGAACGAACATGAGCTGAAAATGGCAAGGATGAACATGGATCCTTTTCAAACAGTCGAAAATATGTAAAATCAAACGAATTCAAAGGCAGAGCACTATGAACAATGGATTCAACCTCATCTACTCATTCATTTAATTTAAGAAGCATCAGTGAGAAATGACATACATTAAACATGAAGAACTTACAGTAAACAGAGAGAAAACACCATCAAGAACAGAACACCACAAGAATCCCAACAGGTGCCGCAAAACCTCTGATCTTTCCTTAGCCAAAATATGAAAAAAAAATATGTACAATGGTGCCAAAAGTTTCCCAAGAGTCCAACCTCTCCAACCTCTGAAAATGATTGAGAAATTACATCATATAGATCATCCTAACCCCTTCCCACACCTCTAGGGGTCGAATTCCTCCTTCAGGGGTCAGTTTCAACCAAATTCTAATCATGGAACTACAATCTAGGCAGCTAACAACTTGCCTCTAAAAGAGTGGAAACTGATTCATTTACATGATTTTCACTTTTTTGAGAGTGAATCTTCTAGAATAGGTAAAAATAAGCCAAAGTTACATGCCAACCATAAATTTACATCATGAAAACCCAAAAATTTCATCCACAAGCAAAACTGGTCCAAACTGGCCGAAAATCTGAGCTGGAAGTTGAAAATTCAGCCAAAAATTTAAGTGGGTCGCATGCCTGAGCCAAGTGGGTCGCATGCCTTTCAGCCCAATTTTTAAGTACTTCCCGGCATCCAAATTGAGCTCATGATAGCTCGTTGGAAAGCCCTGGATGTTGGCTATCCAACCCAAGTGGAATTTCTCAATTTGGAGCTCATTTGACCCTCCAAAACCTCATTCTCCCAGAAGTACTTCCTGCTGGTGCAAAAGGTGGCAGCAAGGTGGTTTTCATGGTGTTTTTGAGCTTTTTGACCATCCAGAATCTGATGAAATGCTTCGGCAATGCCTGAGGATGCATAAATTATCATGACAAATCCAAAAATGCAAAGATTTCCTTCAGCAAGTGTCCCAAAAAAAAGTGAGCATATGAGTGCGAGACTCGCTTAACTGAAAAACCTGTTTTTGAGACCAAAATTTCAAAATGACAAAAATTTCTCCGAATTTGCTCAAATTCGGAGTGAAGACCCTCCATCATGTATCTTGCCCAGCCAACGAAGCCTCGGCCAAAATCCGGAGTGGATCAGGCCTTTTCCGCCGTTTTAGTGCTCTCCTGGTGCATGCAGTTCCTGTGGTGAAAACACTGTCTCGGTTGTATGATGTGTTGTTGTCAGTCATGGTGTTGCAATGTGTATGTTCAGCTTGTTGAAAATGAGAAATGAGACCTTGGTGTCTTTGTCTCCAATCGCCAAATGCGTGCCAAAGGGGAATGAGGGATTGAGAACCCCTATAAGTGAGATAGGAATGGGATATGGTGATGGGGGGTAGTTTCTAAGGACATGAGTGAAATGAAATGGCGACATATCAGTGAGTCAAGTGGAATCAAGGACAAAGAAACAGCCTTTGAATGTTATGGAGATTAGGCTTGTGTCAATGGAGGAGTGTAGTAGTAAGTAATAGGGTTTGGGATTTCACATGGGAACCAAGTATAAAGGGATATGAGGATAAGGAATATGGGGAAGGGACGACGATCTGATCACATGGTAGTGACAGCAGTGGTAGAATGAGTGTGAGGGCAGTGAGACCTTGACAATATATGCAGAGGTATATATATCAACCATACAAGGTGGGAAAATCTTCACAAAACCATCAATATGTATTTAAAACCCTAAGGAATAAATCTACCATGAATATAGGGTTTCACCTCTCCATTCAAATAAATTAATTTCCCCACTTCAAGACACCACAACCATATTTAAAATCTACTGAGCAATGATTTAAAACCTGTTTGGAAGCAGCTGGAGTTGATTCGAATCGAAACTGGGCGCAAAACAAAATTTTCTGAGTGCTGATTTAAGTGGGTCGCACCCCCCAAGTGGGTCTCACCCGTTCAATTTTACACTGGCTGAAACGCTCAAGTGGGTCGCACCCCTCAAGTGGGTCTCACCCACCCAAGTGGGTCGCACGCACTTTATCACATAGTGCATTTTGCAGGAGGATTTTGGAGGCCTTCCCGGTGTCCAAATTGGGCGTGTGATAGCTCGTTGGAAATCTCTTGGAGTCTAATTTTCAACACAAGTGGAATTATGCAATTTGGATTTCATTTACCCTGTCAAAAATCAAATCTCCCAACACTAGTCAAAATGAGCAGAATGAGGCTGCCTCAAGGCAGAGCGCTGTTGCAGTCAACTTTTGAAGGTCTTCCTCAACTCCAAATTGAGCTCATGATAGCTCATTGGAAAGATATTTGTGTCTAGTTATCCTTTGACTCATCAAGCAAGTCATTTAGCCAACCATGCTAGGAGAAATCTTGATTTTCCCAAGGTCACTTCAGAGGTGCATTCAATTCTCCTGAGGAAACGGTATTTTTGACATTTCTCTAAAACCATGATACCTGTGTAAAAAGTGAAAGAGGTTTTTCTTCCTTGGGATGTTTTGGACAAAAACCTCTCTCAGTTTTCCAAAATTCATCTTTGATTGCTCTGAAACATCTTTTGAGTGAAACTTATCCCGATGTGTGAAACAAGGGATTTTGTCGAAATGAAGCGAAATGAAGGGGATAAAGGGCTTCTAAATTCTTGGGGAAATTTTTGGAAGTAGGGAGGGATGTTAGGAAGCAGGGGAAAGTGGAATCTCAGAGATTGAGTGAGGGGAAGGGGTCAAAAAGGGCAAAACACAGGCCTAGCCTAGAAAATTGCCAAGTTGTGGCAAGAAACTAGGGTTTGTGCAAAAATGAGGAATTTGGGGGATCTCAGTGATGGGAAGTGTTTAATTAGGTGAATTAATGATAGGGGAAGGTGTATGAACATCGGGATACAAGTTTTTCGATGATTTGACCATCCAAGAGAAATTACCTCCAAAACCCTAGGAGAGGGAAATGGACCTTACCTAGGCACAACTGAAGCATGAACAAGGTGTAAAATGACTCAATGGAACTTGACATGATGATGAAAACCCTCTGAACGATGGTACACTCAGCTGAATGGTGACATGAACCGACATTTGGACAACTTTGACAGGAGTAAAAGCAACCCCTAGACCCTAATGCCTAGTGACCAAATTTTGCTTGAAGACTCTTTGAAATGACAAAATTTGACCTTGACACCTTAAAATCACTTTGTAAGAGCATGTTTGATCACTGGAGGAAGGCTGCAAAGGCTGACACTTACAGCACCCCAAGAGTAAATTGAAATCTAAGGGGCCTAGAACAACCATCATGTCTATATGGACGATTTTCCTTCCCAAAGTAACATGCAACTTTGGAAGGATCCCTAATTTTTGACTGGTTCCTCTATTAAAAGCCAACATAATCTAGGTAACAATGATAAGCGGTGGAGAACCAAAAGCTTTCCAAGTAGTTGAAGACAGAATACTGACAGATGCACCTTCATCTATAATAGTGCTGGGTATGACCAGATCAAAGGTTTGTACCATTATCTCGAAAGGCACATAAGACAGAAGGTAGTATCCGATGAATCAACTCTAATCAAAGGAAGCGACCAAACTACTTGGAGGGGATACCATCGAACTAAGATGGTTTTCCCCTGGTGTTACCAGAGTAAGAGGAGCACTTTCCTGGACTTCCATCACAGGAGGAGGAGGAGAAAATTCTTGAACTACAGGGACGGACGAGGCTTTCTCCAAGTCCGAAGAATCTAATGAAACAAGAAGAACGTGGGGGAATGAGATCCACTCTCAACGGAAAAAACCTGATGGACCATAGGCGGAATCAAGTCGATCGATTCCACGTCCAATGGTTGGTCGAAAACAGATTCCTGAACTTGAATTTCTGGGGGAGCGGGATCGTCCAAGGATGACGCTTGACCGAGCGTGGAATCAACTAGCGGAGGACTCGAAGAAAGCTTCTGGTAACCAGCCGGAAGGCAGGGTGCAAAAACAGTAGAGTTGTCCAACACTCTCTTGGCTTCATCCATGTACAAACAAAGGTGAATGGGATGATGTTCTTCACACAACTTACAGGGATTGGTAGTCGTACCCTGTTTCTTATGAGTCTTATCAAAGCTAGTCGAAGATGTGTTACCAATATGAATTCCAGAAACCAAAAGAAACGACGAATGGCCGTCAGAGCATGCATCAAGTATCTTGGGAATGCGAGGGCGGTCGTGAAGAAGATGGTTACCTTTGCAGAGTATGCAAGGGAATTTGACTTTCCATGGATTCTTGGATGGTTCCACAAGGGAAGGTTTCTTAGGCGCAATAGCTGCAGTATTAGCCTCTTGCTTATCTGACTTCTTCTTCTTAGCCACTTGGTTACTGGAATCCAGACTTTCACCAGGCGAAGCAGAAGAGGAGGACGAAGAAATAGGCGAAGAAGGGGAGAGGTCCACCTTAGAAGCAACATAATGTTGTTCTGGTGGAGGAGATGGTTGTACGATGGACGGAACACTCGGGACCACCGAGGTTGAAAATAACCATACAGGCAACCCAACAGTTAACCCAAGCAGGGACAACGTTGCCATATAAGGAGCACCAACATTCCCAAAGGTAGGAAAATGACCAGGATTCCCTTCGGAAGGGATTCCTGGGTTAGCGAACTCCGAAAACGTTTTTCATCAGAAACAAATTTAAAACAACACCCTAAGGAAACTAACTTTAACCAGGAATATTTCGTGGGTAGTTAATTTTTAAGACATTGAAACAAAACTCTGTTGTTTCATATTTTAAGAGTCGAGAAACAAGCAAAAGTTGAATCTATCACTTTCAGGTTGAAATGAGCATGAAAGGACAAGTGCTCGATGATATTTTCAAATTTATGGAGTCAGTAAAGATCGAAAATGACTGCTCAGGTAGTCTAGGTAAAAGGGTGTACTAGGTTTCCGTGAACTGCCATATACACCTTGGTAATAAAATGAAAGAAGAATTAACGTAGGACTTGACGTACGTGCAGGTAGTCTCCCCGAATGCTATGTTCGATGTATCACGGTTACAAGGCGGCAGATTCGGCTTCCTATTGATAAAAGGATTTCAACCTAGAGGGGTCTCCCTTTATATACTCGACGATACGGGGAGCGCAAGTCCGTACTAGTGCTGTCTGAAGCCAGATGACAAGCGACATATGCTAGGTTTAAAGACGTCGGAACACGTTTCTAACTTAGACCACTAAATGTTTTGTTAGGTTTCAATGTTGCCTTAGGCTAATTGAATAAATTTTAATTTGATCTTGTACTTATGTTTCAATTCCAAGGTCCTACCGAATGTTGGATCTAAAAAATCCCTAAATGCAAGCTACATGCCATAAGATACCATTTCGTTCGATGAAAAGCTATCTACGAGAAAGTTTAGAAGTTTTCAAGTGATATAAAATAACGAGAACACACAGAAGCATCCACCATAGAATCTGATGCAAGCTAATGAAAATGATAAATCTTTCCTAGAATTCCCAATGCTAGTTATGCGAAAGAGTTTTCAATTCCACAATGCAAACAAGAATGCAAGCACATTTTTTGTTTGTTTGGATTTTTCAATGTAATAGAGCAAACAGTGCACTAAATGACATGAAAAACGAATCTTCACACTAGTTCGAGAATGTTAATGCGAGATTCAAAATGAAACAATTCAATCAACTCAAAAGAAAAGAAAACAAAAACTCAAACCAATGTCACAATCTCTCAAATCGAAGAAAGATGTCGAAACAGACCCATACAAGCAGTGTAATATATGCTTAGAGTGACAAGAAGCATAACTGAATGAAAGAGGCAGGACTCATTCAAGACCCATTCCACCAAATGTAGTCACTCAAACGGATCAAGAGAGCTAAATGCAATCAAACAAAGAACGAAGGTGGTTGTGAAACAAAACACTGAAGCTCCTATAGGAGGCTCAACATACCAAAGCACTAGAAAACCCTAGGGCCATGATGCTGACAAGAAATGGACAGAAAACTGAAGGAAGGAGGTTGTTCACAGTCACAAATAATCCCAAAGCACTCAAAACATGCCAAAAAATAACCCAGAAACACAAGCACTGACCAAAAAATTCCAAAACAAGGCAAACCCTAATACCTACAAGAAATGGTGCGATTGTCTGGCTGTAATCAGTGCCAAACAGGGGATGGCATGGGTGCTGAACTAGCAACAAGCGCCAGTGGGCGCGACTGTCAGACTGGAAACTGCGCCAATCAAGCCAACCCTAGTAAAAGGAAAATTTTGGAAAAACAGAGGTCAGATTTGATCCTCTGGGGCTGAACAGGGGTCTTAGACTCAGAAAAAATAATCAGAAAAGGAAAGCTAAGTAGGAAAAGACCAAGAAGAAGACCTAATGGATGAAGGACAAACTCGCACTGATCCCCAATGGATTCACCAAACAGGGGATGGCGCAGGTGTTGAACTAGCAACAAGCGCCAGTGGGCGTGACTGTCAGACTGGAAACCGCGCCAATAAAGCCAACCCTAGTAAAAAGAAAATTTTGGAAAAATAGAGGTCAGATATGATCCTCTGGGCTAAATAGGGGTCTTAGACTCAACAAAAATAATCAAAAAAGGCAAGCTAAGTAAGCAAAGACCAAGAAGAAGACCTAATGGACGAAAGAAAAACTCGCACTGATCCCTAGCGGAGTCGCCAATTTGTTGGTGAGGTAAATCCCCTCTGCAGACAGAGGCGATCCCACTAGCCCTAGAGTGGGTCTAGCCACAAACGAGACAAGCTATAATATCAATTCCTAGTTAACGAATGAATAGAGATTCGATAGATGACTTACCAGAGGTCCTACGCTATTATTGTTGGCGGAAAGAGTGGCTGCCTCTCGCTCCTGGTTTGACAGATCACAATCCGCTCGCTTTCACGTTCGGATACCTGCACATACACAAGAAACAACGACGATATACAACATACTATTTCACATTCGTAACTATCAGTCAGTCGAAGAAGACTAAATCAATTGCATCAGATAAACATAACACAATGATGGAACCAATACCATAATCGAGTATATTAATGAAAGGAAGGAAGAGTAAAACCAAGCTTCGATGTTGCGGTCTCCTCTAACAGGGTTCCAACGGAGCGCGTCTCACAAAGGCTCATCGGGAATTCGGACGGGGCTCTCTCTACGAAATTATCCTTGGTTCTACCTTCTCAATAACAATTACTCAGCTATAGTATCTCTTCTCCAAGTTCAACTTCTTGGCTATATGTTTAGCTAGCTTTCATAAAGGGAGAAGGCCTGTTTATATAGAGGGAGAGGGAGAGGTTGGGATCCCTATAATCATGGAAGGGAGACCTATCTTCAAGCAGTGTTCCATGGGAGGAGGAAACCACTACCTAAAAAGGGAGATCCCTGGCTCATCAAGTTAATCACTTCCTGTGACTCATCCCTGAGGTGGTTAAAAGGAAACTTCCACCTCTATTTGTTACAAAACATTCCAAAAACAGTTGGCGTGGGCAGAACATAGAAACAGAGTGCCAGGTGGCGCGGGATCTAGTGTACATCCTCCACGTTGGCGCGAGGGGTGAACTGGCTACCCGCGCCAAGGCCAAAACATAGGTTTTTGTGGGATTTTTGAGGAAATGTTCAACAGGAGAAATGATGTCCTTATGTAGAAGGATGCAAAGAAGGTGTTTGTAGAGTATGAAACTGCTCACAGGTCATGGAAAAGACCCTCCAATATGCGGGGCAAGGGATTGCAGGGACGGTGACAAAATGCTATGTAACAGTGCTCCTACATATTCTGTCGCATCAAGTCTTAATCTATCAACTTCCGTGGTGCGACTTATACCATTTCTAGTGACTGGCTCTGCATGAGTGTTTTCGGCCACTCCATGATCCTCCGCATGTGGCTGCTCCACATCTTGAGGTTCATCCTTTGGAACCAAGAGTTCCTCATCTGCATGCAAATCTATCTCCCTCTCAAGGAAAAATCGCATGGCTTTCTCCTCATCAAATTTTATATCTCGTCTCACAACAATCATCCTGCTGTTTGGAAAATACACCCGATAGTTGTGGGGAGTATCAATGTACCACAAAAATATCCCAATCTCAGCTGTTGGTTCTAGCTTCTTTCTGAAATCCTTGGTCACATGGAAATAGACAGATGAGCCAAAAATTTTAAAATATGAAACATCAGGTTTCTTACCAGAAAAATCCTCCTCTAGTGTACTCATGCCAAGTATCCGATGAGGACTAAGGTTTTTCACAAATACCGCTGTGTTACATGCCTTCGCCCACAGATGCAACAATAGGCCCTGATCATGCAACATCGATCGTGCCACACCCAGAATTGTTCTGTTCTTTCTTTCTGTGACCCGATTCTATTGTGGGTTATGAGGCGCAATCAACTCTCTCCGAATTCCTTCTTTTCTACATAAGTTCTTGAATTCATTGAAGATGTACTCACCACCATTTTCGCTCCTAAGATCCTTCACATGATTCTCCATATATTTCTCCACCAATGCTTTGAACTCACAAAATTTTGAGAACATCTGATATTTCTTAGTTAGATCCAACACTTTCTAGAAAAATCATCAACAAATATCACATAATACCTGTGCTTTTCTGTCGAAGCTATAGAGAATGGTCCACACACGTCTGAGTGAACTCTCTCAAGGATTTCTATTGCTCGGTTCTCCTTCTCATGAAAAGTGGATTTTGCATACTTCCCCATGGTACATCCCTTGCATGTGTCTATCTGCGCAAGAGTACCCTTGGGAAGTCCCGTAGAAATCTGATGCATGACCTTCAAGGCTCCGTGGTGTAGATGGCCCAATATTCTGTGCCATAACTCACCCTCATCCCGGCTCACCACTTTCTCTGCCTTACCCATCAATGTTGCGCAACCATATACATCAAGTTTATATAGATTCTTCACACTCCCAATCTTCTTGGCTTGTCTAGTGGATTTGTGTCGAAGGAATGATTTCCCTTCACTAAAAACCACATCATAACCTCTATCATCCAACATTGCGAATGAAACTAAATTATTTTTCAAGCCCGGTACATGCATTACAATTTTAATAAGAAGGGTTTACTTGACTGTCTATGGAAGGTAACTGTACCAATCCTGATAGCACTGTACCACTCGTCATCACCCATTTCGATATGCATATGGAGGTCCTTATCCTCCAATATACTGAAAAGGTATTTGTCTCCCATCATGTGTAAAGATGCAATACTATCCAAGTACCACACTGATACCATCACACTTGACACCATGCATGCGATGAGTTAGAAGTCCAACTCAAATTTGGAGGCCAAAGCCTCACCAAATACACATAGTGAAGCCTTCTTGTTCTTCTTCTTTTATGACAATTAGTGGCATAATGTCCATGCTCGTGACAATGAAAACACTTCACTCTGGACATGCCACGCTTCTTTCCTTCTTTTCCGGTCTCAAATTTGAAATAGGACTTCTTTCACTTCCCCTTATTCGCATTACTAGCCAAGGCGCAATGTTCTTCATCATCTTTGTTAGATGAAGATCCATCCTTGGTATTCCACCTGAATTCTTCTTGCACCAAATCTAACCGAAGTCATTCCCAATATGTGGAAGCTTCTCCCTCCCATTGACAAAGTATTGATAACTATGCCAACTCTTGGGAAGGCCTAGAAGAGCTAGGCTCACCAAATCATCATCCGCAATAGTAATTCCGACGCTCCCAAGCTCATCTCGACTTTGGACAAACTTGGTTAAATATTTCAGAATAGTGTCACCTTTCTCCATTTTGATTTTCCTGAGCTTGTCCTTCAATGCCAATTTTCTGTGGTCACTGCTACTCTAAAAAATATTTGTCAAAGGCTTCCACATTTCATATGGAGTTAATTTGCGATGGATACTTGAGAAAATTTGGTCTCATACTCCCTCCAATAAGATCCTCCTCACCTTTGCAACCTTCTTTTTCCAAGCATCATTGAAGAGCGACATCTGCTGCTGCAGGTTTTGGAATATAATTATCAATGAATTATTTCAACCCGTTGTCCTATAGAACTACCTCCATCCTGTCTTTCCATGCAATATAATTGGAATTTCCCTCGAGTGCATACTCCAATCTCAAGCCATTGAAAGCCATATTGCTCCTGATTCGCCTGTCACACCAAAGAATACTTTTGCAAATTTGAATGCTATTCAGTTACAAACCCAATTTCTTCTCCACTATAGTGATTTCCTGCACTCTGATACCATGTAGAAATTATACAAACAATATGTATTTCAATGGATTCAATCTGATCAAGAAATGTACTAAAGCAAGATACTGAATCCTTCTACAAATAAATTACGGAAAATAAACACGATCTCCAATCACAACAAGTAAAGAAAGAAGCAAATCAAAGCACAAAACATATATTTTCCTGGGGAAAGCTTGCTGCTCAAAACCCCTCTATATTCTATTGTATATTCACCAAGGAATCATGAAACAATTACAATACACTCTTCTCACAAGAGTCTCCTGCATTCTCACAACTGTCTCACACTGATCTAGACAAAATCGACCAACACTTAGCCAATTTTAAGCCTCTGCTTAGCCTGCCTTGCTTGCAAAATTCATGTGGAATGCAATCCCTATTCTTTAGGAAATTTAGCCTTCCAAAATTGCACAGTGCTCATGGAAAATCCTATGGTTATCTTAGTGCATGTGGGCAACCTACTAATGACACAACTGATAGTTAAAATCCCTTTAAACTTTGTCTTAACTGGGTCTCCACTGGAACTGACATGCATTCAGTTATTAATAGTAAATTATCAGTTGCATGGCAGATCACTACATGTGAATTAAATCTGATTTAATTCACTTGATCTCTCACCAGTGCAACAAACAATTACAACTAGTTCAGCTGATTTTAACTCAATAAATTGAGTTAACTGATTTCTCATGCATTAAAATAATGCACTACCTGCAACTCGAACTCCATAACTAATAGAATCACTCTGCACACCTCACCAACCACCCTCAACTTGAAATTCATGAGCTAACTAAGTTTATCACACTTAGTTACTATTACAAGTGATTATGAGATAAGATGCATTTTATTGTCCAATTTAATTAAGGGAAAATTAAATTAGACACACATTTCTTGTTGACTTTTCAAGAAGTCATAGAGAACGAAGAAATAAAGAAACAAATCCAAGAGCTAGTTGAAAAAGGCTTCATTCGACCGAGTTCATCTCCATGTGGTTCAATAATAATTTTAGTTCCTAAGAAAGACGAGACATGGATAATGTGTGTCAACTTTAGGGCCTTAAAAAAAATCACAATCAAGAACATATATCCTCTTCCCAGGATAGATGATTTACTTGACCAGTTGAAAAATGCTGTCTATTTCACTAAGTTGGATTTACGTAGTGGGTATCATCAAATTCGCATTGCAGAAAATGACATCTGGAAAACTGTATTTAAAACTAGGCACACACTATTTGAATGGTTAGTGATGCCTTTTGGTTTGTGTAATGCTCCAACAACGTTCATGCGGGTTATGAATGATGTATTCCATCCATAAATTGATAAATTTGTCGTAATATACTTAGGTGATATCCTGATTTTCAATTCAAGTATGGAAGAACACGTTAGGCATGTTAAACATGTCTTTGAAGTGTTGCAACGGAAAAAATTGTACCTTAAACTGTCCAAGTGTGAGTTTGGGAAAAATTCATTGATTTACGTTGGTTACAGAGTTGGAGGTGGTCATTTGAAAATCGATCCAGCTAAATTAGATGTGATTGTGAAGTGGCCAAGACCACAAAATGTGAATGAAGTTAGGAGTTTCTTAGGTGCAGTTCAATATTGGAGAAAATTCATTTCTCATTTTTCTTTGATTGCATCACCATTACATGCTTTAACATGTTATAAAGTTTCCTTTTAGTGGGGAGGGAAACAACAACAAGATTTTGATACACTTAAGCAGAAAATTATCACAACACCAATATTAGGCTTACTAGATCTTCAACAACCATTCGAAATTGAAACATATGCTAGTGGTTATGGAATGGGTGCAGTCTTACTTCAAAAAGGGAAACCTATTTGTTTTCATTCAGAAACTTTTTCTAAGGCAGTTACAAATTATTCGACACATGATAAAGAAATGTTTGATTTGGTTGAAAGTGTTAAGAAATGGAAACACTACTTAATGGGTAAGGAAACAATGATTCACGTAGATCATCAGTGTAATGTTCCCAAAAGGGAAATCAACAACTTTTACACCACTGAAATCTTCCCTTATCAGAAATACCACAAGTCTGTGCTAGAGATGGACTGCTGAGGCATTTACTGGTTATGTCACCTATAAAAAGAGGGTGAGAACCAGAGGCTACCTGGCCTTTTGCAGTCTCTGTCTACAGATATGTGATGTTTCCTACTCAGGAAATTGCTGTAGCAAGGTCCTTAGGGACGCTGTATAAGGAAGAAGATGTGAAAATAAGGCCACCCACTACTGGGATGCCTTATAAAATATATATTTCGACCTCGTAGAATTTAAGCTCAAAGAAATAACCTTGAGCAGGTTATTCAGATCTCCCACAATGAACTAGCTGAAAATTGCAGCAACATGCAAGCATAAAACAACTGCCTTCAGACGGTAACGCTGTATGAGTGAGTAATGGGACTAAGATCCCTTAGATGACATAACATACAACTCACATGCAGAATTAGAGGTGAAACAAACTACTCTAGAACATATAAACAGATCTCCCCATTGCTATATGCCTCAAATAAGCTCAAACCCCATAGCTTAGAACATGTAGAAAATACTGAATCAAGATCAACATTATTTTCATTAGGGTTTATACATCAAGTAATGTGACATATAAGATCTGGAAACTTCAAGCATTCAATGGCTAAGAAAATGGAGAATCCTTGCTTTTTATACACAATAAAGAATACCCGGCAAGGGACTGAAGAACGCAGTTTTACTGCAGCACTGAATAAATATAGCTGAAATATACAAATGATAGAGGAAGAATAAAATACAGAGCTTTCTTGGAGAGGGGTTGGCCCTTTCTCCAAAGAATAAGCTCTCAAGCAAGGGATCAAACCATGCAGCTGCTGCTCTCACAAAAATAACGAAGTTTACCCAGTGAACTGCGCTGTGATGGATGGAGCATGAGTTGGCCACCTGCCAAGATCTGAGATGAGCTCTAAAATATCCTATATAGCTCCCTCAATGCAAGAGAAACTACCTCCATTGAATGGAAATGCACAAGAGAAGATGAAGCAACCCTCCCACTGCACTGCCCAGCAACACAACGTCCTCTACTACAGAAATAACGCTGCAGATGTGAGAAATGCTTGGCCTACAATCCAACTGTGGGAGAAATGAAGCACAACCCCTTCAAGAGATAACTCAATGAAGGAGAAGGAATTCCTAAACAAGAATCCCTCCAAACTCTGCTAAGCAGCAGGAGTTTGCAGAAAATGTCTAAGTAGACAAGAAATCGAAATACACAAGCTAGCTCCACAAATCTGCCCTTCTCCTCCTTATGAAGTTGTGAGCTCCTTCACATTGTGTCCCACCTCTTAGGGTTTCCATCTTCATTTGAATATCTTCCCTCCAAAACTGCGCTGTCTTCTTAGGCAAGCGACTCCTCCTTAGTCTGCGCTGGTTGACTTGGTCAACTTGACCTTGTCCTCATACAATTGACCCTTTTCACACTAGGAGGTACAAAATAATCTGCTCAAAGGTTCCATTTTACATTATGAGGGGTGTTATTCATGAAATAAGGTATCCTCACCCCTTTTATTCATATATTATGCTATATGAACAAAATATTTAATGTTCCAAATTAGTCATGAAAATTTTGGAACATTACAATCAGCTGCTTCAGTACCTTTAGTCTCTGACTAAGTTGTAACAATCTTTCCATTACCGATGGATGGGATTTATTCAGCAATTTCACTTAGTAATTAAGTACAAGAAAGGTGTAACAAACACAATATCTGATATGTTGTTTCGACCATATTTGAATGCTTCACTAGTGCTACAGAATAGTTATTTAAAACTTGAAAGTTATTTATAACAATATAGTACATATGTTGATTTCAAAGATATTTATGAATCACTAACTCATGGTACTCAGGTGGAAGAAGTCATTTTCATGTTCATGACAGGTTGTTATATCATCTAGGTAATTTGTGCATACCATAGACAAAAAGGGCGCATGTTATTAGGGAAGCAAATTCTTCTCGCATTTCAGGACATTTTGGAGTAAGAAAGACAATGGCGAAAATTCAAAGGTATTGGTACATGTATGGAATAGTTTTTAAGTACATTAAAGGATGTGTTATTTTTTCGACAAGAAAACCAAGCAATCAAAAGATTGGATTGTATATTCCACTTCCAGTTCCTTCACGACCATGGGACAACATTTCCATGGAATTTTTTGGAAGACTTCCTATGTACATGAGAGGGGATTCTTACATGTATTTCGTGGTTGATCGTTTCAGCAAGATGTGCATTCATGTTCCATTAAAAAATAAAGTGACTATTGAACAAAATGCACAAATGTTCTTTCAACATGTATGGGTTCATTTTGGGTTACCTACTTCCATCATTTCTGACTGAGACAGTCACTTTGTAGGAGAGTTTTGGTCCACTTTTTGGGGACTCATGGACACAAATATGAATAAGAGCACAAATTTTCATCCACAGACTGACGGGAAGATAGAAGTGGTGAACATGACAGTGATACATATTCTCCGAGGTTACTGCAACAAACATCGTAAGTTGTGGGATGAATATTTACCTTATGTGCAACATGCTTACAATCAAGCCTTACATTCTTCGACTAAGCGATCACCATTTGAAACATGTTTTGGGTATCTACCAAAGTCACCAATGGATTTCATGTTTGGTGAAGAAGATAAATTTTATGGACATGAAGATTCAAATAAAGTAGTTAAGTTCATTCAACAGATACAATAGATATATGAAGCAGTGCAAGACCAGTTAGAGAAGAGTCAGGCCAAGTACAAAATGCGCCACGACAAGCATCAAATGGATCATCATTTTCAGGTCGGTGATCAGGTATGGTTGTATATCAGTAAAGATACGTTGAAAGGTGAAGGTAAGAAACTGAAACCCATCAGGTATGGTCCTTTAAAGATTGTGGAAAACATTGGAAATAATGCATTCCGGTTAGATTTACCTCCTTATATGCGTATTTATTTAGTTGTGAATGTAGAAAATCTGAAGTTGTATGAACCTATGATGATCATTGATCTAGAGGAAGATACATAGATTCCTACCATTGATGATTTGGCACATGAGTATATGAATGAGTTGCAGGAAGATGTTGAATAACTTTGAGAGGAAGATACATAGATTCCTACCATTGATGATTTGGCACCTGAGTATATGAATGAGTTGCAGGAAGATGTTGAATAAATTTGAGTGGGACTCAAGGGCATGAATCCCAACAAGGCAAGGTGGATGGAGATCAGAAGAGTGAGGGAGTTTCACCCTCTCCTGATATCTGCTTAAATCAAAATTTTGTTGGTCCAAAAGCTTTCAAGTGGAGAGGATTTCTCCAGGAGGATCTTGCATTAGTTCAGATCAATAAGGAAGTCAAGTTCAGTCTTTAGTTTCTTCAGTGATCCAATGAGAGTCTTTAGTCATGATGTGGTTCATGGTTGTTGGGCCAGAATTGTGAATTATGGATAAATCATGCTTCCCTAGACAGGTGATAGTTTAAAACAACAGGTGAAAGACTATACGACTATTTTTTCTAACTCAGAATAGATACACAGAGAGGATTGGAGGCTTAATTGATCAGTCGCTTCCAAATGGCTCCTTCTGTCGCTTCTGTTGTAGCTTTAAATTCAAGCGGTTTGTGCGAAATGCTTCCTGCAAGAAAGAAAACTGAAACAATAGAAGATGCAATAATATAGATATATATTCAAGTTAGTTTGCTTAATGAGTAAAGCATAAACCATATACATCAACCAAGATATTGCAATATGGAAAATCAAAGCCAATACAGATGCGTATAGGGAAAAATAAGCAGTATTCTTTATTGATGATATAAGGAGAGGTTACAACAAAATGACTAATTTGAATTGACCCTTACAGCAACGTTCCCAAGTCTCATCACAGTATAAATCTCTCCAGTAGCAGCTACACAAATCTAGCTCTCAATTGAAAATTCTCCAACATTTCTCTACTCAAATTCTTTCCTTACCAAGCACTTATATCTGTGCTCAATTTATAGATGAAATGTAGGTTGTTTTGCAATCAATGACTTTCCAATAATAGGCAAGACATGTTTCCAGTCATGTAGATGTCAAATGGACACTTGGATCCGAAGCTTGACACTTGTGAAATCTTCTAGAAGGCACTGGACAAGTGGAGATTCCAGAACAATGAGAATTTCGCTCCCAATGTGACCAACACACTTGTGAATGTCAGGAAGTGCTTTGCAGAGTAGCCTTGAATGGGGATACCTGCATATGCAACACACTTAGGCCCTTTAGAGCCTGTGTTGGTGAGCTCTCATATGCTATATAATAAGCTTCAAACCTTGGAAACCTTTGCTTGATGAAAGTCTTGCTTGATTTGTCTTGTTTCTTGTCTTAGGGCATGTAGCAAATGAAATGATAGGGAATGATAGACCCTTGATCATTGGTCCTGGTGATGATGTCCAATTAACCAGGTCATTGGGAATGGTGCCCAAATTGAGCTATAACAATTGTCCCCTAAAGCATGAGATCCAAATAATAAAAACATTTGATTGAGATGCTTTACACTGTGATGAGCCTAGAAACGAAGCGGAGTGGTCACCTGCATCAATATTACAATACATTACATCATGATATATCCTCTTTGATCATAATTGCTGAGGGTGGGCATTCCCATGTTCAGCACATAAAACAATCTAATAACATGTACATAATTCAGAAAGTTGTCTTCATTGGAATGTTGCCCAGATGCAGACATGCCTACACATATAGGCACATGTTTGGATGAAAATCTGTATGTAAGGTCACCATACAGATGATGTGTACAACAATCCTGAAATCGCAGCCCGGATGGCTGAAACTAGATTCGAGGTCTTCTTATCTTGTTCACTCAATCATTCGAGTACAAGTCTAGCCATGCGAATATATGATTTGTAGTTGAACATGGAAAGACATCGTTTGATTACTAGCCAATGATGTGAGTTGTTAACAAACGCGAGAGAATCACCATTAATGTTAATGGCCCTCAAGGTACTGCAGTACATTTCATAAGGCGTGAAAAGATGATTTGATGTTGAACGACAAACAAAATATTTCGGTCAAAAGTCCGGAAGCGAGGATCTTGTCTATGCTGTAACAAGCCTCATGGTACTGGAATCTGATGTTTCTAAGTGAAATTCCTAGATATTGATTTTTTGTCGACAGGAAGTCACCTTATTGCAAAACTAGAGTTACTGATTTCGGAGACAAGGGTATGACTTGATATAGCAACTTTCAGGGATGATGGCCATGACAATGAAGGTTTACGAGTATTGCAGAAAGATGAGTTTTAAATCACTGGATGAATTCTCTTGAACATATCAGCGACACTGTGATGAGTTGGTAGCATTGACCCAAAACTAAAGTGAAGGTATGATGAACCATAGGTGTGAATGAACCGTCAATATTATTACCCAAACTAAACAGTCACGGACATGGAGTGAAAGAAGTGTCATGTTCAAGAGTGACTTGCTACCAAAAAGAAACTTTGCTTAATTTTCCCAAATTTTCCCCAGTCATTTGTCGACCAGTACCTCTTTATTTTTTAACAAGCTTGAGGAGGATAACATTTGCTCGATCTATAATTCAACCCTTCAGGTGAGTAAAGTATTGCTATTTAATAATTTGACGGTTCTAGCGATGAATGAAACTCGATTCTTGCCATGATCGACAAGCCCGTCGCTATTTTATGTTTTAACGAGCTTAACGACAGTGATAGCTCGGTCCTTTTTCATATTTAGAGAGTCTGAAAAAGAGGAAGAAAGAGAACTCCAAAAGTATTTTTTCATAAATTTGTCACTCAGATCCGAAAAAGTGTAAAATAATATCTGAGAGAACCTCTTTGGTCATGTTTAACCAAGGTATTCCTTTTTCGTAAATAATCTATCTCAGTCCCGAAAAGGGTTAAACTTATACTGAGTAGATATCAATTCATTTACTTTAATGAGCTCGAAAAGAAAAGTGTTCGACAATATTTTCACATTATCGAAGTCTGAAAAGAGCTGAAAGAAGACTCCAGGATTTCCTTTTTTCAATGTTATCGAATCTCGAAAAAGAGATAAAAGTGCGCTTCAAATCCTTTTTCTCTTTTATCAAAGCTCGAAAAACAAGGAGAAAAAGTATGCTTTGTGGTCAAGTCATTCTTGGAATAAATTTGCACGACTAATCTGTTCATTAGTTTTATGTCCTGTTTCAGAGCAACATCAAATGGATTAAAAATACCTGTTTCATGATAAAAACATAATAAAACCATAGTCATAGAAATAAATTTAACTTGCAAACAATTAAATGACTATAAAAAGTAGTTTCACTATTCATTTTTACCATTCCATAGTTACCATTTTCATTTTGGAGCTCTGAACCTAATTTTGTCCCAGAACTTTAGTTGTCGACTGTGGTCGTTTTTGTGGATGGATTTCTTCGCCGTTTGATCCAGGTTAGTACCATGAACCTCCTCTTCCCTTTGGTATTCATTTCAATTCCATTCTCTACAGATTTTTAGGGTTTTAAGGCCCTTAGGGTAAATTCTTCCCAAAATGAGGGAAACGCACCCCTGAATGTCGAAACTTGCGTTGCATAGCAGGTACAGTGAAGGGTACTTGCATGTGCAACACACTGTCTCAGCCTAGGGAGTGCGTTGGGCGTAGTTCAAGTTTTTTATTTTCATGTTGTGCCCAAAATTTTCCTAGTTTTTTGCAATGAATGGAATCTAATGGATCTTATGGTTTTATTTAAGGTTTCCATCGGATTATAATGACGATTACATGGAGGGAAAGGGAACATGAAGAACAAGATATGATTGCCTTGAATGATCCGCGTACTGTAAGAGCCCTAAGATATTGTGGAATACTTAAGTACTTCAAATTGTTGGGAATGAGGCAACAAATAGAACTCTTGGAGTTCTTAGTTCGAGCATGGGATCCAACGATAAAGGAATTTCACATTAAGAAAAAAGTGGTTCCCATAATAGTTGAGGACGTGTATTTTCTCACAGGTTTGTCGAGGAGAGGTTTGCCCATTTCTCTCAGAGGGTCTACCGTTGGAGGAGAGACAGTGAGGGATTATGTTATGCATTATTGCTATCCAGGGGCAGAACCTAGAAAATATGGAAAAATAAACATCCGGGATGTCAGGGATTTTCCTTTGAGAACCATCCTTTTCACAATTGCTAAACTTGCTGGCACCATTACACTACATGTAGTGAACAGATCGTATATGCAGTATGTGCTAGAGTGCTTAGAGCCAACAATATTCAACTGGTTTGAAGCTGTTCTATCTCAGATAAAGGAACAACTGAACAAATCAAAGGGAGGAAGGAAGAAAAATTTCAGTTATGGTTCAATCCTTATCTCCTTTGCTATGGAACGAATTCCACTGATGCAACCACATCATGTAACACTGGATATATCTAGTCCTAGAGATCCTCGAATGCAGAGATGGGTAGAATTCATGGGTCGACATGTAGGCCAATTGACCATTGTGTTCTCTACTGCATTATTTGCCTGGTTCCGACGAGAGATCATCGCCATCGATGAGTACGCATACACAGGCGTCGACTTCCAAGGAGATTCAGATCCAGTATTACCAGAAGGCGCTCAATGGGGTGCAATAGGTAAGAATGATTTGACCATGTTTTTTTTATTTTTCTAAGGTTTATAAAATGTTTTTGTGTTTTGATTTCTTTCCAAGACTAAACTAAATGTTTGATGTAATGCAGATATTGGGCGTTTTCAACTAGTAGAGGAACCAGAGTGCGAAGTAGATGCGCCAGCAGAGAGGGATGTCGGGAGAGAAATCCTTCAGGATCTTGATATGGCTGAGACTCTAGATGAGCTTCAACAACACATAGAGGGGTTGAACTTCGGGATTCCAGATTTCTGGATCGAAGAGATTCCCATGCGACTATAGTGACACACTATTGGGGTTCCTAACTGTTGGATGCGGTTACTCCGTAGGATTGCTAGATCTATAGCATGCTACTATGAGCACCACTAGTTTACTTATGACATTTTGCATACATTTTGAGGTCAGATGACCAATGTGTCTTCGGCACAAATTTTGTAAAAACCTATAACTATCTATTTACATGATTTTAGAGTTTTTCCTATGTTTATTGTGCAATCCTATTCAATGATGTGAATGTTTTCTTTACCTATGTTGCAAATGTCTGTCTAAAACTTGATCAAATAATGAATCAGTCAACGTGTTCAAATTTATGGAAATGTGTTGATATTGAACAAAATCAAAATGTATTTCCAAAAGTCGAACTCTGAGGAAAAATCTAAGAAGTGTTGGATTTCTAACAGTATAAACATTAGTAAGTTGTAATACCACAAGTTGTGAGTCTAACCTTACAATTATGCGGTTAATACCAAATGAGATGGCATCAAAGAGAAGTTCGATCTACGCGATATACTCAACAATATTGTCCGTCGATCTACCAATAAAAATTTCTTGAAAACTCACTAACTCAGCGTTCAGAGTGAAAATGGCCCACGCTGCAGAGGATAGATTCTGCGTACTACAACTAGCACCATCAGCATATCCAAAAAATGGTTCCGAAGATTTATACACCTGAGATAAAATGTAAAGCGGATTACTAACGTCAAGAAAAATTTAAAAACAAATTAATATAGTGAATGCAAATCAACAACATATATACAATATAATACAAAAAATTACTACACTCATGATTAAGCATAGTAACGTTTAAGATACAACCCATTTCTAGGTTGTGCCAATGGAATTCCATCGTAATCAACTAACTCATAGGCACCCTTAGTAAGAAATATTTTGACAATATAGGGGCCATGCCACAATGGCTCAAATTTCCTTGTACCTATTACATCAGCTTCTTGATCGTAAAGAAGGACCAAGTCGCCCTCTGAGTAGATGCGAGGCTAGACATTTTTTTCGTATTGTGCCTTTATACATCTCTTATGTGCTTTGTTGTCCAATTGGGCTTCATGACGTGTTTCATCAAGATGGATGAGGTTAAGGAGATGCGCTTCTTCTTCTGAGGTGTCAGGTAACAAGTTTATCGCGAGTTTTAACGATGATATTTCACATTGGATTGGTAAGATAGCTTCCAGACCATACACCAATTTAAAAGGAGTAAATCTAGTTGCGTTTCTCATCGAGGTTTGATACGCCCACAATGCGGAGTACATGATCAAATGCCAGTTCCTTTTACAGACTCCTATCATTCATTGAAGAATTTTGTTTATAGCCTCAACTTGTGCATTTGATTGTGGATAATAAGGAGTAGAATTATCATGGTACAATTCTAACTTGGTAGTAAATTCAGACATCATATGGTTGCGAAAATTCTTCCCATGATCCGTAACTATAGCCTGTGGGACCCCAAACTGTGAAAAAACGTGGTTAAAGAAAAAAAATACAGCTGTTTGTCCTGTGTTGTTGAATGTAGGCATCGCTTCGGCCCATTTGGTAAAATAGTCGATTGCGACAATAATATAACCATGCCCCCAAGATGAAGGAGGGTTACAGGTCATGAAGTCAATACCCCATTTCGTAAATGGTTTAGCAGAGACAATAGGATGCATTGGCACTGATAGTTTGTGGATTTTACGATAAAAAATCTGGCATGCATGACAACTTCTAACTGCAAGGATGCAGTCTCAAAAAATAGTAGGCGAAAAGTAACCATCACAGAGTATCTTCTGTGCGGTAGCATATCCAGATAAGTGTCCACCATAAGCCCCAACATTACAATCATTTAATACTTTTTTGGCCTCCTCATGAGTGAGGCACTTCCTTAAAATGGTATCGACACCACGATGATAAAGTGTATCGTTTATGATCAGATAATCTTTGGCTTGGTATCGAATATGTCATTGTTCAGAGCGAGAGGTATTAGGTTGAAAATTTTGGGTTTGGAGATAAATGATGAAATCCCCATACCAAGGATCAGATGATCCGATCAGAAACAGAGACTCGTCAGGAATTGATGGTTCTGACGTAGTTGCAGTGCTATTAAAGGGAAGGTCACAGAGAAGCTCGACAAAAAATAAAGACTTCTTTGACTTGGATTTGATGAATTCCAAATCAAATTCCTACAAAATGACAATCCATTTTGAATATTTTCCCCCAACAATTTACATGATAAGATATAAGTCATGGGGTTGCAATCCTAAACTATTGTTATTTTTCGGAGCAGGATATAATGGAGAAATATTTGGACAGCTTGAACAGCTGCTAAGGCAAGATTCTCTACGTACAAGTACTTAACTTCTGTATCATTAATATTACAACTCAAATAATAGATCAAATGTTCAATTCCATTTTCTACTTGGACCAAAACCATAGCGATTGTCGTTTCAGCCGCGACGATATATAGGAAATAACAATTTTGATAATTAGGAGGATACATTAATGACGCTTGGACAAGAGCGTCCTTGACAACATCAAAAGAAGCTTGCACAACTTGATACCAATGGAAGGGAACCCCATTTTTCAATAATCGAGTAAATCCTTTAGCCATTTTGGCGTAGTTTGGAATGAACCTTCTCAGGAAGTTAGCCTTTCCTTGAAGTTTCTGTATCTGAAGTAAATTTGATGGTGCAGGGAAATGTAGAATGGCCTGTACCTTCAGTGGATCTATTAAAATTCCTTCTTTTGAGACTACAAATATGAGAAATTGACCAGAACCAACACAAAACACACATTTATGTGGATTGAGGCGTATTTTGTAGTGTCGGCAGCGTAAGAAAATGGCTCTCAAATTCATTGGGTGATCAGTCCGATTTCGTGAATGCACTGGTAAATCATCTAGATATGGTTGAACAATGTGCTTGATGTCATTGAAAGCATAATCCATTGCTCTCTGAAAAGTTTCCCCAGCGTTCTTTAAACCAAACGAAATTTTCCTATATGCGAATGTGCCCTAGGGACAGATGAATGATGTCTTATGTTGATCATCTGGGTGGATATTGATTTGATTGTAGCCAGAAAATCCATCCATGAACGAGAATATTTCGTAACCAGAACAATCGTCAATAATTTGGTTGATAAAGGGAGTAGGATAGTTGTCTTTTGGACAAGCCATATTGACATCCCGATAATCAACGCACACTCTAATGGTTCCTTGTTTTTTTCATAACAGGAACGATATTGGAAACCCACTTAGTTAGCGGAACAAGGTCAATAAAACCAACACGCAAAAGTTTTTCAACATTTTCTTTGATGGCAGCAGCTTTCTTTGCATGAACAGGACGAAGCCATTGGCGCACCAGTTTGACATCAAGATACAGATTAATAGTGTGTTCAACTATACTAGTATCTATGCCTGGCATTTCCTCGTAAGACCAAGCGAATATGTCACGAAAATAACAAAATAGAGAGCGATATGAATCAAATTCTAATGGAGAACAAGATACACCGACATGAATATTTTCTACAACGCCAGGTTTGGTTGAAATATCGTTAGAAATGGTTTCTTCAATATTTGATAAATTTCGCTCGGAATCGATTGCATTAATCGGTAAAGGATTTGAAAATATAGTTTTGATGGATAGGTGATATAGTTCACTAAGATTGTTTTCTTCATAATCAGGAAGATGGGAACGATGATGATAATCTTCCCATGGTTCTCCTTCTGACATTATAGCTTCCAAAATATTTTCGTGTGTCAAAAACTTTGAGGAAAATGGATCAGATGGAGTACCAAAATCTAAGGAACGATTAACCCAAACACTTGGTGACGCTGATTTCGGATTTGCCACCCAAGCCAAATAGATTGATTGCTATGCCAGCTCAATAGGGCTGAGCGGTAAAAATTCATCCAACGTAGAAATATCAGAATCACCCATACTCTCCCTTAAGCCAGATAGAGTGGAAGAGATCATGTAGCAGGTCTCTATACTTGCAATTTCTGCCGACGTCGCGAACGGCGGTAATGCAAAGGTTCCCATAAGAGTGGAATCCTTTAAGAGTCCTACACCAATGTTATGAATTTATAGTTGGGGTAAGTGAACAAATGGAATGCTTCCAGTTACCTGCGAAGTGGAGGAAAAAAAGGATAATTGATTAATGACTGTGATTGTACCTTTATGTGGAAAGGCAATCATTATAAAGTATGTAGAAACAATGGCAGTCATTGCATATACCCATGGTATTCCAAGTAAAATATTATAGTCAAGGGGTCCGTCAACAACCTCGACATCAATATTCACTATTTTTCCCCCTAGTTCAACATGCAGGTTATTAATAATACCACAAGGTTTATATGTTCTTCCATCAAAAGCCTTCAACATCATTTATGATTGTGATAATCGTGGCGAGCCAAGTGACTTCCAACAGTTTAAAGACATAATGCTTGTAGATGCTCCCTCATCAATAATAGTGTGACGAACAAGGTGATTGAAAAAATTTACTTGTATGGAGAATGCCAATTCTGCTGGTAGCTGTGGTACATAGCCCATATGATTAAAGACGACAAGATTAGAATAAGTCGGATCAATTCCACCAATGGCCGACAATAAAGCCTGCTTCTAAGAGGGACAATTTTCTAATACCTCAAGAGCAGACATAGCTGAAGGAGATTGAGCCAAATCTTCAACTATATTATAATTTTATGCAGCTCTTGCTCAAGGATTATATGTCGATTTATGAACGACTCCCTTTGGTGGCTTAATTGTCAATTCGGGAATAACAGTAGGTGGTACTGATTCAGTAGATGGATTCGTTGTCGAGGTAGTAGGTTGATCAGTAGCCGGACTACCATAATATTTATTCTGCGTCGACACCAAAATATATTGTGAAGTTTTTTTGGTGGATAACATTAACACTTGGGAACTAGAAGCTGGATCCGTAGCAACCAAATTAGTGTCTGGGTTTGGAAATGGGTTCGTCAACACAATTGATGCATGGGAAGTCTTGATGATTTTTGAGACTTCAGCACGGTGAGGACAACCCCTAACAAAATTTTCCTCGTTACAGATTATGCATGGATAACGAGGTTTCCATGGTCTAGACGGTTGATCAGATGATCTTTCCTACGTGTTAGAAGTTTTCTTTTTCTTTGATTTCCCCTTTTTCTTACTTCCTGGTTGCTTGTCACTTTTTCCTTCGTCAAATGACACAACATTAATTTCGGAAGTAGGAGAAAGATTAGATGCAGTAGCGTGGTGTGTGTTTTCAGTGCCTATCAAGCTGTCTCTAGCATGAGAGTCCTTTATTTGAGGAGGAATATTGAAATTAGATCGCAGTGCATTAGGGTTTTTTCATAGAGCGTGCTGGACTGGGTGTAAATCAAGTCTAAATATTGGGCACGAGCGATAAATTTCTCTTCCGTGACGACGCCACCCTTAGCCACATCCTCAGTTATAGATGGTAACAGGGACTTAATGAACCATTCAGCAAGGAGCTGATCCAGAACAAATGTCTTAACCATTCGTCGAAGGCGACGCCACTCATGAATATGATCAGAAATGTGAGTAGCATTAGTCTGTTTGAAGTTGGTCAAGAGTTCTATTCCAGTTTCATATCTGATCGGTATCTGGAAATGGGTCAAAAAGATAGTAGCTAAAGTAGTGAAATTGTCGAAAGAAGCTCTAGGTAACTCAATGTACCATTTAGCAGCCGAACATTTGGGCGTACGCTGGAAAAGACGTAGTCGAACAGAATCATCATTCAGGGAATTTGATGAACACCATAAATGATAAGTCATGACATGAGTCGACGGATCTTCTCCAGGGTTTTCATTGAATTTAGGAATGTCGGAGGGTAATTTATGAGGTATCACCGGCCACCAAGGAGAATAATTTATAGGATCATTGGTTAACCAGTTTAAATCTGGTAATTATAAGTTTGCAACAAAATGCAACTGTCTATTAAGGTCAAGTTGAGCATAGCTAGGGTAAGATGGAATTGCTTGAGCAACAGGTCTTTGAGCACCAGCATACATAATCTGCTGCTGGTAACCCAGATAGGGGTTGTTTTGCACTGCAAATGCTTGAGGATTCTATTGAACAAAACTTGGATATGTTACTTGTTGAAATGAAGTTTGAGGCATTTGCGCCTGTGGTTGCTAAGGGGTCTGTCCACCAATGTTATAACCCAAATTAGTATAACTTGGATTCGGTTGATATGTATAACCAGGTTGCGTTTGTGACATCCCATAAAATGGTACACCAGCTTGTGAATAAATGATTCTTGATACAGGTTGTTGTAAATTAACCAAAGGATTTTGAGTCTGTGGACCCAACATCTGATGATATTGAGTCGAAGAACCTGCCTGATAAGGTTGATGTACAATATTTTGGTTCTGTAATAGGGGTATAGATGTATTAACAAGTGGTAATGAAGTGGGTGTAATAGGTTGAACCGGTTGATACGAGTGTACAACCGTTTGTGGTTGGATAGGAAGAGTGGGCTGCCATTAACAAAAATTCATGTCAAAATTAGTTTGACCAAAAAGTGACGGAGTAATGTCATATTGGGTGACCAAATGTTGCCCACCAGCATGAGGAGAATAATAAGTCAGAAAATAATTTTCTCCAAATGCAGGGAGTCCAGTTGATATGGTACTTAAAGGAATTGAGCCAAAAGGACCGACTTGATATTGCCCTGATGATGTATGTAATGAATCAAGTCGTTCATTACTAACGATAGGACTACTAGTTAGAACACCAAATGAGGACATCGAAAAAGACCATGATCGTGAAGATGCACCAGAGAAAGTGCCAGATAATGATTTGTAACTTGTTGGGACTGAAGGTGTTGAAAATGCAGCAAGATGATGGAGCTTAGTGAAATGAAGTCGCCTTCACTAAGTGGGCCCGCAGGCAAATTCTGGCGCAAAGTCTATTTTTAGACTATGTCTATTTTTAGACATATGGAGCATGGTCCAGGGGTTGCAGTATGTTATTCTTGGAGTATTGGTCATGTTGGTAAAAATAGATGGACCTCTATTTTTTGACCTATAGGTCGAAGTCTATATTTAGACTGCCTATCCTAAAAATATGGAAGTCAAATATTATTTACCCTTAATAATATTTGGACTATAAACTTCAGTTTACTCTCTTTGAGCACTTCAGTTCGAGCCTTGGAAGTGGCTCATGCATCTGACAGAGGAATTACGCTATTCCTAAGGGTTTGGTGAGCTCATGCATGGTTGACTTCAGTTAGGACTTCAGTGGCAGAAGTTTGGTGGAGTTGATAAGACAGTTGGTGGAGTTGTGTTCGGTTTAACTTAGTTGAACTAGTTGAGATTAGTTTAACTAGCTAATCAACTAGTAATGAGTGGAGTGAATTAAATATTATTTAATTCATTAATTAGTAATTCATTATTCAACTCAAGAACACATCAGTTCACTACAGTGCATGGACAGTTCAGTGGAGACCAGTGAAAGAGGTAGATGAAAGGGTGGAGTTAGCTATCAGTGGCGACATCAGTTGTGCATGAGATTTGCACCACACTTGGAGGAATTGCCCATGATGATTGTGTTGTCAAGCCAAGGAGATTCGAACCTTGGATCTCTATTTAGACAGGCCATGATTGCGCAATAGAGGCAAGGCAATTAGTGGATGAGTTTTGAACCAGTGACTTGTTCAAAACCAAGCTAGTTTGTGTGTAACTTCATGAGATAGTACTGAGTACTTGTGAGGAGTATTGTACTGAGTTTGTTACATGTATTCTCCATTATAATATACACAATAGCTGTGGGGTTTTCAGCTATAAGCTTTCCCATACATACTGTGTTAATGTGTATGATGAATTGATGTGCTATCGCTTGTTTTATTTCCGCATGTGTGATGATCTGAGTGGAAGAGATTATGTGTTGCATATGAATTCGAATTGATATGTGATCAGGATAGTCTCGGTGGATAATTAATCATTATTCAGCAAATTTCTACAGAAGGGACACTGTGCAAATATGACTCTAGTGAGGTTGTTAACATCGAAGGAGTAGCAAGGGTAGGAGCTCACGTAATTGGAACAACAGACCCAACCGAAGATGTTGGTTCAGATATGGTTGTTTGACCAAATGTATACCGTCAAAAATCGACGGGAGATTGAATGGGAACATGATCAACAAAAGCAGATGGAAACGATTGAGGAAAAGACTCGTATAGGTAAAGGTCCCCCCTAAAATGGGTTGGAGTTAAAGGTGTATTGTCTTGTGGGATTTCTTCAATCACAATTAAACCAGGAGGAAGAACTTCACTGTTAGGCCCAAAATATATTTCAGACAGTTGATTGTGTGATATAGGAGATTCAATAGCTACAGAAATTTTTGGGGTGACCAAGGTAGGAACAAACTCCAGTTGTTCGACTTCAGGATTCAGATGTTTTGGAAAAGAAGAGATAGGATCTGGATCAATTTGTGATTGAACAACGTCGGGTCCAAGAGGTATGGTCTCACTGATTGAATGGATCATGACCGTGGGTAGCTGTGAAGACTCTGTTTCAACAACATTAGACGAACCGAGATGTGTGGAAACTTTGAGCTAAATATGGTTTAAAAGATGTTATTTCTCCAGAGGTACGGATTGTACTTGATTCGGCAGATCGTGATCGCCTCCGCCTACCAGAAGTAACTTTTGGCGGTAAAGGTGGTTTTAAAGCTAATCTACGGGAACGACGGGGGATAGGATTTTGTTCTTCCACGATTACTGATTTATTTTAACCAAAAAACAAATAAACAAAAAAGAGGGTAATGCTAGGCAAAAGGGTTTACCAAGAAACTGTGAACTGTAGAATACCTCCTGGCGAACCAAGAAGTACGGGCATGCAATCTCCCTGAATGCTGTGTTCGGAGTATCAAAATTTCAAGGCGGTCGATTCGGTTCACTATGGATGGATAGATCGTAAAAGTTGTCCTCCCAAATATACCTGAAGGTACGTAGGGGCCCAAGTCCTTATTAGCACTGTATGATGCGAAACTGCACAGTGAGAGCACCCCCTTTATACTTATCGTACTGTAACACCGCCCGATATACCCGAAAGTACGTGGATAAGCTACGATATACTTACGTACGTGGAGTGAGGTATCACACTTGGAATGTATCGCAGAAAAGTTAACGACAGCTTCTATGTTTTATGACGCCGGAACACGTCTATAGCCTAGAACTTCTAAATGTTATCGTTATGGTTCCAAAGCATTGTTAAGTAAATTGAGGTTAATTTTATGTTGATCTTGCTTAACAATTTTCCTTTCAAAGGTTCACTGCGATGATGTGTATGAAATTCCTAAAATGCAAGCTAAGAATGATAAACAATCTATCATTTTCAGCTTTTTCTATGAAAAACCTAGCTACTAAGGGAAGAGAGCAAATAACTTGTGAGAAAACAAATCAATGAACAAAACAAATCAATGATTTCAAACTAAATGCAGATTTCCTAATGTTCCTTTTGAAAAACACACATTATTCTACATGCAAATGCAAGTTTTTCTTTTCAGTTTCCTTAATGTTATAAATGCATAAAAGAAACTAAGTGCACTAAATCAACAATTCAAATGCTTTTTACTTTCGAGAAATGAAGAATACAAACAAAAATTTCTCGTTTGAAGGAAAAAAGAGGACTTCAACAACAATTTCTCCTATCAAGGAAATGAAGATTTTACGACAATTTCCTATTTTGAAAGAAAATGATTCTTAATGCAACCATAAAAAGTACTTTGAAATCAACTTTTCAGTGATAAATAAAAACTTGTTTAAACCAACATTGAACAAATTTTAAGTCAAAGGAGGAAGAAGTATATAGAGTCACTGGTCAATTGAGGATCAAACTTTTCAAAACACAGCAGCAAACAAAACTAAAGAAAATTGCAAAGGAAAATTCAAGGGAATTTGGGTGTTTTCAGCAGTCAACGCAGTGTCTATGGGGAGATAGTGCTCTGCAACGCAGACTAGGAAGGGAGATAGTGCTCTGCAAAGCATTGTGTCCAGTTTAAGGGTGCGTTGGCCACAGTATACGGAGAAAAATACTACTGTTTAACTCACTGTATTTGCAAATTTGACTTTGAAAAATTTTAATATTTATGAGTAACAACTACTGGGTGGATAAAAAAAGCAAATCAGAGGCTTAAACACCTAGAACTAAGAGAAATTCTCCCCAGCGGAGTCAATAATTTTTTGGGCCAGAATTGTGAATTACGGATAAATCACGCTTCCCTAGACAGGTGCTAGTCTAGAACAACAGGTGAAAGACTATACGACTATTTTTCCTAACTCAGAATAGATACACAGAGAGGATTGGTGGCTTACTTGATCAGTTTCTTCCAAATGGCTCATTCTGTCGCTTCTGTTGTAGCTTCAAATTCAAGCGGTTTGTGAGAAATGCTTCCTGCAAGAAAGAACACTGAAACAACAGAAGATGAAATAATATAGATATCTATTCAAGTTATTTTTCTTAATCAGTAAAGCATAAACCAAATACATCAACCAAGATCTTGCAATATGGAAAATCAAAGCCAATACAGATGCATATAGTGAAAAATAAGCAGTATTCTTTATTGATGATAGAAGGAGAGGTTACAACCAAATGACTGATTTGAAGTGACCCTTCCAGCAACGTTCCCAAGCCTCATCACAACATAAATCTCTCCAGCAAGAGCTACACAAATCTAACTCTCAATTGAAAATTCTCCAGCATTTCTCTACTCAAATTCTTTCCTTACCAAGCACTTAGATCTGTGCTCAATTTATAGATGAATTGTAGGTTGTTTTGCAATCAATTACTTTCCAATAATAGGCAAGACACATTTCCAGTCATGTAGATGTCAAATGGACACTTGGATCTGAAGCTTGACACATGTGAACTCTTCTAGAAGGCACTGGACAAGTGGAGATTCTAGAACAATGAGAATTTCAATCCCAATGTGACCAAGGCACCTGTGAATGTCGAGAAGTGCTTTGCAGAGCAGCCTTGAATGGGGCTACATGCATATGCAATGCACTTAGGCCCTTTAGAGCCTGCATTGGTGAGCTCTCATATGCTATATAATAAGCTTCAAACCTTGGAAACCTTTGCTTGATGAAAGTCTTGCTTGATTTGTCTTGTTTCTTGTCTTAGGGCATGTAGCAACTGAAATGATAGGGAATGATAGATCCTTGATCATTGGTCCTGGAGATGATGTCCAATTAACCAGGTCATTGGGAATGGTGTCCAAATTGACCTATAACAATGGTGCAAATTAATTCATGGTTATGTGATTATGTGGTTAAATTTCATAAGTTGTAAAAACCTATGGTCATAATACTAAAGAATTAAAACCTAGCGCATAAACCTATGGTGGAGACCTAGCGCATACAAACGTATGGTTTTAAAACTATGTAATGCTTTCGGACTATGGTTATAAACCTATGTAATAAACCATGTTAGTCTAACCGTCAGAGCTTGATTGCACGGGCGAAGTTAAGTTGCAGGTGGAATGTGAACATTTACTACACAATTTTTGGAGCTAACCATTGAAAGACCGCAACTGTCGGAGGTTTGTGCTGTCACATGGATGGACAGTCAAACCACAATGAAGAAGACCGTCAGGTAGATTGCAATCAGCATGTGAATGGTTGGAATGTAATGCACAGTTTAAAGACCCGACTGCCGGTTTAAACCGCATAGCAGATCTAACAGCCGGGATGTGAAGCTGTCACATGGAAAGTTGGCCGCCAACAAAGCCCGACATTGTCGGAGCTGACTAGCGACATGGCAGAAAACGGTTAGACTTCCCACTGGTCACATGTCAAACGGTTCACCGCTCCGCCGTTTAGTCGAACCGTCGAGGTTTGATTTTAGCATAAAGTTTATTTTGGGTTTTTGAATTTATTAAAGCACAATTTTGAAATTATCCACCATGTAAAACTTATCCTAAGGTGTTAGAACACCATTACACTGAGAGGTGTTTACCATATAATCACACTTAAATGCATTCAACCATATGCTATTTTTTGGCCCCAGTTCGACCTGAACTTGCATTGTATTATAAATTACACCATTTCTCATGATGAAGGAAAGAGAGTGCTTTTGAACCTTTTTCAAACTTTTGTGAAGAGAGGAGACAATTTATTTCAGGTGTATCTTGGTCGCTGGAGGCAAAATTGGGCACCGAGACAAGCGTTGGAAAGATGGGAGAGAGAGCTTTCTGTTGACAGAGAACATAGGTGCTTGTGAGCACGTTCAGTCTGGTGAATTTCAGTGTAAATACTTCCTTGGATCATTCCTTAATAAAACATACGTCCATATTGAAAGAGGACCCAGAGACATAGTTCACCAGGGACAAACTCCGTAATAAATGTTTGTTGTCTTCTATCTCTATTCTTTGCTGCAAATTCTTGTTTGATTTTTCTTCTTAAGTTCTGGATTAAGTTGTAAATTCAATTTCTTTCCTTTAGTATTCCACACTAAGAGATCAAGTTAACAATCAATTCACTTTGGAAAATATTCAGTCCTATTTCAGATCAAATATGGTTGGATATCGTCTCAATAAGGATGGTTATCATCTGCCACTAGATGCTCATCATAAGAAAATGTTAATTTATTATGGTATCAAAATATCGAATTGAATCTATGCCATGTATGAATTAAAAATATTGCTTTAGATGTGCGAGGTGGAAACTATTCAAGAGTCTACAAGTACAGGATGACAACATGATAGGCATCTACCGAAGGTTGTATGGCTTAGCACGAAAAAATTAGATAATCCCCTAGGCCAAAAACATTAAGATTGTCCACAACCTCTCCATGGCCATAACATCTGCAGAGCCCAAATTATTCTTTGCCAAACACAAAAATATATATTGTAATCCCTCTCAGCTCATAAAGCTCATTTTTGAAATCTCAAATCAGAATTAAAAAAAAACAAAATGAATTTGTAGCATAATAACCTAGAATCATATATCATTAGTATTTGTGTGAATTTTGCAAACAACTATGCTAAGTAGATATGTGCTTTACTAATTCGAACATACATAATGTTCCTTTGGTGCTTCCTATCGTGTAGAGATCTTGAGTTTCTAATATATAATACTTAATTTCTATGTAAAGTTCATAGTTTTATAAATAACGGTAAACCTCACATGTGTATATTTTTACTACGCCGCAGGGAAAAGCTACTATGTAGCACTTGTTAATATTAAATGATGTGTAATTCATTCTATGTTTAGTAGAGAGATGTAATATTTAAAACAAACATAAATTAATAACAAAAGCATATTTTAGTGTGAGCCTCAAATCAAATATTTCAATGTCCATATTAAATAACTTAATTTTATAGAAACTTTATAGATAAGAAATAAAGAAATTAAAATTAGAAAAAAGTATTATATAATCACTTTCGAATGTGAAATATATGTGTAATTTAATCCATTCTTTATATGGAGTTAATATATAACATCTAAAAATTATTAATAACAAAAAAAGTTTAACATAAATTATAAATAAAATATTTCAATATGCATGTCGAGTAAAATATCTTAACACACACACACACACACACACACACACACACACACACACACACACATATTGAGAGAGATAGTTCTTTTTTTAAAAAAACTAGAAAGAGTATATCTATATTTATTAATGTGCGCCCGCACACGAATAAAAAATGGCATTTTTACAACAAAAAATGTGTTTTTTCTTGGCTGTGGCTGATATAATTGATCCAACTCTTGTGCGAGTTTTTTCATTAGCCATCCCATTCTCAAATTTTAGCACTATTTTCCTGCTACTATAAACCTTACAAAACTGCACTAGGAGATATCTACAATTATGATTAGACATATAACAAAATTTGCTGGTGCCGGAGGGGTGTTTATTCCTCCATTGGAGCTAGGGAGTTGAGGTCCAACGACTTTGGCACCTCCTCCTCTTTCTTGCAGCTTTCTGCTAATTTTAGTTTCAGCTCGTCAATTTCTAGCTTGAGGGCTTCCACTTCGTTTTCCAGCCTTCAAATTTTCTCCTTTTCTTCTAGTTGTCGTTCCTCAATCTCAATGGCATCCTTATGGTGTCGATGCACACACATTTGCAACACTATAATTCCATTTCTAAATTTTCCATGTTCCATGGCATAAGTCTCACAATTCAACTTGTTACTGCTAGTTCCATAAGTCCATATGACACTAACACTCCCATTCCTAGGCTTGTGAAGGCCCCAGGAGCCTGAGCCTATGCTCTCAACAACAGAACTAACACTTCCACTCTTCTTGACAGACACTAGGATTTTGACCACCCCAAACCTAGACCACAGTTAGTCGACGACCACAGATGTCATCGACACAAAAACACAGTTGACCCTAGACCTCCTAAAAGACCTGAAACACTAGAAGTAAACTAAATAGACACATAAACTAGTGCATAGGTAATTCACTAGACTCTCAATTCCCATATATAGGTAATTCACGACCTCATATATCACAAACACTAGAGCACACATGACCCCATACCTCCACTAAGACCCAAAGCACATGAAGTAAACATGATAGACACATAAGCCAATGCATAGGAAATTCACGACCACCTCAATTCTCGTAAACAGGTTAATTAATAGACCATCCCCTCCAATTCCCCAGGTTCTATTGACGACCGAATGCACCTAGAGGCCTCCAAGCAGTACCGACAACCCCCAGATCACAACCAAAGAGACATTCAACCCATCAATCCTACCATCATGCAAAGTACTATCACTTCTCTTGACCCTCAACCACAAACTTAGGGACTGAGCCTAAGAATCCTAAGCTTCCCTAGCTAAAGGCTTTATGATTTTACTCATACCATTATCCCTTAAATAACCACATTCAGTACACTAGTGAAGGATGTGCGATGCCACTGTACCTGTGTTGCTGGATTCCCAATGTTGATCCATTATTTCCTAAATTTTCACAACTTCTCTAGACTCCATTGCCAATATGTTCCCATGCTTCTCTTGCATTTTCTAGATCCTAGGGAGTAAATTCTTCCCCCATGACTTCACCATTCCCACGAAAGAGGTACCCAAATGCTGACGACTATGATAAAAATCAAAGGTGGGACTGTGTAACCACATGCTTGAGATGATGCAGGGACTAGGTGGTGGGATGTTAAGTTGCACCACACCAGTCTTCGGATTGATTTCTCTATACGGCTTGCCATAGGAGCCGGGGGCGAGGTAGGGGTAGTTAAATTTGACAAGAACTAGCATAGTAATTAAATTAAGGGGAAAACCAAGACGCGAGCACATGTTGGAAGGTGGGAGGAGATGAATGTCGTGCCAATTTGGAGGGGTAAGGGGGAGGAGGAAGGGAGGGGGGTGGGGGGGTGAGTGAGGAGGGTAGGGGAGGGGGAAGGGGAGAGGGAGAAGAGGGAACAAGGGGTTGGGGAGAAGGGGAGGGGCCCAACGAGAAGGCAAAAAGATAAACCAATTTTCCAGGTGAGGGGTAGGGAGAGGAGGGCTACGGAGGAAGTTGGGGGAAAGGGAATAATAGGAAGTCAAACACATTCAAATGAACGACGAAGCTATCCATATTCCCATATATATGGTTAGATAATTTCTTTGCCTTAAAATTTTTAGTCATAGTTAATGAATACATAGGTAACCTCCACTTCCATTCACCACAATGGATTCTTCTCTGATTCTACAAGCAAAATTAGCTTGTTTGTCTGCCTCTTTATTGTTTCCCCTGAGAATATGGAAGAAATTTATTTCATCCAATAGAGGGGTTAAACCTTGATTTATCTTGATGACTTGGTTTAGGAGAGTGTTTTTAGCTAGGGTGTTCTTTCTCATGTGGTGTATTATTATCATGGAGTCTCCAAGGATTTGGAGCTTCTTGGTTCCTTTGGTGATGGCCAATTTCATTCCATAGAGTTAACCCATAGGTCTCAGATTTGTTGTTAGTTTTTCATCCTAAACTCCAAGCATACCTGTATTCGATGTTTCCATCGGGATTTATGAGAATCCCTCGCCCTCCTGCCACCCTAGGAGAGAGATAGTTCTTAGTCCATTAATAGGTTCTTTCTAATTCCAAGTATGAGAGATATTTGTAATTCTTTCAATGTTTAATATGGATTTGACATGTAATATTTTAAAAACTATTAATAACAAAAATAATTTTGTGTGTAGAGAGAGAGAGAGAGAGAAAGAGAGAGAGATGATATCCACTGTATATATATTTTATACTTCCCAATATGAGGGGCATGTATTAACATTTTAATGTGGAAGATGTGAAACATAAATAAAATATTTCAATGTTAACTATGCATATATTATATAAAAAAAGTGATTTTATTTTTTAGTTTTTTATAGTTAAAACATTTTATTAATGTGTTGCTCAAAACCAACATAGATCCATCTTAACTCTAGATTTACTAAGCATTGAAAATGAATGAAATATCTCGATGTACAAACATACCTTTTCTCAAGTTCTGTACTTAAAAGTAGTTTTCAATCTTGAAATATTTAATCCTTCTCAACACTTGGTAAATCCGAAGTTAAGATGGATCTATATTCGTTCTAAATAAAATTATAAAAGAAATCTATTAAAAAGAAAAGAAAAACACTTTGAAATGAAAAAATTATATAAATTTTAAATAAAATAAATAAATTTTAAATTTTATAAACATTAAAAAATTATTTTTCATAAATATTTAAAAAACATTATAAATAAATTCATGATTTTTTTTTTTAAATATTAAAATTCATTAAAAAATTAAATAAAAATAAAATTAAAAAAATTAAATAAAAATAAAATTAAAAAAATTACAAATTTTGATAAAAACTAAACATATAAATATCAATCATAAAAAGGAAAAAACATATATATAAAAAATGAAAACGAAATATTCTCCATATCCATTTTTTTTTCTTTATACATTTTTCATTTTATGTTTTATATGTTTGTTATTTTCTCGGGGTGTTCTATGATTTTTATTATGAAATCATATCTATATATATATGGAAACCTTACTTATGTTAGGGTTTCATGACCTGTGCCCTTATTTCAACTTATAATCAGGATCTGTCAGACTATGCACCAAACTCTTTGGAAAATATCAACATTTGGAAGGATCCAAATTCTATGAAAACCCCTTCCTCTGGCGCACTTCAGGTCAGAGGGATTTATTCACTCTCTCCCCCTTAGATCTGTGTCGCCTTCCCTGCATCTTTGAGGTAGATTTCAATCCCCACTTGTTTCCTACATTCCCAACCATTTCAATCAGTCTTCCCCTAGTTATCTGCTAGACCTTTCACCTTTTTTTTTCCAGATTAGTTAGGAATGGATCCCCCCTCTCCTTGATTGTAAAATCGTTTCCATTCCTCTAATTCGAGTTTTTGGAGTGCTTTCCTCACCCTGAAAATGATCAGTGGGGGAGAATGACCTTTGAAAAGGGTTAACAAACTCCCTCCTCCCCCCTTGAATTTGACATCCCAAAAATTATTCATCAAAGTGCATTAAACGACAAGCTGAAAAACCTTTGATGGCTTTGGGAAAGGGTTGAACTAAATGAAATCCTGGAAATAAAAGATAAAATCATGGTTGGTCGTTTCATTAGTTGAAGGATGTCCATGGTTGTTCTGAGATGATGTATTGAATTAAATATGAAACCACTGTTGGGTTATCCTCCTCGATGCATGCTTTTCCCCAAGGGATGGATGGGTTGGCAGGCAGAAAATGCGGAGGATGTGTGAAAAATTATGGCAAAAGAGTGGACATGGGGTACACAGGCCCTCTTATTGAAGAAATGGCTTGTTATTTTTGATGTGAGGATGGAAAATCTAGAACTAGTGCCCATATGGGTCAAATTTCCTATTGTTCCACCCATTCTCTGGTTAGAAAGTGTCTTTCGAGAAGTCAAAATATTGCAGGGATTATTCTATGAAGCATATTTATCCTTTAAAAACATTGATATCATAGAAATTGCTCGTATTCTTGTTGGAATTAACTTGGAATTGGGGCTACCAGAATCTATTACCATTAGTGTTAGTCATTCTCTCATAAGGAACCCATAGATTTTGAAGGAATTTCCATTCAAGTGCTCCCGGTGCCATGCATATGGCCCTCTCAGCAGGCATTGCAAAATTGGGAAGGGTATGAAGAAAAGATATATTTGTAAAGATGGATATTATTCTATTACTCCTCCTCTGCCTGCACAATATCCTCTGGTATTTTTAGAGCCACACAAGGAGGTAAAGACTCCTCACTTATCCTCCCCTCAGGTGGATCCCTTTGTTGAGAGGCCATTGGCCAAACTCACTCCTCCCGAATCTTGAGGGGCATATAGACAAAAATATTTATGGTATATTATCTACTCAAGCTCCAACACCTTAAATCATTCCTTTGGTTTTTGCATCAAGATCGACAACACTCATCTCACCCTCAAAGGCTCCATTTCTCTTAGGTATGGGTTTGTAGGCTCTTGTTTTTAAGGAATATGGTTTTTTATAGATGTTATATTGTTAGATTCTATCCATTTTTGTTGCTTATTCTACTAACCCCAGTGTCTCCACTTTGTGGATTTATTCACCTATCCCCCTCCCCCACTCTTTTCTAACCCTCATTCGACTCCTTCTTTTCCTTTTCCCTCTCCTCTAGGGGTGATTCAAATGTGCTCTCATTTACTGGCTCCTGGTTCCTTTTCATCCTCCTCGATATAATATCCACTCTTCAATTTTCCTTTCATTGTCTCCTCCCTCTTATTCCCTTCCCCCTCCATTGGAATTTGGTGGAGGACTTGGTATGTTAGCAAATTTTTCCTCCCAAACCTTGGTCAAAGGTTGAAAATCATTCGTCTCTAAAGCTTAGCAAAAATCACACTTTAAAATCCAAGTTGGGAAGTAGTCTTCCATCAAAATGGAGCTTAGAGGATATGGACCTCCTTCAGTTTCCTCATGAACATTATTTATTTAAACTACATGGGACTGAACAGTACCTCGAAAAAATGGCGTTGAAGAGACTTATTAAGTGCCACTCTCCACAAGTCATTTTTATCCAAGAAACAATGCTAGAAGGTGGAAAAGCTTTAGATGTTTTGCATTCTATTTTTCCAATTTGGGAATTCAAAACCATTAATACTTCGAGCCAATATGAGGGTCTTATTACTATTTGGAATCCATTTTCTCTTCATCTTTATATTCCTGGTCTTCATGGTCTCTATTAGTTATAGAACTGAACTTGATCCATTTGAATTATTCTTTCCATTTCTTAAATGTATATGGACCATATTATAACCATCAAGATTTTTGGACTTTGGTTGATTTTTTAATTGTATTCAATTCTGACAGAGTCGTAGGAGGGGACTTGAATTTCACTCTAGGCAACTCAAAATTTTGGGGGTCTTCTACCAGACCAAATCCATCATCTAATTTCATGGTCTCCCTCTTGGAAGATCTAAATATATGTGATATCCTTCCATATAAATTCATCCCCACCTGGTCAAATAATCACATGGGACAAGCTATAATTGCATAAATATTAGACAGATCCTTATTTCTGAGAACCTGCTCAACTCTGGGCTAAAAATAAAACAATGGCCAACGATTGGGAGAAGCTCAGATCACCCTCCTATTCTCTTGGACTTGGGACCTTTCCCTGAAAACCTCAGATCCATTTCAAATTATAACCTTGTTGGATGGAAGATTCATCCTTGGTACCCTTACTTAAATCAACCTTGTCTCCCATCTCCTCTATTTCCTCGAAATCTGCCTTGCTTCAATTTCATTGAATTCTAAAAAAATCAAAGGAGATCACTCGAGATTGCGCTAGAAAGAAGAATGCAACATCCTCAAATTTCATCTCATACATTGAATCAAACATATAATCTTTTTGGAATATTCAAGCATCCTCTAATGTCCCTAACAACTTACATGACTAGATTTCATCTCTTGAAGAATCTAGGACTATTCTCAAGAGGGAGAAGGCTTGGCGATTAAAATGTTGTGCTCTCTAGTTAGACGTTGGATGTGAAAATACTAAATTATTCCACTGTATGTAAAATAATATGAAAACAATAAACACAATTTGAGGTATCATTGGGCCCTTAGGTGCTTATGCCACCTCTTTGTCGGACATTGCTTCTGAAGGAGTCTCCTACTTCAAAAATATTTTCCAACAAGAAAATCAGGTTTCCATTGAGCAGGTAAATCAATTAGGCTGTCACTTTCCAAATCTTGTGGAGCAGGAGGATGATTATATGTTGATGGAAGATATTTCTAAGAAATAACTGGAAGAAGTCTTTCACAGCTTCTATAAGTATAACAGCCTTGGACCTGATGGTCTTCTAATTGAGTTTTATATCGAATGCTGGGACTTTATTAGCAATGATCTACTACCTATGGTAGAATAGTTTCATTTTTCTGGTCAAATCATGGGACCATTCAATTCTACTTTTCTGGCCCTCATCCCTAAATATTACAATCCATCCTCTTCTGATCACTTTCGTCCCATCTCTCTCTGAAACTCCATGTATAAAATCATTTCCAAAATCATAGCCTTGCATCTAAAGCTCACCCTCTCTTGCCACATATCTTATGAGTAGTTTGATTTCCTTAAAAATAGACAAATTCATGAGGCTATTGGCCTGGCCCAGAGGCCCTCCACTTTATCCATCTCTCTAAACAAAAATCCCTTATCCTAAAATTCAACCTATCAAAATATTTTGATCGTGAAAACTGGATCTACATTTGTCTCCTTTTAAGCCATTTGGGCTTCTCTTTCCTCTTTGTCTCTTTGGTCCTTAATTGCATCTCATCTCCATCGTTTGCAGTTCTTATTAATGGGCCACCTCCCAATTTTACACTGCTAAAAGGGGTATGCAACAAGGTTTCCCTCTATCTCCCCTGCTTTTTTTTATTGGTAGTCGAAGGTCTCAACATGTTGATTTCTTCAACTTTCAGATCAAGTCATTATAAAGGGATTGTCATATCACCAATTTGTTTCTTGACCTATATCCTCTTTGTATATGACATCCTCATACTTTCAAATGGGGACTTACATCATACTATTCATCTACAGTCCATCCTTGAGCTATACAACCAAGCCACTGACATGCAAATTAACATACATAAGTATTCTCTTTACAGTTGGGCTCTATTGGAAAATTATCTAACCTCTTTTGAGAAAATTCTCAATATATATAAAAAAGGCATTGATCTTGGATTAAAATATCTCAATTTCATCCTCAAACCTTGCAACTATCAGATTGAGGATTCCGCACGACTCTTGGAAAAAATTCAAAAGGGAATAGAAATTTGGTGCAATAGATGGTTGTCTCGCACTAACAGACTTGTACCTTGTAAATCAATCATTGAAGAAATTCCTGTTTTCTTCTCCTCATTGGTCCAGATCCTAAAGGTTATAATAAATAAATTCAACAACTTTCAGTCATATTTCTCTAGCAAAGAAAACAAGAAAATCACACTTTCACACTTACTACCTGGAACACTTGATCTCTCCCAAAATATTTTGGAGGTTGGGGTATAAATTAGCTTACAAAGTTTGCTCAATCCTTGGCTACAAAAGGGACATGATGCGTTAATTAAGGTGTTAGAATATGGAAAAATATTATAACAAAAAAATACATATAGCCCTCCTCTATTATGGAATGTATTCGCACCTTGATAAAATCCTTTAGAAATGCATCTATTTCATGGAAAACAATTTTGAAGGCTCTTGACATCATTGAAAATCACTTATGTTGGAAGATGGAAAATGGAAAAAGTATCATTATTGGGAAACATCCCTAGATAGGCAGTCTTCAGTGGCACTAGCTTCTTGATCCTTTGATCTAAACTCTAGCTGATAATTTTTTTTTACTCTTAATCAATATTTTTCTGTCTCCTCTTGGCTTTCAACTATTGATCTTTGTTTGGAGGGTAAATATGTAGTTGATTGGGAACATTATATTAGGGTTCTTAAATTATCAAATATTTTCTTCTCTGAAATTGAGGACCAACTCATCTAGACTTAGAGCCCAATTGGAACCTATGTGATGAAATCCAGTTATTTATCCCAGATCCTAGGCATGGAAAATCTCCTATGGTGGAGGAGGCTACTCTGGAATTTTTTTTTCTCTTCAAAATATATCTTATTCATGTGGATTATGTTTAAATGGAAAGTCCCAATGTGGGATATTATTCAAATATTTTCTTTTCAGGGGCCCAACATGTGTATTGTTTACAGATCTAAAGCAAAAGCTATCATTCATATTTTTATCAACTGCCCTTTTACTCAACAATTATGATCTGAAATAAAAAAATTACGCCCTCAACATTTGGATTAGAAGGAAGTAAATATTTCCTCCTACTTAAAACCCTGCATTTTAAGCTCTCTCTTGGAAAATTTAAAAAATATTCCTTTAATTGTAAACTCAGGAATACGATTAGCTTGAAATTAAGTTATCTTTGAATATTCCCATCCAATTTTGGCCAAAGTCTCCACTCAAAGTTTTTCCATTACCTTTTCTTATCCTTCATCCCCCCATCATAGCTCCCTATGCTCCCCCTCCCATATAGAAATTGTTATTGAAGACCCCTGGGTGTTCTTTGATAGAGCTTCCCAAGGCATCCATTTCATTGGAGGAGACGGAGGAAGTTTACATTTAGCTCACTCTCATTCTATCTCTTTCTCCTGAAATATTGGTCCCGCTACAAATGACATTGATAAGCTTTTTTCCCTTTACACTCTTATTCTCCTATCTATTTCAAAAAACGTAAGCTCCCTACACATCTATGGTGATTATTATGTGGTCATCCATTGGATGAGGAAAAAACTACCCTTCAAGAGTTCTCCTTTCTTCCTCTCACGGAAAATATTCAAATGAAAATTACACAGTTCTCTCATATATCTTTTGATCATATTTATAAGCACATGAATGAAGAAGCCGACCAATTGTTAAAAAATGGATTGGAAATGGACTATGGAACATGTAAAATCTATGAAGATAAAGAGGGCAAAAAAACATAATCTGTTTTTGACCCTTGAGCCTAATGAGGATGTAAATATGATATCTAAAAATTACATTTTTTACAAGATACTATCAATTTTTTGACCTACATGAGTTGAGGATATACTGTTTAATATATGGACTTATTAGTTTTTTGGAAGCACACCTTATTATTAGAAATATTCCATTGTTATTTTTGGTTTATTTAAATAAAACTATCTTGAGGATGTATGGTTATTCAACTCCACGAGGGGTCGACAATAAATATTTTTTGGGGGCCCTTAGAGAGGGCAGTAAACACACCAAAATACAAAACAAATGACATTTATAGGTACTTTTTGGTAGATCCAAGGAGGGAATGAAATATTATTTTTGGGGGACTTGATATGGGCAGGTTTTCTTTGAAAAATGTACTTTCTATTACAAATTATAGATCTTGTCCCAAACAACAGTGAAAAACATTATTTTTTTGAGGCGACCAGGTGAACTGGTATACACTTTTTGGGCAAATAGACACATGAATTATTAGGCATATACACATGTATTTTTTATCCTCTTAATACAAATTATAGACTCTTTTCTCTGAAATATGTATGTATGTATTTTTTATTTTTATTTTCACTTTTTTTAATGTTTTATTTATTTACTTAATTAATTTATTTTCTCTCCTAAATATGTGTTTTAATTGCACCAGGAGGCACTCTCTAGTCTAGTATGGTAGATATATTATAATGTTTGACATTTTGACTTGGTCAAAATAAAATAAAAAAATTAAAATAGAATAACATTTTTGGGCTCCACCCATGGTTTTTCCCATGGTATTCTTCTATAATATGACCTATTTAAAGGCTAATAATTTAACGAGCTTATATCAATCTTAAATTCGGATCTATCAAGCATTGAGAGGGATCAAATCTCTCTCTTGAGGTGTAAACCTGTTTTAGACTGAAAATAGATTTTATTCCTCTCGACACTTGGTAGATCTGAAGTTTAGATGGATCTAAGCTATTTTTAAAAGCATCTCTTTAATTGTGTTTTCTTGGTTTTTTTCTGAGTGTTTTTTTAGTTTTCTTATTTTTTTAACATTGATTTTTAATGTATTTTTTCCCTTTTTATTTATTTATTTTTTAATCGTTTCGTTTGAACTAAAATTGTGCATTTAAGTCATAGTTAAAAAAACATTATAATTTTTTGTTGAAAAAAGAGTATCACATTTAACATCTCATGGTGATAAGCATCCCATCATGGGTGGATCGTTCTTATTCCAACCAATAAGTAGGCTAGCCTTGACCTAGGCTCAACCTAGTTACAAAAACAAACATCTCATTTTGATTTAAGAATTAATTTTAAGATTTTAGTTATAAGGATATTGATTTTTAGAACTATGTTTTATAAAATGTTGTAATTTTAGCTTTGGAAAAAAGTGAGGGGTGGCACTTTTCAATTAGGGGATTGATATTTTAGGATGTTGGTTGCAACGATATTAATTGTTTTGTGCATGGTTTCGATGAAGTTGCATTTTTTATTTTTTTCATTTTCACATTAAATGGTTATTTTTTCTTTCTTTCAAAAGGTGGTGTTACTTGCTACTAATAACATGTTGTTTGTTTGTTTGTTTGTTTTTAATGTGGTTCACGGTCCTCGAAGATCGGTAATTTTCTACGTCCAAGAAATATTGTTCGAGGCAAATCCACCCAATGGGATCACTTCCCGTTCGATCAAACATAGAGATTGACCCCTAGACTATCAAGATAATTAAACCTACAACCTCTCAATAAAAGAGGTGCTTAACTACGAGAACGCGACCAATTGAGCTAAACCTCAGAGCTCACTATGTTTTCATTCTATGTAAAAGTATTACTCATATTTTAAAGGTTGTCATACCTATGAGAGCACACTTATCTTATGCCTAAGCACACACCCCTATGCATTTATCACACTTTTTCCAAGGATTCTTGAAGATGACTCTACAAATGTTCATGCAATTTCATATTTCTCAAGGTAGTTTCATAGATCTCTAGATAGTACATGGATCCCAAGGAACTAGTCACATCATCCAAGGCAGTTTGAGCATATTTCTACATGCATGGGTCATCTATTTAGATGCCATCTCCTAGAACCTTAAGTCCTCTCCTCCTTCATGCTTTTTGAGGAATATTCTAAGTTGATTTGAGGGACGACCCCTTAAGGTGTTATTCTAGTGGCCATTTTAGCATGTGTAGACAGAATTTGACTTGGAGACGGTCATCACATGACTTGTGGAAGTTATTTTTATGATATGAGGACATTTTTTCACCTTGTTGTCTTCATAATTAGATTTTTGAGTAGCTTGAGGAAGTCATCCTCTCTTTTGGCCTTTTTTTGCCTCATATGTATGGTTGTCCCTTAATTTGAGGCTAGAAATAAGCATATTTTGGACCTTTCTTCATTGAAGTGTCATTGCATGATTTGGGGGTCTCTCCTTATGATTGGGGGAGATTTTGAGCTTAATTGGACCCTAGTCAACCTCATTAAACTCTTGGAGGGTTTATAGTACTTGTGGAATATCTTTATTTTATTATGACTTTTATTCTTTAGGTTAATTAGGAGACAAGTCATTTTTTATAGTTCTTCTGGGCTATATATAAGGAGATATAAAATAATAAAGAATGAGAAGAATGTAAAAACATCCTCTATAAATAAAGGCTCTTCTCTCATTCCGATTTTTTTTTTTTTGTTGGTTTTTTTTCCAAAGGAAAAGACCCCATAATTTTATTCATTGTGGAAACAAGGAATAAAATTGCATTCTGCACATGCTTAAAAGCATTATGAAAGATGCGCCTCTCGACTTTAGAGATAAAATATAAAAAGCAATGAAGTAAGATACATATAAAACATCGAAGTTAAGTGTGATAATAATCACTTAACTTCTTTTTCTTGCCTTTCTTTTTTCTGCACTTTTTTCCATCCCCGTGCGTTTGGTTCAACTTGAACCATTGCGAGTTCACATTCTATTGTCTTCAATGAGATTATTTATCTATGTCCAACCTCTCAGAAACATGTGATCTATTTGTACCCCCCATCTCTTTTTCTACAAGAGTCTTGTTTTCCTACTTTTCTAGTGCTTTTGTTTCCTATATATTGTTATCATTATGTATATGGGGAGCTAGACCATGATGATGAATTTTGAGGTCTTTGTGTTCATGGTTCAAAACCAAATATTGGGCCTGAACATTCGTTTTTGCTTGAATTGGTGGATCCTCCATATTTACCTCTCCTTCTTCTGACAAGTAGGGATTTGAGGTCTACCACCCTTTTGGTTTTTGAACCTGCCCCTTTTTCTTCTTTGGAATCTATTTTTCCCGAGGGCATGTACTTTGAAAATGACCTATTTGAAATCATGTTTAACATCTAAATGTTGTATTATCAGAGTCAATTACTTGTTTCCATTGTAATTTTTTGTGCTTCATTTGTATGTGATCAAGAATACCTTTAATGATGTCAATATCTACAATAGAAAAAGAAAACATACCTTTATCTGACCTCTCAAGATCCATTTTTTGTATTTACCTAGTGTGTTTCCTATTTCCTCTAGGACTTTATGGTGCCAAAATTGGAGAGGTAGATTCAGGATCCTCACACAAACATATAATGTTGATAACACCATGCTCGTGGCATCAAACTATGGTAACCATTGGGTGATGAAATCCCCGCATTACCCCAGAACCATGGCCCATCATTCATAACGATCTCCAAATATTTCATTGTATCAAATTGAAAAATAAAAAATCCTTTTGAGCATAAATAAATGTCAAAATTTGGGGTCCAAGAGTAAATGACATATTGATGTAGAGCATTACATTTAAACCAAAATCCATGTAACCTACAAATAACCTTGGATTGAAGAGCAACAAAGGGAAAGTTTACCTATGGGATATTCAACTCAATGATTGGTGCTTATTTCATTTTTTCTATGATGTATGGACCTGGGTTGAAGTGTTACTGGTCTGCTGAATTAGTTGACTTCCCTTGCATTACATCCTTAAAAGAAACATATCCATTCGGGTTTATGTGAACTGGAGCTCCACCACGTAATCTTAGGATCAGAAAAATTGGTTGAATTCCTCATGGTGTGATAATCCTTCAGCTAAAAGGGGTTATGTAGCACTTTTCTTTCAAATGAAAGATATTGGGAATTTGTAGGGATTCCCAATATGATTTCAATCAGCTGCTTCAAATAAACCACCACATCAGAGCCCCCAAATCAAAATAGAATTGTTTTCCATTTACGATTTTAATAAAGATCTAGAATGGATAATGGGCTAGCATTGTCAAATATTTTTCCAAACCATAAATTGTAGAGAGAGGGGATGCTCCAAAAGAGAGAAAAGCATAGAGAGATACCGACCATCACAACACCATAGGCCTCGAAACAAGCAATATTAGACACAACAAGTATTTATGAGCATAAAAAAATAAGGAATAAAATATCCAGTGGTAGATTTTACCCTTGGAATAACTGACAGAAATTCCCGCCACACCCACTCCAAAAATGGGAATGTGTTGAAGACATAGTCATTGAGGTTCTTTGCATCATTTTGATAGTAGGATTCAATCTTGGAGGGAGCCCACATTTTAAAAGCTACCCTTGGACCGAGATATACTCTGCATAATAGTTCCTTTGTTATATAACGTAGAGTACCCACTCGAATTTCCACTAGAAGAGTCCAACAATGGTCACAACACATTGTGAGTGAAACAAAGCTCAAACTCACCTTTCCCCAAGTTGCTGAGAGAATCAAGAGTGAAATCAACCTTGATGGTAGTGCCATGCCCATTATAGAAAAATGAAAAAAATCGAGTGCACCTCTCCATTTTCCACATGCATCAGTTTATGATATCCAAACTGTTGTTGTTATTAGCTATTTCTTTGAGAATACAATTTTGTTGAATATCTACTTATTATAGATTTTGGTGTCGAAATTTTGAGCTTATCTCTCTTGGTTTATTTTTGGTGCATTAAAATTTTGTTGTGATAGCTCAATACTTGTACAAACTTTCAATATCAACCCATTTGAGGGGCAAGTATACCAATTGGAGAGAAGACATTTTAGGGCTCACCTCTTCATTCTTCCTTTGTTAGTTTGGTAAGTGCTCAATTACTTACTTTATTTTTCCTTTGGATTTGTCTAGAAGTGTAGAAAGAAAGGCTCAATTTGACTTAGCCTTGGTCAAATTGAGAAAATTTGAAATTTCCACATCAAAAAAAAATTTGGAGGCAATTAACTAAGGTGACATGGCTCTTGTCGCTCAATTAGCTCAATAAATTTGAGTTAGTGGGCTTGGAGTTCAGTTTTCATGTGTTGATTGCTATTTTATAGCAATCCAGTTCAACTTTCAATATCAACCCATTTGAGGGGTCAGTATACCAATTAGAGAGAAGACATTTTAGGGCTCACCTCTTCATTCTTCCTTTTTTAGTTTGGTAAGTGCTCAATTACTTACTTTATTTTTCCTTTGGATTTGTCTAGAAGTGTAGAAAGAAAGGCTCAATTTGACTTAGCCTTGGTCAAATTGAGAAATTTGAAATTTCCACATCAACAGACAATTTGGAGGCAATTAACTAAGGTGACATGGCTCTTGTTGCTCAATTAGCTCAATAAATTTGAGTTAGTGGGCTTGGAGTTCAGTTTTCATGTGTTGATTGCTATTTTATAGCAATCCAGTTCAGTCATTTCTAGTTCTACTCAGTTAAACTAGTTCTAATAGTTAATAGAGCTAGTTAGAGGTCAGTTGTGTAGTGGGACAACAATCTAACTCAAAGATCATCCAATTAACTGATCAATCAACCAAAAATAACTCATGCATGCAAGGAATTCGAATTGATTAGATTTGGTGGAGATTCCAAGGTAGTGTAGCATAATTTTTAAACAAGTGTTGAGTGTACATGTGTTGCACGCAATCGATGATCAATCCTTGCGAATTGTGCAATCAATTTGGAGGAAATTCATAAAGAATAGGGGATAATTTACTCAGGATTTTCCCAAGGAAATAAGAGCCTTCATGAGAAAATATTTGGCTAAGTGTTGGCCAGAGCTTGTTCATTAAGAAAGAGAAAAAATATTCTTTTGTAGGTTGAGCTCAGAGCTGGAGCTAGCAATTGTAATAGTTTCTCAATTCATTGATTAATGCAAAAAATCTTGAGGGATTTTTCCCAGTTCAGTTTCCCTAGAAATCACTATGTATTTGTGGTTTTTCTTTTTACATGTCTATGCATGTTGTTCTAAATTGTAAATTTCATTCCGCAGATCACTAGAGTAGAATTATGTCTCTTTATTTTAGATTAAATTTCTTGAGCAGTTGCAATTTTATCAAATTTCTACATGGTGTCAGAGCAGGATTCACATTAGAACAAGAATTTCGAATTTGTTCCTCATGAGGTTCGAATTTTCATCTTTAGTGTAGCAATATTTCCTCAGAGTTGGGAGAATGGCCTTCAAAGGACTGCGATTAGAATACGCCTTGGAAGGTAGCTCAATTTTCATTACCTGGAAGGATCACATGTAGGTAGTGCTCGATGAAAATGGATTGTTGGATTATGTCAAGACATGCATTCCAAAACCATGATCAAATGATGCCCAAAACCTAGCCCAATGGAAGAAAGATGTATCCAAGGTGATGAGAATAATCCTAGAGGGAGTGAGAGACCACATTGTCTCAAATATCCATGGAAAAGAGACACCATTTTCTATGTGGAAGGCAATGAATGAGCTATTAAAAAATAACATTGGCCATAGAAAGTTTTCCTTGAAAGACAGACTTCGAAACATTAATATGCAAAAGAATGATATTGTTCCACATTATCTCTCCAAATTTACACAAGTTCGAGATGAGCTTGGAGGGGTTGGTGTGAATGTTGTAGAAGATGACCTGGTGAGCCTAGCTCTTATAGGCCTTTCAAAAACCTGGCATAACTACCATGGTTCGATGAATGAGAGGGAGAAATTACCAAATTGGGAACGCTTATGGTATGATTTGGTACAAGAAGAAATAAAGTGAAATACCAGAGATGGAGTTTCATCCAAGGGAGAGGATGAAGAAATTTTTTCATTGGCTAGGAAGAGAAAGAATGGAAAAGGGAAGAAATATGAAACCAAACCAAATTCCAGCCAAGGGGGAAAGAAGAAAGACCTGTCCAAAATAAAAGGCTTCAATTGTCATGAATTCTAGCATTATGCTACAAAGTGTCCACACAAAATTGTAGTAAGAAGAACTCATGAAGAGCATAAAGTGAAGCATTAGCTTCACAGTTCGGGATAGACTTCACCCTGATCACATGCATGGCCAACATTGTGATGGAGAGTGTGTGGTACTTGTACTCGGGTGCCTCGTTCCACATGACATGATGTAGAGATTTTTTTAGTGAACTGGAGGAGAAAGATATCCATATGCATATTGAGCTTGGGGACGACGGAAGGTACAATGCTACCAGGATTGGTACAATAACCTTTAAGAGGGAGTCAAAATCCCCTCTTCACCTCAAAGATGTCATGTTTGTACCAGGCCTGAAGAAGAACCTCATCTTTGTAGCAGTTTTGGAAGACCATGGCTACGATGTAATATTCAGTAAAGGGAAAGCATTTGTGAGACACATAGCCATTGGGAAGGTGAAGAATATTGGGGTTCATGTGAAGAACCTATACAAAATTGATGTGGAAGATTGTGTTGCATTAAGCAGTAAGGCAGAGAAAGTGCAAAGTCGATATGTTGGTGAACTCTGACATAGAATACTTGGTCATTTGCACCATGGCTCCCTTAAAATTATGCAGCAAATAACCACTAGCCTCCCTAAAGGATCACTTGAGCAACATGATTTCTACAAGGGTTGTACCTTGGGAAAGTATGTGAAATCCACATTCCATGATCAAGACAACAAAGAAAATGCAGTCTTGGAGAGATTTCACTTTGATGTTTGTGGACTCTTCTCGACATCCTCCACTTCCAGACATAAATACTATGTTATTTTTATTGATGATTTCTCAAGAAAGTGTTGGATCTTCTTCATGCGGAAGAAGGATGAGACATTCTCAAAATTTGTAGAATTCAAGGCACTATTTGAGAAAGAGACCGACAATAAGGTGAAGGCTATCAGGAGCGAAAATGGAGGTTAATATGTTTCAAATGAATTAAAGGAATTTTGTGCAAAATAAGGAATTCAAATAGAACTGACAACTCCCCACAACCCACAACGGAATGGGGTGGCTAAGAGAAATAAACAAAGCATTGTGGGAGTTGAAAGAGATATGCTACATGACAAAGGCCTGCCACTGCATTTGTGGGCAAAAGCATGTAACATAGCAGTATACTTGTAGAATCAAAGTTCTCATTGGATTCTTGGTATGATTACACCAGAGGAGGCCTTCTCGAGGAGAAATTCGGATGTGTCTCATTTCATAATTTTTGGAGCCTCTGTTTACTGCCATGTCTCCAAATATTTGAGGAAGAAACTTGAGCTGAAAACAAAGTTGGGAGTTTTTGTGGGTTACACTGAAACTCCACAAAATTACTAGGTGTACTTACCTTCCATCAGAATGATAGTTGTACAAAGGGATGTAAATTTTGATGAGTAATACATGAGATGCTCTCTTGAGAGGAAGCTTTAAATCCCACCAAAAGGGGAGCTTTTAGTTCCAAAGGAGGAGCCTCAAGAAGTTTTGGAGAAACTACAAATGGAGGAGAAGAGAGGAGACTGAGTGGAGACATCCACTCAAGTAGAACCATCCAAAGAGGTAGAAAAAGAACCAGGGAAGCTGAAATATTGGTGTAGGATGCGAGAGAGAATGTGAGAGCTCCTTCAAATTTTTTCAGGAAAAGGAGGTCACCTGAGAGGTACACTGACTACATGGTTCTAATGAATGAGCTTTTAGAGACCGAGCCATCCTCTTTTGAGGAAGAAGTTGAGCAACCATTTTGGGTTGATGCAATGGTGGAAGAATACAAATCCATCATAAAGAACAATGTTTCGGAAGTGGTCCCAAGACTGACAGAAAAATCAATTGTGGGATTGAAATGGATCTTCAAAGTTAAACATGTAGCAGACATAAGCATACAGAAGTATAAGGCTATATTTGTGGCCAAATGATTCTCTCAAGTTGAGGGAATTGACTATGAGGAAACCTTTGCTCTCGTTGCAAGTTATTCATCCATTAGATCAATTCTTGCACTGGCTATGCAGATGGGGTGGAAAATCCACTAGATGGATGTAAACACAACATTTCTCAAAGGTGTTATTGAGGAGGAAGTGTACATAGAGCAACTGGAAGGTTTTAAGACATTTTATTGGGATTTATATGCTCATGCATGCAAGGAATTCAAATTTCTCAAAAGTGGTGGATATTCCAAGGCAATGTCACATCAGTTGTAAACTAGTGTTGAGTGTACAAGTGTTGCATGCAATCAATGAACAATCCTTGGGTATTGTGCAATCAATTTGGAGGAAATTCCTAAAGAATAGGGGTTAATTTCCTCAGTACTTTCACAAGGAAATAGGGACCTTGGTGAGCAAATCATTGGCTAAGTGTTGGCCAAAGCTTGTTCATTGAGTAGGAGAAAATTTATTCTTTTGTAGGCTGAGCTCAGAGCTGGAGCTAGCAATTGTAATAGTTTCTCAATTCATTGATTAATGGAAACATGCTTAATGGTTTTTTCCCAGTTGGGTTCCCTTATAAATCACTATGTATTTGTGGTTTGTCTTATTGCATGTTGTTCTAAATTGTGAATTTCATTACGCAGATCAGTAGAGTAGAATTGTGTCTCTTGATTTTAGATTAAATTTCTTGAGCAATCATAATTATATCAAATTTCTGCAGTATTCCTAGAAAGGTAACCAAAAGAAGATTTGCTAGCACCATTAAAAGGCTAAACATGTCAAGAAAATTTTCCGGAAGGAGATTAATGATATCGAGGAAAAAGCCAAAAATCTTAAAGGTGAGGCATACGTATTAAAGACTCATTGACCTATAGTATCATCTTTTATAAGGTAATAGAGATATATATACTTTTTTGTTAGCACTCCTTAGACATTACATGCCCCTAATTCTAAGAGTGAATGGATAGTCAATTTTGGCTATAGCCATCATATTGAAAGGGATGCTTCTCCATTTTTCTTCATTAAATAAGGTTATACAAGGAAAAGTATTTGTTGCATATCATTATGCACTAATTATGGCGAGGGCTATAGTAGGTTGAATGTTAGACAGGTGTAACACTGAAGTGCATCATGTACCAAGTTCAAATTCCAATCTAATGTACGTATCCCAAACAACCCAAATGGCGAGAAGTTTGAATTCTATCATGATATGTTTGTTGTGAAAGATATTAACAATGAATTTTTTATTGTTTCTAAGGTTATTAAAGACAAATTTTATAAGCAAGTAGGATCTAAGATTGAAATCACTCATATCCAAGACCAATGATTGATGCATAATTTTAAATGAGATACATGGAAATATAATTTGATGATATATGAAACTGATGGTAAATTTTAATGTGGTTAATGGAGTCCCCAAGGTAGTGCCTCCTAATGGTGCATATTGAAAGGTGTGTGCTAGGATAGCATACCAAGCTTCATTTGAGACTGGAAATTATTAAAGAGAAAATACTAGATTGGAACTTATTGATAATGACTTTTATACAATGAACCTACCATTATTTATGTCTTTACCTTCATTGATTATTTTGTAGGTATGTTTGGGTATATTTCTTGAATTGCACATGTCTTTGCAAACTTCAAGTAATTGAGGCCATTGGATAAAAAGAAATGTGGCCAACCTATGAAATGCCTAAGACATTATAATGGAGGATAATATGTGAGCATAACATTTGAGAGATACTTATCACAGATTGGTATCTCTTGATAAAGATCTTTACCCTTCACAACTTAACAAAACAATAACTCTAAAACAAGGAATATAATTATTGTTGAAATTGTAAGGTATTTTCTTTGGGAAAAAAGGTATTATGACTTGATTTTTTGCCGAGGATGTTTATTTATCAAATTATCTCGTAAACATGGTTCTAACGAAATTTAAGTGTGATATGACTCCTCTTGAAAAATGAAGTGGAAGAAATCCTCACTTGAACATATTATAATGTATAGATGTATAACTTGAGCTCATATTTCGTAGTATAACCAAATAAGTTGTGTGCAAAGATTCGTGATTTTATTATGACGGGCCACTCTAATAACTCGGTTTCCTCAATGAACTCCATTGAATCTCGCATTTTAAGCAAAGATTCATTTGAAATTGTGAGGAGCTATGGATCCACTAATTTATACAATCTATCAACTAACATGACAACCTACTTATTGATTGGGAAATCGACTCATGCTACCAATTTGACTTGCAATGGAACCTCCTAAACAAAGTAGACCATACAAAACATATTGTTCAACTATTCAACTATGTCATCTCATGGGAAATTTTTCATGGGAACTCCTAGAAGGGAAAGTATCATTTCCTAAGATGTGACTAAGATTATTGAAGTTGTTAGTGTCGACACATGAAATGTAAATGACTCATGGAAGAATATAGGGTAGAAAAAACATAGTAGTGTTGCTTTGATGGCATGTGTGTTAGAGGAATGTGATTATGATACATATGCATAAAGACATAATTGAATCAAATGGGAAAATTCTACGGCTGAAGAGTAGCATTCCTTTACAAAAAATAAGACTTTCTAATTGGTTCTCCAACCACAAGAAAATAATATGGTTATATGTGGATGGGTATACAAGAATGAAATTCACCTTTGAAGGTGTTGTCTACTAGAGATGTAAGGCTTGTTTGGGAGTGAAAGGGTTTTCCTTGTAAAAAGGTATTGGCTATAGTGAGACCCTTTGTCCCATTTGTAAAGATGAATTCAATTTGACTCATCCTTTCCCTTGTTGCTTGTTTTAAATGAGAGGTACAAAAAATAAATTTCACAAGTACTTTATTATATGGTGATATTATTGAGGAAAATTATATGGAACAACCTCTAAGCTTTGAGAACGACTGTATTCACATGGATTAACTAAAACAATCATTGTATGGTTTGAAACAAGTTTTATAAGACATGGCATGAGAAGATTGATAAGTTCTTTCTCAATTTATGGTTTCAAGTATTTCAAATCATATTAGTATTATTTTCATACATGTGAGTGATGACATTTTGATATTTGCATTCTATGTTAAATATTTGGTTATCATTCTTGGTAATGGTAACTTGAATTTGGGTTTGAAGGAGACATTGCCATACACAATTGAAATGACCAAATTAGGTCTATTTCATTTCTTTTTGGGCATCCTAGTTTGTAGATGGATGGAAATATCTTTATTTCTAGATCTAGGTATGCTTTAGATCTATCAAAGATATTCAAAATGGTCGATTATAACCCATGATATACTCCATATCATTTGGGTATAAAGGCAACTAGGGATATAATTCTTTAAAATATGCTCCTACATTTTACATGCAACTGGTTAGTGGTCTAGTTTATTTGACTCACATTCAACCTAATATTTCCTTTGATATTATTGTGGGATACAGGTTCACGTGAGATTAAAAAAAATATCCACTCAAAGGCTACAAAGAGGACTATTTTTTATATCAAGGGAACATATCATCTCGGTACGATGTCTTGTGGTAAAAATGAAAACTAGTTAGTTGCTTATTCTATTTCTAATTGGGTTGGAGGAGATGACTAGAATATGGCTTCAATCTCTATGTTTCATCTTGGTTTTGGACCCACCATATGGTCTTGTAATAAGGACAAGGTTATCTCATGATTGCCCACAAAATTTGAATACAAGGGTGTAGTTAATGTTGGCATAGAGGTAGTGTGGATTCACATCTTGATGGGTGAGCTTAGATCTCCTTTGGGGAATTTGACTTTAGTGTATGTGAAAATAATAGTGAAATATAAGTAGGCAATAAACCTATTAGTTGGTAGAGAAGAAAGTTGTGACTCTTATTTATTGTAGGAAAAATTATGATATTTTTGATATGTTCATAAGGCCATTGATAGAAACTAAGTATGTTAAACTTACATATATGGTTAGGTTTAAAGAAGATGCAAATATAAGATGGTGTGCAAAGATAATTCTACCTCTTGAATCCCCAAAGAGTTGTGCTGATAAAGGGTGTTAGAAAAAAAGATATTCTGTATATGTCATTAAGAGACAATTGAAGGTTGATTAAGTGGTTCATTGGTTAGTTGAATTGACTAAAAGTGGTCTTGACCAAGGCAAGTAGTGTATATATTTATGCATAAAACCAAGATCACAAGCCCACATAAAGTGATTAAAGTGTACTAAGTCTACCTCATTTTAAGATATTTAACTAAATCAATGTTACACTGACATAAATACTTCAGGTTCCTCACAAAGTACACCTTTAAGTATATATAGACAATCCTATACATTGGTTAATTAATCAAATATATTATTATTCATTCCATATGTTGAGTTATCCTTACTTTACCTCAATGTTGTAATGGTGGCTTTCAAAACCACCTCTCTCTCCTATAATTCATAATTAATCACATGCAATTCCCTACTTGGCTAGCATGTTATTCTTCTTGGCCTCTTTCTGGTCCTTTCGATTATGCTCTAGATGTTGCTTTCAACACATATTTATCATGACCACTAATGTTATGATGGTTATATTTATCGCTTGGACTCTTACACTAATGCATAGTAGCATTTGTTTTCTTACAATTTCCTTTCCACTTCTTCTTTCCCCCATTTGACGCACCTTGTTGGTATGTGTGCTTGAAATTGAATTTCCCCCTTCTTGTCCATCCCAAATTTTGTGCTTGTGCCCATGCCTTATCAACTATCCCAACTTTAAAGAGCATCTCTTGTCTCCTTAAATGAGCGTGGAGACCACCTAGATACTCGAGGAGTACATTTGAGTTCTTTTGCAATATTCCCAATAAAAAACTTGTTTTCTACTCAATGGTGTACTCTTGGACACTACTCTTGCTTTTTTTGGAAGTAATTTCAATATATCCATTGGTCCTCCTTTTACAAAATAGGGTAAACCTAGGAGTTAATAGGGGTTGTAAATACTTTGTACTTATTTATTGGTGGATCATCCTCTAGTTTAAGTGCCTTTTGATTGGATTTTCCACCAAGTTTTGGTATGGACCTATAATTTCCTTTGGGAAAATTATATTTATTACTCTTCCCCTCTATTATGCACATAAAAATAGATTTATAGCTATTGCAACCATAGATTAATCTTTACAACAATGGTCTCACCTTGGTAGAGTTTGATGTTCACTTTCACTCTCACTTTAAATATAGAATGAGAAGATGCTATGTTGAAACTTTGTCTCTCTTTGTCTATCTCCTTCTATGGATCTTCTTTGTCTTTAGATTTCCTATTAGAACCAATGTTCAAGTTAGAGCAACCAAGCTCCCCAAAAATGTCTCAACTCTCTCTAGAGTTGACAATAATATCGCCATATTGTAGGAGATGTCAAAAACTTGTGCTTCCAGTGATGTGAATCTCTCCAATTCATTTTTTGGATTTCTGTTACACTCATCCTTAATGGTTAGGGTTTGACACTTATTTCTTTATGCCAATTTTTTAATCTTGCAATACCCAACTGTTGGACATCCAATCCTTAGGGATTGGGCAAAATTTTGTAAATATGTAAATAGAAAATTAGAATAGGAAGAAACTCTAGAATGTGAATCCCAAAGGTTACCAAACCCAACGATTTAGCAGAGTTGAGGAGATGCCAAGAGTATCATCTAATGGGATAAAAGACTACACTCAATTCAGTCCACATATACTGTCCAACTGGATTGAGACACATCAGAATCTTGGCAAACAACTTCGAGAGCATTACATTCACTCATATATACAAAGAGAAGAATCAGGTAGCTAATCTTCTCTCTAAGAGAGGTATCGATTCATAGAAAAGTAAGTATCATAGAAAAGTAAGTACCATTTTGCGGCTTATGTGCAGGAGAGCCTTATGAATGCTGGGTGCATCAATGCCATATAGGGATTGCAACTATAATTTTTTGATAGCTATATACTATATATGTTGGTGTCATCCACTCTCTTGACTTAAAGATTATGAAGAAGTTTCCATTTTGTAACTAAGAATAAATAGAATTTTTCATTTTGTAACTAACAACCGATAGAAGTGGAAGCAAACAAAGTTATGAATACAAAGAAAATGTATGGAAACATAGTGTATAATTTTGGCTCAGAAAATGGTAGGAAATATGGCTACGGAGAGGAAAGTTCAATAAAAAAATGTTTAATGAAAAGAAAACGTTTTTTCAATTAAAAAAAAAATCCCAAGAGTTACCATTCTGATTGTATATAATTACATTCATCTTAATGAAATACATCACAGGTCCCAAATTTGACATTCCTCTACCTTTGTAACTCCTCTCCCATTTATTGAACTTTTGTTCCTCTGTCAATTCACTAGCTTGGCAGAACCGTCTCTACTGTGCCCAATTGTAATTCAGGCACATCGGCTGTAACTTATTCTCCTTGTGCTTCGTGAACGTTTCTCTCCTGGTCATCAACATAAATTTTTTGAAATGCTATTCATTGGCCTGAACATTTCTACCACACTACGGAGTTGGTGTCTCAGCCGGGACGCAGTCGTCCGAGCAACTGTCAGCTGTGCTGCATTATTGATTCAGTCACATGCCGCACATGAAACGATGGCCATGATAGTCAAATTGGACGGAATCTTCTGCTAAAGAGGCCATCCTGCAGATCTATCTCTCTGTGCACTTTGACCCATCATGATGATACGCACCATGCACGCTTTGACAAGGTGTAATAGGTGATGTGTCCATGCAGTTATTCCCTTTACACAATACGCCAAAGTATATTCTCTGGTTTCAAAGTATATTCTCTGGTTTCAAAGAACACATGGCGCACAATCAATCGAAATAAAAGTTGGGGGACGACCCTCCCAGTGTATTGGAGTCGGTTGAGCATGGCCGGGAGCAAACGCAAGAGAAGCAGAAGCGAGAGTGAGAGCAGATCTCCAACTCGCACTCCTACTACTTACAAGTCAGGTTGATTGAGACTAGCCCGCTGATAAAGCCATCCCTTCACTGAATGCTTCCAAACGAGACTCCTCATGCCGTCACTATATGGGCCATCAAGTTGATGTGACCAGGCCATCAAATATTCTCCTTGGGCCTCGAGGACCACTGCCAGTTTTGAGATCTCCATTGTCCATGAAGAAGGTGTTGTCTACTGACCCTATAAATTCCATTGGACGGCAGTTTTTTTTTGCTGGAATCTGGTAAAAAAAAATTCAAAATTTCAGATTGCTGGGATGTTTAAATCATTTCTTTGATGGTGGAAATGGATTCCGCATCATCAAGAACTCTTTGGGCACCAAAAATCCCAAAGTTTGAATGCTGTAACCTAAATTTTCAAAAAATTTCTGCCTGATTTTGTTATAATTTTGCCAGAATTTCCATTATTTTCCGAGCTAATCTGTGGGGTTTTTAAGACTACTCATATGAAGAATATGACCAAGATTTTAATGGAAAAATAGAAGAACTAGACACGATTCTTCTAGTGGAAGAGGTGGTGTAAGAGGAAGTGGGAAGAAAAATAAAAAAGGCAGAGGTAAACAAATCTGATCTCCATTGTATTCACTACAATAGAAATGGACATGATGCATCCACAAGCAAAGTCTCTTGGGACAGAATCTAACAAGGACGGAATGAAGAGAAAGGTAAAATGCCAAATCCACGGAAAGGTAAAACACCTGAATTTGCTCATTATATTGTTAAAGATTGCAATATTGGAGTAACTAAAGGCCTGTTTCATACTTCATTTGCTTCTTGGAAAGATGCATGGCTACTTGATACAGGTGCAACTTGCTACAAGACCTTTTGGAAATAATTTTTTGAATACTTCAGTGACAATGTAGATGAAGTTGTATACTTTGCAGACAAGTCAAGACTCAAGCCATCTGGACTTGGGACCATCAGGCTCAAACTTCTTGGACTCCCCAAATTTCTTTTGCATAATGTTCTCTACCTCCCAGAGCTACGGAGAAACTTGTTGTCCTTGGTTCACATACACTAATAAGGACACTCCATTCACATGTTTGATGGCAAGTTGAGGTGAGAAAAACATCAAACAACATAGTCGTCATGACTGGAATAGCGGAAGAAAGACTCTTGAAGTAGTAAGGAATGTCTACTTGTGCACATAATTGTGCATACAATTCTCAGTATACTGAAGGTACATTGCCTTCTAGTCTTTTATGGCATGCAAGATTTGGACATTTGAATTATAACAATCATCGTTTATTGGAAAGAAATAGTGTTTTTGGTTTGCCAACAATTCCTAGGAAACTAAAGCGATGTGATGCTTGGCATCCTAGGAAAACATAACAAACAACCATTTCATGATTATGTTTCTAGAGCATGTAGAAAGCTTGAACTGATTCATTTTGATTTGTGTGGCTCTATGCCTATTCTTTCTACAAACAAAAATAAATATTTGATGACTACACCAGAATGTGTTGGGTATATTTGTTGAAGAGTAAATATGAAGCTTTTGAAACTTTCATGCATGGATTGAAAATGATGCACAATCTCATATTGAATCTATTCGTACTGATAATAGAAAATAACATACCTCAAATGAATTGAAAACTATCCTCACCAACATGGGATTCGACATCAAATAACTGTGCCATATAATCCTAAACATAATGGTATAGCTAAAAGAATGAACAAGACTATCCTAAATATAGTTCATTCAATGATGTTTTTCAAAAATATAAAGTCGATGTTCTGGGCTGATACAATTTTATGTGTAGTGTATATAAAAAATAGATGTCCATCTCATGCTCTCAGAAACAAGACTCCTTATGAAATGTGGTATGACCACATTCCTTCAGTAAAACATCTCAATATCTTTGGTTCCACCTGCTATGCCCTGATTCCTAAGGAACAAAGAAACAAACTTGGTGCAAGGATTCAAAATTCTATCTTCTCGAGGGTACTCAAATACCTCCAAAGCATATTGTCTCTATGTTGAGGTAAATGAGAAATTTATATTGTCTGGAGATGTTATTTTTCTTGAATCTTCTAAGACTAACAATATTGTTGCGTCACGAGTGGCAGCTTGATCGTCTGGACAGATTCAATCATGCAAAAATTTTTCAAGATTTTGATAATGAAATTCCACATCTTGAAGGGGGGATCCCTATCTTGAATCATTTTGTGGAATCCTTCTGAAATACTCTTTCCCCCTCATAAAGTGTTAATGACTTCTTTAGATCATGATTTGAGTGATGTGATTGAGAGGATTGGAAGGATAAATCTTGATGCAACCCCATCTCAATCAAGATAGTATCTTGGACCATCTCAAAAAGTTTCTCCAAAATGGTTCACTAAAACACTTGAAAGTGTTCATCCTGATGAGGTTGGAAATATAGAAACTAGAATTTCCACTAGAAAAAATGGAGGTGATGTAGATGCTTTTGATTCAACTGCTGATATGGATATTTCTTTCGATTTTCAATTAAATTTGTATACTAATTTTTAACTAACTACCTATTACACAATATTTTTTCATCGTCCCTGCAATCCCCATCCCGCACGTTGGAGGACCAATTCAGTGACCCTGCGTACTGTCATACATTGTCATAAATGTCATTGTATCCCTTGGAATGTCAAGAATATAATCTCTGTTGATCATTCCTCAAGCAGGCCATCACAAACCTATGATTTTGGGTCGGCGCTGGTAGGCAGTTATGGCCTCGCGCCCATGAAGAAATTAACATTGAGCCTCGCGCCATTTGGTGCTCTATCTCAAAAGGGCACCCATGCCGAGCTGATTTTGGAAAGTTATTTAAAATAGAAATGAAGCTTCCATGCTCTAACAGCTTCATGAGCGGAGTCATGATGGTTTGTTCGACTGGATCAAGTCGAGTTTCTCCCTTTGGCCTATTAGTTCCTACAAATGTACAACTCCCCAAAGGGATAGACCTCTCCTCCACTTTATGTGGAACCCAAACCTCCTCCTCCTCTCCTATAAATTCTTCTTCCTCACATTGATTCAACTAGCTGAAAAGTCATTAGTTATGGTTGGTGTGTTGAAAAAAGCAGAGAATAATCCATTGTTGAGAGAGAGTTTAAGCCCATTGCCTCATTGAGTCGAATGTCGAACGAATGCTTGAGACGTGCCCGACTGGACCCGTCGAAGGAGATCTACAACATCAATGCATAAGGTTGTAAACTTCTTTTTCATATATCAATAATACATGACTGGTTTCTGGTTCCAACTTTGTTTCCATTTATATTCAAAGTGTTTAGCTCTCCTTGACTAGTTGAATAATTGTAGATGAATGTATATGCTTGTATGATGTCATCATTTGTTTGATATTTGTGCAAGTGCATGAACATCGTCACCAATAGAGCACAAGGTGCGAGGACAAATATCAAAGGATCGCTGCTGCGTGCCATGACAAAAGCATTGGATTGAGGTAGGATATATGTTCCAGTCCATATTTCATTTATAAGCTAGGAATTTAGGAATTCAACGTGTTCCCTTGTTGCTAGACCCACCCTAGGGCTAGAGGGATCGCCTCCGTTCGCAGAGAGGATTTGCCTGCACAAAAAGTTGGCAAATCCGCTGGGGAGATCAGTGTGTCGTCATCTCTCGTTGTTCGTTTTGGAGTTTTGCTTATCTGTCCGACTTTGGTCGTATTGTTATTTCTCTTCTTTGTTTTTCTTATCTGACTATTTCAAGCCATTTCACCTATCCTCAAAGTGATAAGCTTGGTCTTTTCTCCTTTCTTTGGTTTCCTTACTCGGTGTTGTTGTTTTCCTGATAGTTGCGCCGATTGGCGCGGATTGCCTTTGTTACGAGCGCGATTTCCCCTATTTAACGCAGATTACTGTTGAACATGTGTGCCGAATCCTATAGGTTTGGTTTTTAGGCTCCTCATCTGAGTTTTCCTATGCATCTTACCCTCTGGATTGATTTTTTCTCCCTGGATTAATCCACTTGGATTGGTTTTGACTTCCCTGTCTCGTTCTTTTTAGTTGATTATCTCTCATCTTATCGGTGTGGCTTTTTCATCCTAGGGTTTCTAGGTGTCTTTGATTGCTTGTTTGACCACATGTTCGCTGAGTCTTCGAGCTCTGTATGAGTCAGTTTAGTCATTCATTTTTAAAGATTTTTGTCTGATTTCTTGGTCTTTTCTTTCGATTCTACGTGTTGTAGGATTGTTGAACTGTCATCCTGATGTCTGTTTGACCCTTCCTCCCATCGCTTTGAGCATGGATCACATTTCTCATTGGGTCGAATTGAAAATCCTTTCTCTATGTGAAGGAATTCCTGTCTAGTTTTGAGTGTTTTCAATATTCGCTTTGGATTGGTCTCTTTATGTTTTGGTCATTTCATTTGAGTTTCTCAAAGCTAGTGTTCTTTTTTCCTTTTAGTGTAACGCTGCATTATTTCTTCTCATTCATACAAAAGAACAAAATTTACATTTCCCCTTTCTATTTGAAAATGAAAAGTACTCTTTTGCTTTAGTAGCTTTATTTTTCATTAAAAAGTGAACAATAAGAGAAAATCCTTTCATTTTCTGCTTTCGCTGTGTTAGTAGCATTAGAAAAAGTCATTCTTGCATTCAATTGATTGCTACTTTGTTGTGATTTTCTATCCCTCTCTTAGCTAGTTGTTCATTGAATTGAAATGATATTATTTCGCATGTAGTTGTGCATTAGAGATTTAAGATTACATTCAGTAAGACCTTGAAACTGAAACATAATTTCAAGATAAACTTTAAAATGAACTCATTCAACCTAAGGAAGCATTGGAACTTAACACTCATATTTAGAGGTCTAGGCTAGTGACGTGTTCCAGTGTCGTTAAACCTACTAAATGTCGTTCGCCATTTGGCATTAGACAACGCTAGTACGGACTTGTGCTCTCCGTACCATCACGTATAAAGGGAGACCCTCGTAGGTTGCAATCCTTTATCCATAGGAAGCCGAGTCTGTTGCCTCGTAACTGTGATACACCGAACACAGCATTCGGGGAGGCTGCATGTACGTATGTTAAGTCCTTGGTCATTTCTCTTTAATTATATCACCAAGGTGTATATTGCAGTTCACGGGAGCTTGGTACACCCTCTTGCTTAGAGTTATCAAGTAGTCATTTTGATATTTCTGTGACTTTAAAATTTGAAAAGATCATCGAGCACTTGTCCTTTCAAGCTCGTCCAAACTGAAAGTGACTAGAGTCACATTTTTTCCTTTTCTCGACTCTTCAAATATAAAAAGGCAGAGTTTTGTTTCAGTGTCATAAAATTAGTTACCCACGATCACACGCCCATTAAAGTTATTTTCTTGGCCTATTCATAAGTGATTCCTTAGTGATTGGTCTTAAAGCCTCGAATTGATCATCTCTTCTCTCTCCTTCTCTTTGAGACAAAGTCACGCTGGCAGAACCACCAGTTTCTTCGTCCTCTTCATTACCTCGTAGTGAAGAACCTTCCACTGGAATTTCTTCGGAGACACCTTAGTCTGTTGGGACTCGAGGCTTCTGGTGTGCCATTGTTCCAAGCATTCAACCTCTTGCCACTAGATCTCCCCCTGAGGAACCATTTGATATCAATTGGAAACCTCCGGACGCTTGGGCATTTTTAAGGGAAGATCCCCCTTTACCCTCGGAACTGCTTGTGTCACCATTATCACGTGCTTCACTTGCCACTGCTCATCGCCTTTTTGCTGACAACATGTCTTCATATGACATGGATGCCATGAGTCCTATTAGTAGTGAAGAGACTTATGTTTCTACGGGAGAATATTAGTTCCCTCCGAAGAATTTTCCTCATGTCACGAATCAGCCTTCCTCTCAACCTTCAACTCTCCCAGCTGGTTATCGTTCTTTGGGTCGGTTAAGCTCTGGTGCTACATCTTTGTATCAGAATCCGCTATGGTCAAGTACAATGACTCCTTCTATGGGGTCGCTCATGTTGGGTCCATCCTCTTCGATTCCCATTGTTTTGACGATGGTCACGTCTGTCCCATCCCAACCCACTGTTTGTGAGGCTTCCTCCACACCATCCACTAGTGTGATTCCATCATTTTCGTCATCTTCTACTGTTTGCGGGACACATCCTAATGCTTCTGCGGTGTCTGTTGGGACCATTGTGAGTGTATCACAACCTCACGTATCGGGAGTCCATCAACCTACTAGCAGTGCGCCTATCTCCTCTAATCCTATTCCAGGAGGTTTGTCATATGACCAATATATGTTGGCTATTCAACATCAGAATTACTTTCCTCAGGGTTCTCAACAGAGTCCGACTCAAACCAACCCACCATAGTACTATGATGAGTTTGGAAATCACATCTATTACTATGGGCCTGTTCCAAAAGGTCCATTGTATATTCAAACTCCACAAATACTGGTTAACCCCAACCAGTTTACGTATCTACAGGGACAACCCTATTTTCCACAAGGAAAACCCTCTCAAAGACAACCTTCGGTCCAAAAGGGACAACCCTACGGTCTTGCTGGTCAACCTTATGTTCAATAAGGAGAACCTTATGTTCCTTAGGGGAAAACCTATCCACCTCAGGGACAACCTTTTGTGCAACCGAACAAGCATTACGTTCAACAAGGCCCATCTCTTGTACAACAAGGCAAACCATCCATTGGTCAACTGGGCCAACCTAGTCTTCAGGGGAAACCTAGCTCATCTCAACCTTCAGGTCAACTTGGACTTCAGGGGAAACCTAGTCCACTTCCTTCAGGCCAACCTGCACCCTAGGGACAACATGTTCAACCTCAGTATCTAGGCCAACTTGTACGCCAGGGACAATCTGTGCAGCCTCAGGGCCAATTTTTCATTCCTCAAGGTCAACCTTTGATGGTACAAGGTCCATCCCAAGACACTACTTACATCCCACAAAAAAATCCATATGTTTCTCAAGAAGGACCTCAGTGTTTCACTCAGAATCAGTACCCTGGTCCTCAACCAGTTTATGGGCACAATTATCAAAATTATAATCCCTATGGACAAAATCCTCCAGGAAAGAACATATGGGCTCAAAATTTCTCCTGGCCCGGTTGGAACCCCAACATTGGTCTTTATCAAAGTCCTGCAATGCCTTTCAATCTGCAATTGACATTCCTTGCTACGCTGGAATTTCCTGATGTGTCGAAGTTAATGAATTATCCCATCCTTCATAATCCATATTGGCCCCCAATTCCCACCAAGATCCCTGGCAATTGTCCCAAATTCGAAGGCAAGTTCGGAGAATACCCCCAGACACATGTTATGACATACCATCTATGGTGCTCCTCTAACTCTTGGGTTGATGATTCGATTTGTTTACGTCTTTTCCATAGGATCCTCACTGGTGCCGCTACAAAGTGGTTCATTGAGCTCTCCCGCAGCATTTTCAAGATTTCAATTCTTTAGCCATGGAATTTCTCACGCACTTTTAGTTACCAATTCGTTATGAAACTAGGACACACCTCCTAACATACTTGAAACAGGATCATGCTACTCATATCTATGATCATATTCATGAATGGAGGTGGCACCGTCATTTGATCAAGTTTGAGATCCCTAATCAACTGCTGACTGATTGGTTCACTACCTCTTTTATAAGTCCGATTACTAAGGACATCGCTATGGGGGCATGTGTTATTGAGGAACAAGCCATCACTCGTGCCCAGTACCTCGATATCGTGTACTCTCAATCCAGCATGCTTTATGAACTCTTGCCTGATGCTCCACGACATGGAACTTCCGAAGCACTAGCGACACCATCCGTCGACAGTATCATTGGTTATGTGTCTTAGAATTCTCGTAAGTATTCTCCTAATTTTGCAAAGAAAAAATCCACTTCTTCCACTGATACTGCTTCTCAGCCCCCTCCTAATCCTAGCAATACCGCGGAAGTGAATGTCGTCCAGTCCACCCCGGTAGATAAATATTCCAAAGGTAAGAAAAAGGGTAAAGGCAAGGCCAAATTTGATACCCCAAAGCAGGATTCTCCTAAACCCAATGTTGATGATGGCTCAAAACGTAAACCAAAGTATCCTTTTCTGATATGTGAAGATGAGCGTTACACAAAGGACTGTCCACAACGGGCTGAGGTGAGTCAGCCGCTCAAAGGCACCCAAGGAACTTCGACCATTCTTAAAGAACCATTCCCATCGCAACAAACTCAGATGGAAGAGCAAACTCAGTCCACTGCCCCTTTTGGCTCTCAAGTTTTCATGATGAATGGTGTTGCACCCATATCTATTACTAATGGATTGAAACATTGTACTGAACCGCGTCAGGCAGCAGAGAAAAATATTGTAGATGGTCCTCCTCCCCCACCTGCTTCTGGCCCTCTTCACATTGAAAGGCCCAAGCCTGAGCCCGTTGTACGATCACCTTCTAAAGGCATGCTTCGTAAGTACTCCTATAACCCGAACGCCCGTGTTGTTCATCATTACAGTATTGTTGAGGATTTGGATTAGGCATCATCTGCTATGTCCACATTGGAGGTGCTTTAGAGCTGTCCGTCACAACGAAAGGCTTTTCTATCCGATATCGGAGAGGTGGACCTCGTTGATTCAAGCCTTATCACTTTTGATTTGGAAAATTTAGTTCCACGTCTCCCTCACCAACTTGCCTTGATTATCCAAGTTGGGATTAACGGTAAGAATATCCATCGAGAGAACATGGATGAAGGTGCATCTACTTGCATCATGTCCGTTGCATGCTGGAAAGCCATTGTTTCTCCAACCCTTAACTAGTCTCCAAACGCTTTAGAAGCCTTCGACGGAAGGGAATATTGCCCTCTTGGTGTTCTCACCAGCTTACCTATAATGTTGGAAGGGAAAACAGTTAATGTCGAGGTTGAATTCATTGACACCAAGCTCAATTATAATCTTCTCCTTGGTCGCAGTTGGACTCACACCATGCTATGCGTCCTGTCCACTCTCTTTCTTGTTCTTCGGTTTTCGCACGAAGGAAAGATCATCACTGTCGATCAGTTATCCTTTTTCACTTCCACCTCCTTTGAGAGAAATGTTCCATACGTGGAACGTATTCCTACGCCTTATGAAAGTGTGGGGTCGGGACTTTTCAAAGACCCCACCCTTATGGGTCTCTTTTCTCTTCGTCCGCCCGATATTTCTCAGGTCAATATGATCTCCACGTCTTTCGATCCATGAATCATCCCTTCGCCTAAGTAGGTTGATTCATTTGGTGACATGATGCTGTTAAGCCCAATAGAAATTTATTATTGTGAAGTTATCTCGGCTTCGGCTCCTCCTCCCTATGATCCTACTCCTTTGAGTGTGTCTCTCGACACGTATTCTCAATCCCCTTGGCTCAATGCTTTGTATTCTCCTGATCCCTTGAATGAGACGTTTCCAACTGATGAAGCCACCGTGGAAACCATGTCTCTAGAGGATCCTCCCTAGGATGATAGTCATCATCGTTCCTCTTTTATGCCTGGCCTTGGAGCCATGTCTACTTGTCTTGAGAAATTAAATTCCCAAGCTCCTTCCCATCCGCTTCAAACGCCCATCTTGACACATGAATTTTTTACGAAAGGTAACATGGGGAATATTACGCAAATGATGCCTATTGAAATCTTTGTTAAACCAAGGGTTGTTAAGAACATCCATATTGGGGTGACCTTTTCTCCTGATGATGTCGAGGTCTAAACTAGTCTCTTCCGAGAGTTTCGAGACGTTTTTGCTTGGTCCTACGAGGAAATGCCCAACATCGATCCGAGTATATTCATGCATGAGATCCATACTTATCCTGCGACGAAACCTGTTTTCCAACGTCTTCGTCTCGTGCACCCTAGAAAGGCAGCTGCCATAAAGGGATAATTTGAAAAACTTCTCAAAGCTGGCTTCATTTATCCGACCCCATTAATAGATTGGGTGTCTAACATCGTCCTTGTGGATAAAAAGGAGGGTACTATTCGAGTCTGTGTGGATTACCACGACAGTAATCGTGCTTGTCCTAAGGATAACTATCCCACTCCCTTCATCGATCAGATCATTGGCGAACGTGCTGGGAATGAGATCTTTTCCCTTACGGATGGGTTCACTGGTTATAACTAGATCAATATTCTACCCGCTAATCAACATAAGATTGCCTTCGTCTATCCGTTGGGCAACTTCACATACAAGAATCTCCCTTTTGGCCTTAAGAATGTTGGTGCCACATTCCAACGAGCAATGTCAACACGTTCCATGATATTAAGCACAATGTTTAACCTTACCTGGATGACCTTTCGGCTCATTCCGCTAAGCGTAAGGACCACTCGAATCACCTCTATTAAATATTTCTTCGTTGTAGACACTACAACATTCAACTTAATCGGCATAAATGTGTCTTCTGCGTCGATTCTGGAAGAATCCTAGAGTTTTTCGTCTCTAAATATGGAATTCGTCTCGACCCTCTTAAGGTCAAAGCTATTGTCAATCTCCCCTACCCTTCCTCTTTATATCAGTTGCAGAGTTTGTAAGGGAAATATAATTTCCTGCACTATTTTATACCAAACTATGTTGAAGTAGCCAAAGGTTTTTCACGTGATTGCTTAAGCAAGGCGTCCCATTCCTCTGGGATGAGATTGCCCAAAAATATTTCGATGCACTGAAGACATTGCTTGTCAATGCTCCTCTTTGCGTCCCCCAAATTATCATTGTGACTATTCACTCTATTTGGCTGCCACGTTTAGCACTATTGCCATGGTTCTGGTACAAGACGACGACAATGGTGATGAGCATGTCATTTATTATTTGGGCCGCAATCTTCTCGATACTGAAACACGTTATGCACATGTAGATAAATTGGCGTTGGAAGCTGTTCGAGCCATCCAACATTTTTGCCATTATATTTTACTCCGCACAATACAACGTGATTTCTGATTGCAACCCCATGACCTATACTTTAACTCGGCAATTGTTGGGGGGAAAATGCTCAAAGTGGATAATTATCCTCCAAGAGTTCGAATTGGAGTTCACTACTGCCAAATCAAAGAAATCATTGGTTTTCGCTGATTTGATCTGCTCTTTACCTTCTTCCTCTGCTCCCTCTGGTTCTGAGGAACACATTCCAGACGACACTCTTTTCTAATTAGCACCCTCGATCCATGGTATGGTGATATCATCGCTTATCTCCAGACTTCCACCTTCCGGTCTGAGTTGACGAAATATGCTTATCGACGTATTTGTCATCATTCGCAACCTTGTCGCATATTCGGAGATACTTTATACCACATCGAAGTTGATTTCGTTCTCCACCAGTGTTTACCCCTCAAGGAAGCTGAAAAAGTCCTCAATGATTTCCATTCTGGCACATGTGGCGGTCCCATGTCTGGGCATGCTATGGCTCAAAAAATCCTTCATGCTAGATATTTATGGCCTACCATTTTCAAAGACTGTATTCTTGCTGTCCGTAAATGTCATGAGTGCCAGATTTACCAGCGCAAGATGCACGCGCCACCTGCTCACTTCCATCTCGTTATTACTGTTGGTCCCTTTGCGAAGTGGAGTATCGATTTTATGACGTGTAACCCTCACTCGGCCGAGGGTCATGGTTATATTATCGTAATCGTGGACTACTTCACTAAATGGGTTGAAGAAATGCCTACACTCACAACTGACGGTAAGACGACTGCACAATTTATTTTCAATCATGTGATTACCAGGTTTGGTGTCCCTCAAGCCATTGTCACTGACCATGGCTCCTAGTTTCACCATTATATGATGGTTGAGTTGACTACTAAGTTGGGTATGCATCACGACATATCAACACCATAATACCCCCAGGCCAATGGCCAGGTTGAAGCCGTGAACAAGGTTTTTTTCACCATGCTTCAACGTACGATTGAGATGCTCTATGGGCTTACCGAATCTCGGTGAAGGATGCAACCGGATTCACCCCATTCCAGTTTGTTTATGTTTTGGAAGCTACCCTTCTGATTGAATGCAAAATTACTTCCATCAAGATAGTTGTTGAATTACTGCCTAATACCTTGCCAGAGGAAGAACGTCTTCTATATTTGGAGAGGTTAGATGCAACTCGCCACTTCACTGCTCTAGTCATAGAAGCATAGAAAAATCGGGTCAAAGCCCACTTTGATCAGATGGTTTCCCATCGTACCTTCATAGAAGGATACTTAGTCCTCTTGTATGACCAAGCTCATGATAAGATGGGGGCAAGTAAATTCGAACCCATGTGGCATGGACCCTACATCGTTAAGCGTGCTTTGCAGAATAGGGCATAGGAGCTTATTGACTATAAAGGTTATCCCTTGGATTAGCCCAGAAATGGGTTGTATCTCAAAAAATATTATGCATGATTTTCTCATGCATGCCCTTTTGTACATAAGTGTGTTTTACATTTTTGTACGGTTTTTGGCTTGGTGTGATTTGCGAGCAATTTTTCTTGCTTATTATGTCTTTTCTTACTGTGCAGATGTCAGTTACTCCTTATGTAAGTTTCGCGGATGGTGCCTCCCGCGGTACCCGAAACCTGTCCTCCGCAGCTTGGGTGATTTATGATCCTAACGGTGAGTTAGTAGACCTTCAAGGTATTTTTCTAGGACGAACAACCAATAATGTTGCTGAATAGAGTGCAATCATTGAACTCTTAACTGAAGCTATTGCTCTCGACATTCATGAATTAATTGTAAACCTAGACTCTCAGCTTGTTGTTCTCCAGCTCAATGGGCATTATTTTGTTATAAACCCTCATATTTTAAGGATGTATTTATGTGTTCATCTGTTAGAAAGGAATTTTGATTATATCACATATCAGCATATTCCTAAAAGAATGAATACGTTAACTGATGTAGTAGCCAATATTGTATTAGATAAACATTTGCGAAATTTGTAAAAAGCATTCGTCATTACATAGTGAGATTTAGATAGGGAATATATATATATATATATATATATACACACATATATATATATACACATATATATACATATATATATATATACATATATATATATATATATATATATATATATATATATATATATACATATATACATATATACATATACATATACATATACATATATATATCCATGTGCATCATAGTTCAAAAAACATATGTTTTGGTTACATCCCAAGACATCATGTCTCTAAAAAATATGCAGAAATGAAACCTAGGCATCTAATCAGCATGGTGCTCATGAAATCATGTTACTGCACGTATAACCCCCCTCACTAATTGGTGGATGCAGTTAGAAACCCCTACAGCGTGCCTCTGATAAGCACGAGGAATGTCTACAAATCTCACAGAATCTAGGATCCCACATGTGAGTCCTTCCAAGTTGCGCGCGATATCTTCTTCCTTGCTTCCCTCACCATGAGGGGTTGCTTCGAAATTGCGTGGGACCCTCTGTGCTATGGGGGACATCCCTATAGGTCTCTGGGCCAACATCTGCAACACATGGATAAATATCATAATATATATATAAAAAAATCATAATACTCATAAAGATAAAAAATGAATTTTTACCCAAAGCCTCATCTCAGTTATCTCCTTCCGAAGTGGAAGTTTCGGATCACCCATGAAATTGGTACCAGTGTACGACCAATCCTCTATCATGATGAGCTATCGGCGTATCCAGTCGAAGAATTCTAGCTTCCATGACATGTATTTACCACCTACTTACCAAGGCATCAACTCCGCCCAACGAACCATCCATGGCTCTTGTACTGGTGGCGTAGGTACTATCACCTCCTGGTGCTGGAATATCGACAATCGTTCCAGGATGAATGGTATCAAGATGGACCCATATCCAAATTGTTTCAGCTTGCCATTCTTGCATTTGGTTAACTTACGTTTAAGTTTATTTTTACTGCTTCCGCCTAATTGTAGATGGTTGGAGCCATGCAATCCATGGAAAGTTGAAGTTGTGTCTTTGTAGCTTCATGGGGAGCCTAAGATCTAGTGATTCGAGTTATAGTATGTAGCACTACCCTTAGCGTCAAGTCAGGCGCGGTCTGAATATCTACTTTTCTGATTTTTGATCATTTCTTTGCTCTTGGACAGACTCTGTCTATCAACATGCCCGTGCTCTCACCAAGGGGCCAAGTACCTGTCAGGATTAGTTTCTCTCCCCTTTGTGACAATCCAGTAATGAAATAAATGTCGGAGACTTCTACCTTCAACTCTTGGTCATGAATCATAAATATTTCTCAATCGTTGTCCCACACACTAATTAGGTACTACAATAGTTCCAGCTGGGCTCTTAGGCATGGTGTCAGGAATAATTTCAAGATCCCACAGTTTCTCATGGCATCCATGCATGAATTTTTTCCCATAACTTGTTCATCCTCTTCCCAATGCTCTCATTCTTTCCACTCTATGACCATTTTGGCTACTAATTTCCCTACAAAAACCACAATTGAGGCTCCTATTAGCCATAAGGTTGAAATTTGAATCATTTAAATTGGATATTTTGGAGAAAATTTTGGACATTTTTGGCCGCGGCGATTGGCGCTGCTGTTTTGCAAACAGCGGCGCCAATTGGCGCCTCCCCTTTTAAATTTTGCGGGGTTGGGCGCGACTCCATGCCTGGAACCCATGTCGACTGCCGCAACCAAGACATTACAAAACTTCTCAAAAAATGCATCAAAACATTAAAAAAATAATAATGAAAAATGGCTTAAAATGCAGGAGAAGATGAGAGCTCATACTTGGAGAAAATGGATTCGCAAATGACCTCCTAGATTGTCTGCTATCAGCTCCACAAGATGAGAGTAAAAATTGATAAAATGCTCACAAGAAGGTGAAAAGGTAAAAGGTAAATTGTTTTTACTATTTGCATCATTTTATAACCTTTTCTAAACCCTAATTAGGTTTTTGGACATATTTTTTGATTATTTTATTGTTTTATCTCGAAAAATGGGTTCTACGTTTGTTTCTTGTGCATCAACAGGTCCTAAATGATGACGACAATGAAACAACAAGTTATGTTTTATTACTTTTTCAGATTCGATAAAAACACGCAAGTCACCCCTTGGATTCATCTTTTAGCTCTTTTTTTACTCTTAAAAATTGAAAAGATTTCCGAGACTCTTGTCATTTTGAACTTGTTAAATGTTGCGAAACGTCATCTTCCCAGTATACATTTACCCATTTTTCGGGCTGGGACATATTATTTAATAAAAATGAATACCTTAGTCGAACATGGCTAAGAGGTTCTCTCAGATATTGTTTTCTACCTTTTCGGATATGTGATACTATCTACGAAAAGGGACTTGCTGAAGTTTTCTTTTCCGTTTCTTTTCAAACTCTCTAAACATGAAAATATGTCGAGTTCTTCCTTTGTTAGACTCGTTAAAACTAAATGACATCAGAAATAATCACCATGAAGTTACTAAGTTCCTCCTTCCTAGGACTTGTAAAATGTACTAGAATGGATTTGTACGAAGGACAAACTTACATGATAAGCATATGATATCCCCTTCAAGATTGTTTCTAAAAATAATTGGCATACTCGCCAGAAATGGTGGGGGAAAATGGAACCAGTTCTTAGTCATGTCAGCAATATGTCACTCTTGAACATGATACTTGTCTGTAGTTCGTGTCGAGTTGGGGACATCCCACATTCGTCATTTTTCCTCCATGGGTTTGGGTTATCCGTTTCAACCTCTCAACAGCTCTTTGCCTTGTCACCATGACTTCAGATCCATTGACGTCAAATACTGCCAAATTCCAGAGTCGTGTCGTCAATATGTTCAAGAGAAGTTCCTTATGCAATTTTCAAACCCTAATCCTCTGTGCGGTCCCGATTCACTATCATCTTATTCTTCTGTCTTGTGTCGATGATGTGGGAAACATTATGGCCCTCCTTCGACTGGTCACTTCCTATTGAATTCAACTCATTATCCAGGAAGTTGATCTATAGACTCCCTTGTATTACCTTAGAGCTTGCATGTCTCAATGGAAAGTTCTTCCCATTCGATGATAGGTTCTCATCATTCGCCTTTGATCGAATAATTTCGTGGATGTTCAACTCCATCTCATTGTTCACATTTTGTGGATTGTACTAGTTGTACCTTGAGAACCATTGTCATTATTGGTGGTCTCTCTTGTGCCTGTTAACAACTTTCACCATTGGCTGGTAATCAGGTGATTTTATTGCATGTTCGACTTCAATTCATTCATTCACATGCCTGAATTTGTACTTGTTCGGGTCGAGACAGAGTGCAAGACCCTGGTTTTTGTTTGATAAAATCCAGGCTGCGAGGAGATTTGGTTTATCGTGACTATATGTATGACTCTTCTGATTGGATGGATGCGACCATACCTGAGTCTATTTGATGATCCTTCTCACTGGATGGCTGTGTCCATACCTTGGATCTTGTTATATGTACTCTATTAAGGATGGCTGCGCCCATGCCACATATTCATGTATCATAGATATCAGTTGTACTTGCTCTTGCAAGTCTTTCAATGGCGGAATTTTGGTTTGGGCATGTTCTCGTAAAGCATTTCACCCCTCCCTCTCTTTTGGACCTCATGATTTAGGGGCCATCTGTTACACAGTATTTTGTCACCATCCCTGAAATCCCCATCCCGCACATTGGAGGACCGTTTTAGTGACGCCTGCATACTGTCATACATTGACATAAATGTCATTTCATCCTTTGGCATGTTAGGAATATAATCTCTATTGATAATTACTCAAGCGGACCTTCACAGCCCTATGATTTTGGGTCGGCACTGGCAGGCAGTTATGGCCTCGCGCCCATGAAGAAATTAACAGTAAGCCTCGCACCCTTTAACACTCTGTCTTAGAAGGGCACCTGTGCCGAGCTGCTTTTGGAAAGTTTTTTAAAATAGAAACGAAGCTTCCATGCTCTAAAAAATTCATGAGTGGAGTCATGATGGTTTGTTCGACTGGATCAAGTCGAGTTTCTCCATTTGGCCTATTAGTTCCTACAAATGTGCAACTCTCTAAAGGGATAGAACTCTCCTCCACCTAATGTGGATCCCAAACCTCCTCCTCCTCTCCTATAAATTCTTCTTCCTCACATTGATTCAGCTAGCTAAACAGTCATTATTTATAGCTGGTGTGTTGAAGAAAGCAAAGAAGAATCCATTGTTGAGAGAGATTTTAAGCCCATTGCCTCATTGAGTTGAATGCCAAACGAATTCTTGAGACGTGCCCAACTAAACCCGTCGAAGGATATTTGCAATGTCAAGGAATAAGGTTGTAAATGATTTTTCATATATCAATAATACATGACTGGTTTCTGGTTCCAAATTTGTTTCCATTTATATTCAAAGTGTTTAGCTCTCCTTGACTAGTTGAATAGTTGTAGATGAATGTATATGCTTGTATGATCTCATTTTTTGTTTTATCTTTGTGCAAGTGCATGAACGTCGTCCCCGTTGGAGTGCAAGGCGCGAGGAAAAAGATCGAAGGATCCCTGCTGCATGCCATGAAAAAAACATTGGACTGAGGTAGGATATATTTTCCAGTCCATATTTCATTTATAAGATAGGAATTTAGGAATTCAACGTGTTCCCTTGTTGCTAGACCCACCCTAGGGCTAGAGGGATCGCCTTTGTCCGCAGAGTGGATTTTCTTGCTCAACACTACCTTTAAATAAGTTGCTTCTCATGATGAATGGAAAGAAGAAATGCAAAAAGAGTATGATGCTCTCATAAAGAATGAAACCTAGAAGCTAGTAGACCCTCCATTTGGAACCAAATTGATTGTCTGCAAGTGGGTCTTCAAGAACAAGAATAAATCAAATGGCTCACTAACAAGTGTAAAGAAAGGATCATGATAAATGGATTTGCACAGAAAGAAGGGGTCGACTATGAGGAGACCTTCGCCCTCACATAAAAATGATCCACCATCCAAACTCCTCTTTCATTGGGAGCTCAAAATGGATGGAAATTCCATAAATTGGATGTAAAAATTGCTTTCTTGAATGGAGACCTGAAAGAAAATGTTGATGATATCTCAATCAAAAAGTTTTTTTGTGAAGGGACAAGAGCATAAATTATGTAAACTCATAAAATCATTGTATGGCCTAAAATAAGCACCGTCATCATGGTATAAAAAATTGACTGAACATCTTCTAAAATTAAATGTTAAACACTTTAATTCGGATGATGCAAATCTATTTGTCAAGAAAGTTGGAAAAATGGTTGTCTATCTTGTGGCATATGTAGATAATTTTTTGATGACAGGGAACAATGAAAATTATATTTCATACATAAAGAAATAATTGAAGAAAGGATTTGAGATGCCAGACTTGGGACATCTTCATTACTATTTGCGCATTGAAGTGGATCAACATCCGAGATACATATTCCTCTCTTAAAAGAATTACATTGGATAATTGTTAAACAAGTTTGGCATGAATAAATGCAATCCTTTGTCCAATCCAATGGAAAAAAATTTAAAGCTCACATCTAAAGAAGAAAATGGTTTTGAGGGTGCAACTAAGTATAGACAGCTTGTAGGAAGTCTTATCTACCTCACCACTACCAGACCAAATATTTCATTTTCTATTGGAATTCATTCCAAGTTTATGCAAAATCCTTGTGAGGGACATTGGTCTATTGCAAAAAGAGTTCTAAAGTACTTGGAAGGAACTCAAGACTTACTCAAATATACATAGGTGGATGACTCCAACGTGATTGGATATTCTGATTCAAACTTTGATGGAGATAAGGAAAATGGAGTATCTACTTCAGGTTATGTTATGAGTCTTGGATAAGGATATGTCTTCTGGAGATCATGCTAATAGTCAGTTCCAAAAAATTCCACAACAAAATAAGAATATGTGGTCACTGCAGAAGCAAACAAAGAGATTGTGTGGCTCAAGAAAATTATTGAATATTTGTAGGAAAAACAAGTGCACTTTACTCCTCTTCTAATTGACAATACTTCTGCAATTAAATTGGCCAAAAATCTAAAATTCCATGGTCTAACCAAACATATCAATACAAAGTATCATTTGATTCAAAATAATATAAAGGCCAAGACTATTAACCTATGACATTGTTCAATAAATGAGAAAATTGCAGACATATTCACCAAAGTGCTCAGAAGAGAAAATTTTGAAAGATCCAAAATGATGCTTGGACTCACAAACACCCCTTCAGCTTAAGGGGGGGAATGTTTGATACCTAATCCTTTAGGATTGTGATCTTTTTGTAAATATGTATATAGAAAATTAGAATAGGAAGATACCTTGGAATGTGAATCCCAAGGGCCACCATTCTGATCGTATATAATTACATTCATCTTAATGAAATGCCTCAATGTAGGAGTTACCATATTGGCCTGACACAAAAAAGAAAACCATAAAGATAACTGATTTGATACAAATATTATCTATAAATTGTCACGGGTGTCCAAATATTCAAGTTGCCACAACAAATCTTACAAGTTACTACAAATGACTATTGTATAAAATCACTTGAAATAGTGAAATAAATTGAGAATATAAAAGTAATCTACAACAATAAAATGACGAAACCACCTGCACATGGAACACAAGATGTAACTTGCAAAACCCAATAGGGAAAAAACCAACAAGAAGGTAAGGACTATGCCCTGTTATTTTCTTCTCAAATATAAAATGAAAATATAAAGAAATATTGACTCATTATGGGGTTACAATAGACACTATGGCTTGAATGACTACTATAATATATTCTACTTTTGTTATGATCATATATGGAATAATCAATCAATACACTAGGAACAAAACCTGTTCCATTCCTTGTAGTTTAGTATTTAACATATCTTAATATTCGTATATGGTTAGAGTTAAGGTTTTCATGTCTCAATTTCCAATTAGGGTTAGAGTTTTGGATCTAATAAAATATTCTTAAAAGTATATACATGACTAGATCCACATGTGTGAGTAATGGTAGTCGATGGGGCAACCACTTGGTAATGTGGTGGTGAAAGAATAGTCAATTTACAAGAGACATAACTTACGCAGTACTAAGGTGATCTTTGGACCATTGGAAAGATCTCAACAAGTACAATAATGTTAGGGGGTAGGAAACTCTATTCAAAAAGTTTTTACCCCAAAGACAATTACGTAGTTCCCAAAATAGGCTCTAGACGTTTCAAGACACCAATCACCAAAATAGGAGATGCTTCTAAATTATGCCCTACAAGTCCATGGATCCAATATTCAACTTATAAATTGCAACAATAAATGAAAAAATTATATAATGATCCATTTTAGATCAAATAGTTGGGGCTCCGCAAGAAATGCACATTTGTATAAAAACCACAATAAAGAGCACAAGTAAAATTATTACAAAAATAGAAATGGACTATATTAATACAAAGTGCATAAAAAATAATGCACTTAAAAAAAGGGCTAAAAAAATGTGCCTATTTGACCAAGGTTCACCATTCAAAAGTTCAAAAAATGAGGATTAGAGGGTTTTTTTTTTATAGAAAATTTAGAAAAAATGAGCATTATATAATGAAATATCTAGAAACCAATTGCAATGTTGTATACATATTGGAAAGAAAAATATTCCAAAAAAATAAAAAAATCCTATGACAAAGTTATACCCATTTGAAAATCACATTCATAAATGAAAAGTGTAAAGAAGAGGGCCCCTGCAAACTCATAATTAGTGCACATGAAACACATGTTTAGGGGGCTTTGCTAATTAGGTATATTGTTGATGTGGCAATGACATGTGACAAACACTAAGATAAAAACATATAATAGTGGCATGTGGAAATTTGATGTGGCATTTTCTGCATCTCAAGCTCCATCTGCATGGTTACCATGGATTGCTCCATGTGGTCGTGGCATACAGATCTCCAAAAGAGGTATTTTAAAAAAGGTTCTCCACATTCTTCTCTAAAAGGAGGCATTTTCCATGCAAGATCCATAAATAACAGTGGTGGGAGAAATTCCCTAAGGAATGATCCACATGGGAAGACTCCATGGTGGTAAACTAGTGTAGAGATGGCTATTAGATAATGTAGTGGCTCTAAAGGAGATGGAAAGTGACATCCAAGAGCATTTGGATTCAACACCAAGGTAAAATATCTAGTAATAAAGGCATAGATGGCCCACATATGGTGGCACCTTAGCTATGACAGTGACATGGTCTTCAAGGTGGTTATTTCAATGATGGAAGGCCCAAGACACAAGCCCACCCATGTGAAAGAGAGCCTCTACAAAAGAATCTCATGGTGGATGAAGGGAAACTAATAATGGGAACTATAGAAATAGGTTAAGATAGTAAAATATTATTACACAAGCATTGAGGTGAAAAATCACTAATGAAATTAGGCTCACAAGTAGTGACAAGAAAGGTTTAACCTAAAAATAAATGATAAACATACACTATCTTGATCACTAGAAAAAAATAGGAAATTCCTTAAATCTTGATAACACCAAAGTTCCCAAAGCCATAAAATTGAAATGCATTGCTAAGCAATGCTAGGAAACACCACATAAACCAACAGATAATCCACGAAATGATAGAATGACAATCCACAAAATAATCCAACAATACCAAACAATTTCCACTTCTTTGTGGAGAAAACAATGAGCTTCGTGAACCCTAAACCTTAAAAAAGGGGGAATTGTAGGGAACGATGATAGAGAGAGACTACAGTGGTTATCCCAACAACTTGTGCTACATTTCATCCATCTCAAGGACCAATCCTCAAGAATGTTCCCTTTTTTAAAGAAAAGTAAAACAAGCACAAGTTTCCTACTGGACAAGGACAATAAACATGGCTTTGAAAAGGGGGATTGCAAGGAAAGATGATTGAGGAGGACCAAGGTGGATAGCCCAACAACTTGCACCATGTTTTATCCATCCAAAATACCCATTCCCAACAATTATACCCTCTCAACGGAGAAAAAGAGGAATGGGAAAAATCACCCATTGGACAAGGAACAACAACCACCATAGGCTCAAAAGGGGAAATTGCAGGGAATGAAGATCATGAAGGGACTACGGTGGCTAGACCAACAACTTGTGTTGAATTTCATCTCTCTAAAAGATTGATTTTAGACAATTTACATTTCAAGTGGAGAAAATAAAAAATGGGAAAAAGTTGCTATTAGGCAAGGACAACAACCCCATGGGCCTTCAAGACCCTGAAGGTTTCACTGATAAGTGTAGAGGGAGATAGTTTTATGGAACTTTCCTTACAATGCTAGGAGAAATGAAAGTATTTTTCTATGCAACAACAAGTGCCCCACAATTGAGAAAAACACACCCATCTGAAAAAACATACTACCACCTCCTTCCTTTTAGTAAGTGACGAGGAACATGTACAACAATCCCTGAATGATTCGATCACGTGCTCTCACTCTTCCAAAAGGAAAGAAAACCAACAGTTGGAAATGTGAGGGAAACATATTATTTAAGCACAACTAATAAGTGTGGAAGAATCCCTCCTATGATATTCAACCACTTATAATAACCACAACACATAAAACATTTGAAAAATGGTATTGAATCCACAGAGAGGCCACAACAAGCCAATAAAGGACCAAAGAGCTCTAACACACTATCCAAAGACATGAAAAGTAGTATGAGAACACAAATGATAATAAATAGTTTAACTTAGTGATTAAGTAGCTAATGATAATATCTATTAGAGTAAAAAGTGAGAAACAATGAAACATGATGTCCCCATTCTATAGGCCTATATAAAAAGGTGAGTAGAAGAATAAATTATTAATAATAAAATTATAACTCTCACGTTTTTCTAATTATGGGATATTTTATTTCATATCAATTGGTATTAGTGTGAGTCTTTGATTCCCTATTGGCCTATGCTAATAATTTTATTTTTTCATGAAAAAATGAGATGAGCCTTTGACCAAACTTTTCCAATATACTATTGACATCATGGAAATAAACACAAAGACACATATAATTACGTCAAAATTCACTGCAACCAATATATTTTTATACATCAAGTTATAAAATCAACAAGGATATCATAAAAAAAAAACCCTGAAAAAAACTTCCAGTTGCAATTCTAATGGAAGAATAACAACCAAGCAAAGGTGGTATGGGGCTAGTTGACTATGTACATGATGAAACAAAAATTTTCACTGAGCCCAAGGAAGGAGAAATTATAAGCAATGGTCATACTATTTTTTTCAAGACCCTCAAGTTAGAAAATATGCTTCATAGGCGAGGAAACTATACGTAATACTTCAAGAAAAATTTTCAAAGAAGAGAGAGAGAGAGAGAAGAAACCATTTTTAAAAATTTTGATAAGGAAAGAAGGTCCTTTAGTGAATTATTTTATTTTATTTTTTCTACTTCAACGTCACATTCAAAGTAGAATCCTTGCTCCATGCAATAAGTATTTCGTAGTGTAAGATGGCGATATTTTCCTACTTTAGTTCTGCACTCGAAGTATAGGCCTTGCTACACGCAAGAAGACACATATATGTGTTGGTAACATAGGGGACATAACCCTTGTACCTTAGGCTTTCACATCCTCCAGGGATCTTCTCCTTAGTATCATGCTCACTAAACCCAGTGACACAACATTATTTTAGGGCTCCTAAAACCTTCTTCACTCTCATGAGTTATCATTTTCAAAAAGTACAAGAAGACATTATCTATTTTTTTTTTAAACCATAAGGAAAGTAAGGGCACTTTCAATCTAAACCAAGAAGAAATAGTACGAAAGATTAGAGGATAGTAAATGTATAACTCAGTTTTAAGCACATAAAACCACTTATTAAGCCACATATATTTAGTTATTACATTTATATTTTTAAATTATTATGTAGGCCGAAACCTTTAATTGTACCCTTTGTATCACACACACACCCACACACACACACACACTCTAAGGAGAACTCATCTTATGATCATATTGTATTGTATTATACATTATTTTTAATGCAAAAGGAGGTATCCCCATTAAAGTGGATTGTATTCATGTACTTTTTATCATTTTCAAGGCATTTTCTTCATAACATTTGGTATTAGAGCTATGATTGTGGAGTTTCACTACTCCAGAAAGACATCTTGCTATTTTTTCTATAACCTATATTTCATTATGATTTAGACAACAATTTTTTGAGGATATGAAGGAAAAATATTGAAGTAGAAGTGGTCAAAATTTCAAGTTTTGTTTCGCTATATAGCCTAAGGAAGTCAACGTTTTAACTAAACTTGAAATTAGTTTCAAACAACTCATTGTTTTATTTTCACTATAAATTCGTTTGAAGAGTTTAGGAGTTCGAAATTTTGTGGATAGTGAGAGAAAAATACCATATCATAGGTGCTAAAAATTTTATGTCCCTGATTTCTATAATTTTTAAAATATTGTCTATGAAATTTAGGGTTTGTGAATGGTCTTGAAATCAAATTTAACAGGCCATCTTAGTGGGTTCATTGTAAATGTTTCATAGAGGATTTTCAGATTGTAAAAGTTTTAGGGTCTAATGAGATGTACTAAGGACCTCAAGTCAAAATTTTAGAATCACATTTGACAAATTCGATATGTGACCAATTGTATAGAAGGGGACAAAAATCAACAAGTTTTGGAAATTTACCATAACTTTCACTTGGCACATAAAATTTTGATTAGACATGTGGAATTGAAAAGAAGAAATATCAAAGAATATAGGCCAAAATTTAAATTTATAAGACTCAAAATTAGAGATATATTAGGACAAAGGTCATCCATCTAGTCAATCTACACATTAGGGTTTTAAGAGGCTATTGGCAATGGCCTACCTTCAGGCAATGATCGGCAATGACTGACTATGACTGTTGGCTACTGCTTTGACTGGCTCTGATTCAAATGATCGGAAGCAATGATTGAGTATGTGATCAGCCAATCAGTGCCAGATAGCTCCAGTGGTCATTGCCATAGGGTCATCCAATAGCCGATCCTTGTAAGCCGGTCATAGCCAGGAGGTCATTGCCTAGAGATACATATCCACACATACAAGAGAGAGCTATCACATACTAAAACTGACCTCTATTGAACCATAGAACTCTATACATCGAACTATACCCTCGATATCGACAAAACCATAGACCTCGAACTCTATGGAACCATAAACATCGAACCTTTCCCAAGAACTCGACCTCGATCTCTCTCCCTTGGCGGAGGTTTTCTACTTTTTCGCTACTATATTTGCCATTTTCGATGGCGGCCTTTAGTCGAGAGTTCGACAGGCTCACCCTTGGCGGAGGTTTGGAATATTGAGCAACGCAAGTCATTCATGCATAATTACATATATAATGATATTGATTTATGATATCTCTAGTTACCAATTCTAGTTACCAATTCTAGTTATTTCATCCTGAAATTCTACATCTCATTGAAAACTACTGCAACATATATAATCTATTTGTATATTTCATTAGGATGCGTAAGCAGGCTCGACCATAAGGCCCGTTAGGGTGAGGGTGAGCTTGCCGAACTCTCGACAACGGAGAGGTAACGAACTCTCGACTTAAGGCCGCCATCGGCTCGGCCGAGGTTACGAGGTCGAGGGAGAGGTGAAATCTGTCATTTCCCGAGTGAAAGTGACCCAAAAACGACTTTCAAATTGATGTCGGCGATGGCGGCCCTCACCATCTGAATAGTGAGTACCTCTCCCTCACCATATGAATAGTGAGTCCCTACCGGGCCTTTAGTCGAGAGTTCGGCAAGCTCACCCTCACCATCGGAATAGTGAGTCGATGGCGGCCTTATAGTCGAGAGTTCGGCAAGCTCACCCTACCGGTCTCCCTCCTGACAATGATCGACTGGAATGACCCGGCTGGCGGTGATCCACTATCGGCTGACCTTCCGGCAATGAGCACTGGCAATGACCCCACTGGCGATGATCAACTATCGGCTGACCCACTGGCACTGATCCTATGGCTAGACCTTCTGGCAATGAGACTTACTATGACTGGTGGTTGGCTATGAATGGCGTATGATATATCAAATTGCGAATCCTCATATATACCGCGCTTCGTGATTATTCCTTCCATTCGAGGTAGGAACCCGTGTTCCGTATACGTAAGCAATTTTGATGTTTTCCTTTTTTCTTGGGTATGGCGTGTTATTGAACGGGCAATTATGATTGAACAGGTCCTTCTCTTTCATCTGTTGGGTGGAGGGCCATTTCTTATCTCGTTGTCTGTTGGGAACATGGGGGAAACTCACGTGCCATTGACAGCACATAGAAGCCGTTCACATCACAGCAAACAGAAAGCCGTTCACATGGAGAAGGTTAACATAAGCTGTTCATTCACCGCACATATAAAAATCCATTCTAAAGAAAGAAACCAACCATCCCTTCTGCCAGGAAGGATTAGATGATGGGTACGGTAGTACTCCTTCCCTTGCTTAACCCACCCACCCGCAAGAACTAGACCTGTTAGCTTATATCAAAAACTTTATGAATGCTTAGCTTAGTAGCTACTGCACTATACTTTTAGAGGGTCGGGGGAACCGGTCAACCTTACCCTTACCTTTCATGCCTTCCCCCCGCACCCATACCGCCGCTAGCACTCTCACTGCTACTGCAACTGAGTAACACACACTGAGTCACACTCATACTACTCCCCCTAACTATCACTCCTACCACTACCCCTAAACCTTATCCAAACTACTAAAAACTTACCCTTATATATATTATATATATTTATTTATATAATATTGAAAATCAATATAGTAAAGGTCCGGAGGTCTTGCGCTTCTGAGGGCAAGGAATCAACCCCTAGAATAGATTGAACATAATTACTAATAGTAGACCTAGAGTAAGTTAATATGAATAAAACCCCCAAAAAGAATGAACTGGAGAAGACAAAAAATCCCCATAAATTGAATATAGATCCGAAAACTTGTTTGTGCTGCTGGTTCGATGGGAAGGCAGGGGAAGTGTTGGTTCTTGGTGTGTTATTCGATAGAGAGTATCAAGTAGAGAGAGAGAGAGATAGAGAGAGATAGATTGTTAGAGAGTATCGAGTAGAGATAGAGGGTAGGGATGGAGGTTAAGGATGGAGGGATCAAGGGCAGAGGATGAAGGGATGGAGGTTAAGGATGGAGGTTAAGGGAGGTTAAGGATATCGGATCGAGGGCAGAGGGCAGAGGGCATAGGGTATAGGGCATAGGTGAAGGATGAGGGTAAGTATCTCAGGCTGTCTGTGTATCCGTTCAGGTCGGGTGGGATGGTTCGTGAGGTCACAAGGTCGAGTAGGTATAGAGAAGATATCAGTAGGTGGAAAGAGATCAGGCAGGCGGTAGGATAAATCACTAATAAGGAGGCAAGAGGCAAATTACCGATTCATATCCCCACAGACTAAAGGCATAAAGGTGAACGATTTCCGATCACTAATGGAGCATTTTCATACTAATCCCCTATCCCACGGCCTAATGCTGGGAGTGAATCCCTATCTTACGGACTAATGGAGCAGGCAGGTGACTAATCTATATGCCAACGGCCTAATGCTGGATGTGTAAGCCCAACGTAATTCCCATCCAAGGACTCATGCTAGATGTGTTTATTCGTCCACATACTGCTCACGTGCTCATGTTCAATCCACAGATAGGTGCTCATGTTCAACGGCATCCTGCTCCACGGCTGGCTTCATGCTCCACGGCATCCCGGAACTGACTCACTAGCGGTATTGTTCCTTCCTTCAACTCAACATGGGGGGAAAGCGGTTAACTGGGTAAGCTATCCGCTCTACTTTCCAACCAGGGCTCTACGACTACTACTCTACACCACCTCTATGAATGGAAGGTCGCATATGGAACCAGCCATGTCGGACCTGGTAATGTCGCACCTGTGGATCGTGTCACAATCAATCTCGCACCTTGCTAGTCGACCCAGCCTTAACAATGCTCCTTGCTCGTATGACCCTCGTTGTAGGATCCTTGTTGTATGATCGTTTCCCCTCGCTGATTGACCCTGCCTTCTGGAACGTTGCTTATGGAACAAGCCTTATCGACCTGCTAGAACTAGACCTTTAATGAATGCACGCACTTAGTTAGGAGGGAATAGACTCTTCAATTAGAAGAACACCATATGGAGATGGCTTGATCCCTTACCTTAGATCTAGACCCGGCACTTTTATCTTCCATATATGCCTTCAATTATTGGGGCTTTTCCCTTACCCTAGGGTCAGGTAGTGAGTGTGATCCCGTTCCTTATAAGAGAAGTTCTGTTCCGCAGCAGTCCCCACTAAGCTAAGTGATTCCAGAAAGATGGGGTATAGAAAGAAAAAGTATAGGTCTAAGTTCTGAAGGTGGGTAGGCCTATTTATTCCTTGCAGTGGGAGAAAATTCCCGAATCGGGCTCCTTGGCGGGATAGGTAATAGTGATACCCAGAAGTTCCTAGTGGTACCGATAAGAATTCATAAAGTCAGGGTAAAGGTTTAATAGCATAAGAGTGCCTGCCCTGCCTTGTTTGTCTACCTCAATAATTTCATAAAGTTTGATCGAAGCCTAACAAGGCTCTATCTCTGATTTACTATCATCCAGCCAGTAGTCATGCCATCTAGAATCGGGGTAGGAAAGGGAAGCTCCGACAAGTCCTCGGCTAATCGACCACCATTCATCCGGTGCTTACTTATAAGAGAAGGTAAGTAATTGATAAGGTTCGGCCGAACCATAAGGTAATACGGGGTACCCAGCCATAAGAATTCATAAGGGAAGGCAGTAAGGGTTATAGCATGCCTCCCCTACTTTGTATTCTTGGCTTCATGAATGGGTTGAGACTCCATCTCCTAGGGTGAAGCGGCGGTAAGTGAGAGTCTGGTATAACAGGTGGATAACTACTATGAGGTTCAGGCATGAAAGGTAAGTCTATTCCTAGCCAGTGGGTTCAAATTTATGAATCGTATACTGATCGGCCAGACCAATAGGTGGTAATACGTGATACCCTGAATAATTGATAAGGCACGGCAGTAAGTAAAGTTTAGAACCAGGTGGATGCTCGTAAGTAAAGAGTGAATATATGCTGCATCCTACTGCTATTCCTAGCTTCATAAACGGGTTGGGTAGGCAGCACTCAATAAATCAATAAAGGTTGGTTGATCGGTTCCTTATAGAAGGGTAATGGGGGGGCGTCACTCTATTTCCTAGGGTGAGGACAGTAATCAAGGGTAAGTGTGAAGTTGTGAAATCCGGTCCTGTGCGCAAGCAATCCCGACTCGATAACTAAGTGCATTCATTCCTTAAGTATTTCTTTCATAATATTAGATATAAGCCCTCCTTCACTCTGATGGAGATGAGGTGAGAGCTGCTGGGTTGGATCGAGAGCAGAGCAGGTGGGAGGATAGCTGGCTGAACTGGGGCGGCAGACTGAGCTGATGGATAAGAAGCCTGTGTTAGCAGGGTAAGGGCAGGGCTTGGGAGTATTCCGATGTATAGCCTGAGCCGTGGGAGAGCCTTAACCGCCGGTGGTTAGAGAGCGAGCGTTATTAATAGTAGGGGATATAACTTGAAGAGAGAATGCCTATAGACTCGCCCAACGGAGAGCGCTACCTGGAATAGACTCCTCCCCCTATCAATAAAGATACGACGGACATCCTACAAAAAACGAGACATTGCGACTAGGCCGGATCAATATGTCCCGGCACGGTAAGGCAAGATCTGTTTCATAGCGGGGGCAGCCGTCGAGATTGACCAGTCCGAGATAGACATGCGTTGGGCGGGTTGGAAATATACCGTTATACTCTGAGACTGGGCCCTAAAGCCATGATTGATACCGACCTTATTAATATATAGTAGGAACACCTATTTCTTTTCGGGCAGGAACAGCCATGATCAATACTAAAGGGGATACACATCCATGATTACGAACGACCTGTGGAAGTGCACATCGGAATCATTAGTCCCTGGGCGCCCAGCACCATCCATGATACGATGGCTAGAGGTAGACCTAGTCATCTGCACTTCGGATATATTTTGGGAGGAAGCTCTTATACGAATAGGTTCGGCACGTACACTGGCCCACCCATGAGACGACTAGGAACTACCACCCATTGCATCAATCATGGCATCCCGTAGGACATACACCGATTGAGATTGATACAAGGACACACCTACACAAACTACCCACCTACACAGAGTCTAAAACGTGTACCTCATACCGAACATGTAAACAACCTACCCCTTGGGACCCTCCCATCACATAGACTAATAATACGGGGGACATACAGCCATTACGACCTTTTACCACATCTCACATAGATAACCAACTATCTCTATCCTACTACGTAGCGCGGGGGGATCCAGAACATTCGATTTTATTAGGCCTTGTATCTAGCAAATTACTCAATTATTCCATCTTTGCTAGCAGACTCCAGAATCAAATCCTAGACCTGCTTTTGCAGTACCTCAATTTTAGACTGCAATTTATTCTCTTTTTTATTCAATAATTAATTCTCCCTTGTTAAAGAATCCTTAACTACATTGGCAACCTTCACCTATGCAATTGCATATGATCTACTACTTTTGCACAAAGCTTGGCCTGCAGCTCCTTCAGTCGAGCATCCTTAGCGTTTCAAATAGCTTTAATCTGCCCTGCTGCTACATTAATGAGTTTAGTCTATGGTCCTTGAATTCTTTCTCATTAGCTCTATTGGTAATCCTTTCAAAATCTAAATCATTGTTCGGCTTTTTCATTTTTCTATGTAACCTGTCCACTTATGATCCAAAGCTGCCAGGGAAAGGATCCCTATCTCTAGATTCATGGCTGCTAGAATCCTTTGGCTAGCTGCCTCATTGGTTACCAAAGGTGGTAGATTATCTTGACTCCATTTACCCTAGGCTTTTATTGCAACAAAATGAGCAAAAGAATCTCAAGGCTGAAACGACTGCATTGTACCAGAGGTAGAAACTTGGGGTCGAGCAACTATCATGGTGATCATGGTACCAGTAGTAGACAAAAAGGTAGAGGGTTTTTCGCAATCATGGCAGCCAAGATACTAGGGGATGGAATTGTAGTAGAAGGGGAATCTAAAAAGGGAACTTATCAGGTAGTTAAGGCACTGGAAGAAGAAGGCTCAACACTCGGCATAGACATTGATGTGAATTGGGATATCACAGGAATTGAGGAAGCTTCAATAGAAGAAGTACTGAGAACAATTGCAGGGGATGAAGAAGGAGATGTGACAGAGGTAGTCTAGGTAGAGGAAAGATATTGGTTAGAAGTATATTTGGGTTCCACTTGTGATTCCTCCTCTTTTTTAGTCTTCTTCAGGCCCGGACGCACATTGTTGGATGGACCATTCCAACGTGGATGGGGGAAATATGGAGACAGGCTGGACCAATCAGACGTGGAAGGTCACACGTGGATAGTATTGTAGGGCCCATTCACCAGACCCCATTCGTCAGCCCGCTTATTGCATGACCCATTCACTGGCTATTGATTAACTGGCTTATTGCATGACCCGTTCACTGGCTGCTATAGCCCCGGGCGGGATACAGGGGATTTATAACCAACCTGTCCTGTTTTCTAATTGTTCTACCCTGGTAGGGATGGCTGTAGGGCAGCGCAAGCTAGTGCCCTGGTAGGGCTGTACGGCAGGGCAAGCTAGTGCCCTGGGAAAGAAAGCTACTTATGGATACATAGGAAGGAGGATGCCACTCAAAGCCTTTCACAAATAAGAAAAGCCTTATCTGTTCATTCAAAGCCTTTCACAAAGAAACAAAGCCTTCTCCGTTCATATATTACTTCACTGCCTTCACCCTAGGAGAGAGAGTCGAGTGCTGCCCAACCCATTGATGTAATGAAGCCAGGAAAAACAAAGTAGGCATGGCATGCTATTAACAACCCTTTCATCCCCTACTTTACCAACTATTCACCGGAAGACCTAGATATGTTCTCCCTATACCACTGAATGAATCGCTTAGTTGGGACTGCTTGCTATAGACTTATATTGTAGGGACGGACGGGTGTTCAACAGAGAGAGCATGGGCGTGGCGTTCGACTACACACTTGCTTGAAGATGCTGCTGAGTAACACTATTCATATTCCGGCCGAGTCTTGCCCAGGCGCGGAGTTCTCAATTTGAAACCCACTTTATTGGCTAGAAAGAAACCTATTTACCTTTCACTTTAGTATATGCTACCCACCCACCTAGAGACCTAGACCTGTTAACCCTAAACCATTTTCATAATTGCTTAGGAGGGACAGCTATAGACCCAGGATCAGATGAAACTACTTTTGACCTTTACTTAATTGTTTCTTATAACCTATTGCTTTAGCCGGGAATCGGGGATACAGCGTAGGATATTGACTCTCTACCCTACCTTATGATTCTAGGTACCACGTATTAATCACTTATGGTTCGGCCGAGCCTTGATGATATGATTCATCCATTTGTTAACCCACTGGCTAGGAATAGACCTACCCTTTTGTCATTTGCTTATACTGCCTGCTACCCACCGGAAGACCTAGACCTTGTAGCTCTAGACCACTTGCTTCATTAAGCGCTTAGGATAGGAGCCACTGCTATTTACCTTTTCATAGTTCACTAACCACCGTACTACCTAGACCTATTAGCCCTATACAACTTGATTAAGAAATTCACGCGATAGATAGGAGGATACAGCATCATGCTAGTCACCCTTTACTTATGAGCATCTATCCACCTGGCTCAACCCCTTCTCCCTCGCTGGCTAGGGAACTAAATTGGTTTATAAATGGCTGTGGATACCAGTGCTGACGTACGGCTGTGAGATCAATCAGAGGTAGGACTAAAGTGAGTAGACGATTGGGCTACACTTTCCCTCATCCAAGCACACGGCACTCTCCGAACTTAACTTGGCACGCATCATTCTTGCTCTCGGCATATTTGCATTTTACGCACATTTGGTTTATTTGAAATCACTTGCTCCCCCATAGTCTATGGGCACACACGGCATGGTTGGAGCATAGATTATCGTAAAGGCGTAATATGGCTGGCTGTATATGTGTTTGAAACGGGCGGGCTCTGTGCTTTATCGGGGCGGTTCCTGGCCCTAGGCATTGGATAGGTAGGTTTTCTCGCGGTTGGATGTGCTACGAGTGGATTGCTTCGGTTGGTTGGATGCACTACTGGACGGGTCCTAGGATTGGACGGGTAGGTGTGAGTTGCTAGGTTCGGATGGGTCCCTAGCATTGGATGTGTGATTTGCGGAAACGTGTAGATGCTGCTGGGCGAGGTGCTACATTGATATCATTTACTTCTGCTGTCCTAGCTCTTTCTTTGTCTCGGCTACCTCTTCCCCTCAAACTCTTTGGAGATCGTGCTGCTGGTCATTCTTTATATATGTAATTATGCATTTCAATTGCCCTACCTTTTTGTTTTGGGTGGGGGCTGGGTGAAGGCTTATCTTGCTGGCTTCTGGCTCGGTGTTCTAGGCTGAAGGCTTCCGTTTCAAGGTTCAAGGCTGAAGGTTCAAGGCTATTGGCTTAAGGCTGGGGGGGCTGGGTGAAGGCTTATCTTGCTGGCTTCTGGCTGGGCTCTGGCTTCATCTAGAGCCTTTACTTTTAGGACCTGCTACCCACCTGCATAGTTACCCACCTTAATAACTAGACCTAGTAGCCCCATACAACTTGAGCTATTCCCCTTCATCTTTGCCCATACAACTTGAGTACCCTTCAACTACTTGCTTGACCTTGAGCCTATAACTGGGTGAGGTAACGTGTGAGGAGAGGCCCGGTAGGGTGAGGTACGTTAAGTGACTCGACAAAAGGCCCGTAGGGACGGAGTCACTCACTATTCATATGGTGAGGCCCGTTAGGACCCGTTAGGGGGCTCACTATTCATATGGTGAGGGTGAGCTTGCCGAACTCTCGACATAAGGCCGCCATCGATTTCTCGCTCGACCGACAGAGGAGGTCGAGGGCCGCCATCAATTCAATATATTATATATGTAATTATGCATTCATGATCGATTTCATTACACCAGATCATGCATATATTATATATGTAATTATGCTTTAGCAGAAAATGCATATATTATATATGTAATTACGCTCCTACCTACAAGCCCTCTAACCTGCCAAGCCAAGCCATCGAACCATCCAATAGCTATAGATCAGGGAGAGCGGGTAGATCGAGAGACTTTCAGTGAGAAGGGACTAGAGAGGAGATATACATTCAGAGAAGGCAGGTAGGGCCTTTAACCTTAGGTCTAGAGCTAACAGCCCACCAAGGATGAAGGCATTGTCACAGGTACTTTTATGGTAACCCGTTCACCCCATGAATCAGTGCAGCAGCGATCGAACCAGCGTATAGTTCATGAAACAGGAACAAAAAAGACCTCTGTCACTAGAAAGGAAGGAGGACATGGAGGGATGGATATATGAATTTCAATTATATCCACCTCTAAGTAGCTGGACCAGGACAAAGAAGGACCAAGGGAAAAGGCGCCGGCCCACCCCAATTGATCAAGAGGAAACTCTGCTAGCTCACCTAACAACACTAGCTTTGGAATAGACACACCTGATTACCTGTATTACACCCTTCAGACCAAGACAACGAACCTTGAGCTTCAGGATTTAGATGCTTCTTCTGTATGCAAACAACTTAGCATCCTTCTTCTTGTTAGTATACCTCCTTACAATTATTCTTACCTCATTACGGGCCGCCCAGGCAGCTCTCCGTCTTTATTTATTTCCTGACCTTACCTGGCCTCTTGTTTTCATATTCTTGGCTTCTACCAGGAGTGATATAATTCTCTGGCTTCTCTAGCTTGGAAAGCTGCTTCTCTACACACTATTAAACATTACCCCATTAGTTGCTGCTCACCCATTCTCGCCTATGAACCCACCCTACTTGCTTGCGAATTATTGCTACAGGTAGATTAGTTATTAGTATATTGTACACGTCTCCCCCCATAAGTGAGTAGCTGCTTGAATCCAACCCAGTTAGTTAGTGGGCAACAGGTTAGTTAGTGGACAACAGCAGGGAGTAGCGTTCCGTAGTTGATGCCTATCCCTCGGACAGATTTACTACCTGCCTCCTCACTTAACCCACTTAGGAATCATCTCCCAACTTACAGCGAGCGGATCGGGGATGGAAGGAAGGACATAGAGCTGTTGGACAACGGAACGGGTGGGTATATGGGGCACACAAGCTTCAATCACACCTTCTTGCTTGAGGCGAGCGAGTATCGGTAGCTGCTGCTCTTTGACTCTGCCTACCTTTACTTCCTAAGAGCTACTTTCTAATCTCTGATAAATACCTACTTCCTAATAGTACCTTACTAATAAAGAAGAATTCCTTACCTTATAGAGGGAGTTGGGTCTTTGTCTGCAGCTAAGGGTGCAAAGGTTCTATCTCCGTCCTATATAGAATCCTGATACTTACCCTTTGGGGTCTACGGGGTTTAGGGTTTCTATGGTGTTATATAGGGGTCATATTGCTAATGATTTGAATGCCTAACTATGGGTTTTCTAGAAAATATGGGTCTATTGGGGATTTGGGAAACCCTGGTTTATTATATCTAAAGCCTATGTAGAATGGGGTTTGATGAGCCTTTTCGAACTGGGATACGTAGGGCTTGTTTTCATGGATTTTGAATTAGTGTTATAGCCCTTTTTGTTAGGGTGGTCCTAATGGTAGTCCCCCCTGATACCCCCCTTTCCTGTAACCGGTGTGCTTCTGCTCCCTCTCTTGGATCTAGGCTCCCTGGGGTTCCCTGCCTCCTGGTGCTCTGGGTTCCTGGCTCATCGGGGTAGTAGGGGTGACAGCATCTCTGATTGTTGGTGATGGATTGATGATGGTTGAGATGAGGGACGCCCTGAGATTGACCAACGGGAAATCGAGCCAGCTCCGTCAGTGTAGATCACAGATCTCCACGGCTAACGCCCCTCATCGCAGTGGTTGGTGTAGCTAGCTGTTGGTTAGCCTCTGTCCTCTGGCCAATGGTGAGAGCCCATGGTAAGAGCCTATGGTAAGAGCCCACGGCCTATGGTAAGAGCCAATGGTAAGAGCAAGAGTAATAGCAGTGGTTCAAGGACAGTTCTTTCCTTAAATCCTTAAAGGGCAGTCCTTAATGAGAGATAGGTAAGTCCCAAAACTCTTCTTTCTAGGAGCCATGATGGTTGAGTGAGTCAAGAGTAAGAGCTCTAGTGAGTTCGTCAAGCCAATGAAAGTGATGTCAAGTCCAGATCGATAGATCTCGATGTAAAGGCAATGAACAGATCGATAGATCTCGATAGCAACAAGCCAATCAATTCATAAAGGCCAGACACTCCACTCTTAAACTACGTCTTTCATCAAGCCAGTCCAATAAATGAATAAAGGCTGTGTCCCTCTACTTACTCCGAAGCTTCCTACTCCAGCAGGGCAACCAATCTTTCCAATCTTCGATGTGTAACTTCGTTCCTACTACCGATCTACCCCGTCTCGCAGTCCCTTCGACCTTTCGTTGCCAGTCTAAGCTGAGTCTATCGAGTCCTTTGCACAGACCGAATCATCATACATAAGTCAAGAGACAAATGCATAAGGATTCTTATTATACGATGCAATCTCGATTCCATGATGTGATTAAATGCCGTAATATATTCTGTAATATCTAGTATTCCATGATGCAGTGTTATCCATGATGTTTCCATGATGCACTCTTCTCGTTTCCATGGTGTATTCACTCCTCTCCTCATTGGATGATAGCATGGTATATAGAAATATATCTGGTTTCCTTGTTGGTAATTGTTGTAGCCTTCCCGGTTCAATTCGGGGTTTCCGGGGCTGCTGAAGCTAACCAACTCCAGATAGAGAAGCCACAAGATAGAGAAGTAGTTCATATTCAACCATTATTCCAAGCTAATTCATTCCTAATCCTTTTTGAGAAGCAAGAGGTGTAGGGGTTTGGGTCTTCGTCGGCAGCTGGGGGTTCGGGGATCTCCCCGAGAATCATCCTTCTAATCTACCTTTCTTGGTCAAAGGTACAAACTTTCTTACGCTTGCTCGACCAAAGATAGAGCAAGGATAAAAACTATTATGCCTTCCTATTTACTGGATCACACCATTGAGTGCTTCCAAACCAAGAACCAGTAGCGATCAGCGAACCGTCCCCCTCCAACAGATCAGTTGTCAAGGGTTGATTTGAACAGCGAATCTCTCGACAAATCTACTAATATCTGCCTCTTACGCTTCTTCTGGGTTCACTGCTTTTGATACTGACCTGCTTGCTATCCGAGCGGATAAAAAAAGAACCTACCTGCAGAAGCAAGGGCAGCTAGCTAGCTTAAGGACCAAGGGCAGCTTAAGTACCACCAGCATATGATCTTTTTGCCCGACCAGTTTATCCAGGACCAGCGGCTCTAGGCCAGCCCTCGATCCCAGCCATCGATCCCAGATTCAAGATCCGTCTACACCGGATGAGGCGAGCTAATTAAGCGTATATAGCTGGGGCGGCTTAGCCAGTTCAACCAGCGATAGCTGTTGCAGTCAGGAGAGGTAGGCCAGTTATTATATCCGCTCCATCTATTTATCTCTCCGGTTTATGGGATTAATTGCAAGGCATGGCAGCTGCTGCTCGTTCGAGCTTATAAGTCCTTTAGTTAGTTCCTTCGAGATGAAGTGAGAGACCGACCGCCGCAGAGCTATTTCGGTCGGGTCCGGATCCGCCCCCAATCCCTTATCCGGGTTATTCTCCGGCTCCACCAGCTGCCTTTATCAGCTGCTATGGTTCCCCTCCCGAATGCGAATCTCTTATCCGTAGTGGGATTGACCCCGGGATGGGGGTGAACCGGTCCTCGTGATGCGAGGAAGGGCTATCAACATCGAAGAAGGAATACGAAACTGGCCAGACTATCCGAATTTACCACCCAGGGAGGGACATAAATCACTAGTCCTCTTCTTCGGGAAAGACTTGTCCCGGTCTTGAACAGCGGATAAATATATCTTTCATCAGAATCTGTTATAAGTTATAATAAGAGCCTTAACCGGACTAAAGCAAGCTTCCCTCCTCCTCCTCGTTTCACCGACCGGTCCGAATAGGATCAAGAAGAGTTCTTCGCATCCGGAATAGCGGCAGCTTCAAATGAGTATTCTTCTTTATTGGATTCGTAGGATCATTTCATAGCAATATGCTCCGATCCAAGGAGTAACCAATACTAGCAGCTCTCCTTGTCCTCGGACCCGGACGGAAGGTTGGACTCATGCTCCGAAGGAAGAACAACTACCGGCGTAAGAAAGACTAGTGGTTGGGTTCCCGCTAATATAGATTGAAGCCATTCCAGCGGATATTGATGGTTCTCGTTCCCGGTTTCTCCTTGGCCCAGCCATTCATGGATGAGGGATAGTCCCCTTGTCTGGCCTGCAATAAAAGAAGGATTTTGAGCTCCTCCAATTCTTGGATGGATGAACCCTTGCCTCGATCTGACTGTCCTTTATAAATACCTTTATTGGCTGCTCCGTCTTAAATTATTCCTTCCAGCCATCCGAACAAAGCAAGAGCAAGGCGGGGCTGGGTGGGGTTCTCCTCTGCCGAGATGAGGGGCCGGGGTCTTTAGCGTTAGTAGTCTTTCTTCGTTCACCCGTCCAAATGAGAGGAGCATCTTTCCGAAGGGGAAGGCCAGAAGAGGAATAAGAAAACTTGTGTTCATTCCAAGAAGACAACTTATAGCAGTAAGACAAGCATACCTCTCCCTTCATTCCTCGATCCGGTTGGTGATGACCAGCTACCCAGTCCGATTTCTGGTTCTTATTCCCGATATTGGGGGAAGACCAGCTTAGCCTGCTACATCAAAGATTCTTTCTGAGTCGGATATTAGTATAGATGGACTCCGGATGAGCCGACAACAATGACTCTCTCCGATGTCCGGGCGCCGGGCTGGTTTATGGCTTCATTCTGCGAGGAGAGGTTTTTCGATGCTTATCGAAGCGCTCCATCAAAGATGAGTTATTAAGTTTATTCTTTCAGGGTCTATGCCCGTACCCGGATGCGGCTGGCGAAGGAATGAAGCTACGAGACAGGCAGGGCAGATCGGGTCTATTCCTTCCATAAGGTAGGGTGGGTCAGCTAGTATTTCTCCTTGATGGGATGGGTGATATAATGCTCGTGGATCTTGATCAACAGTCCATCATGACTCATGCACATTGGATAGTCTTGGGAGGGAGAGGTGCGCAAGCAGGCTCGACTAACAGGCCGCCATCAAGGAACTTTAGTGCAAAGACCAAAGCCCCCACACCCAATAGTAAATGAAACGAACAAATCCAGTCAATTGAAAGCTCCTCCAATCTATAAGGTAAGCTCAACCAAGCGCTATGACACACTCAACCCCCCTATCTGCCCATGGACACTATCCTACCCATTTATCATGCTTGTGATACCAATGCCAATGAAGACTAATTGATATACCAATGCCCAGAAAAAACCAATAGATACCAATGCCGGACCAATGAAGAGATTTATGATCACTAGCTTACGACCAAGAGCACTAGCTGACGACCAGATTCATGTCAAAGACTATTCCTATAATTCATTACGGGGATAAAGGCCATAGAATAAATTCCATTAAGATGAATTCATTGATTGCTTTGAAGTTTGAGGAGAATAAGTAGTACTGTACTCTTCAATCTAAGGTGGGCTCGGGGTTGTTCTCCTCTCCCGTTGGTCGGGGTCGCCTATCGGCTCTATGGCAATGTCTGTTCTAAACCTATCTATTGATTCTGGTGCTATGGACAATGGCATCTATATACTTATTCTGATGCTATTATTCTTATTATGAAGCATAATTTGGATGCTAGAAAAGTGAATAGGTGCATCGTGAAGTAAGTGCATTTACGTAGATATCTCCGGGATTCATATTTGTATCTATCTCCTATACAAGCTAGCAAAAAAACTATCACTATAAAAGGTAACTTGGTGAACGAAGGATAAGTGCCTCATTGGTTCCATGCTATTTCCTATGCAAGCTATCATAAATCCTTCTTGGTTCCCTCTAATTCATTATTATAGGTTCCGTAGGCTTGATAGTGAACTAAAGAAAACTGGTGTAGCCTTTTGGTTCATACCCAACTTATACTACTGGCTGCTCCCACTTGTTATTGCTTATACTACTGGCTGCTCCTACTTGTTATTGATAGTGAATGAACATAGATAGACTACTTGGTACTGGTTCTTCTTGAGAGTGATTGATATACGCCCGGTTATTTATAGTAAGTAACATGTACTTATTTCTAACACCTGGCTGGTTCTTTATAGTGAAATATGATGAAATACTAGATTGCTCCTGCTTTTTTTTCTTCGTGATCAGGAATTAGAATCTTCTTTTTCATGTAATGGAAGTCAGATAGAAGAGATTCTTTTCATAGTGATTTGTCCTGCTTCCCGTTATTATTATTGATAGTTCATGGTTGCATCATAATAAAATGTGTTTCCACGTGTTTTGATCCATGTGTTGCTGTTGTTTGTCTCCGTAACACTATACGGAGAAATTCCTGTTCTAAGTGTCAGTCTAGTAGGTAAGCTTAGTGAGAGTAATGGTTCAGTGCCATATCCTTCTTATTTCCAAAGAGTCTGATTTATGTTGATTTAATGTATAAGTAAGGATAGTTTGATGCCGCCAACCGTTTTGGTAGATATCAGACGAAGAACAAAGAGGGAGGGTCAGAGTGTAATTCGTTGTCACGTACATCATGACATAGTAATGCACTTAGTAATTAGAGCGGGAAAAGATTGAAAAGAATATGATCTAATCTATCTTGGGGAAAAGTAGTTCCTAATATAGTCTAGAAGGTCGACCAGCCAGTAGGTAGAATCGGAAAATAGCTTGGCCAGTCCCATTGCCTGCCGTAGTGGGTGGGTAGTAATTCCAGGAGGAAAGCGCCTAACCAAGGCGAAGTCTCAATCTTCTCTCCCGGCCTTTTCCCCTCTAGAGTTGCTGTGCCTGGCTCTCGGGTGAGCCCAACCTTTGTCGGTGGAGTGGAGCCTTACCCCGGTGTGGTTTGTGGTGTTCGGGAATCTATTTATATCCCGTTGGTCATAGGAGCATATACCATTATCGGTAAATGATAATAGCTCCTATGACCATAATGGTATAATACTACATTATGACAAGGCAGCATTTCACCTCCCTCGAACACCCACACTGGTGAGCCAATCCTAGGTGATCGATTCTCCTCGGCTTCCCCGGTTGACGACGAGACTGTTTACGAGAATCATTGGTTAACAATATGATCTATTGGTAGCTGGGATCCTTGATTGGCTGACCTTCTCCCGCCATCATCCATTGGGAGACGAGACCGGGTAGTGATAACAAGATTGTTGTGATGCCACCCAAAGCTTGTTACCTTTGTTTACTGCCTGAGCTTTGGATACATTAGAAGGAGGTTTTTGTTGTATAGTGTTCACATTATCCTGTGCGTATCACGTTTGTGAGTGAATTCTTGTGGTTTCCCTCTGACGGGCACACCTCCTGAATTAGCTTGCTAGTCGATGTAGTGGTCTAGGTTCAGCTCTTATTTAAGTAGGGGGTCATTTCAATTAGAAAACCGGTTCGCAAGAGAGAAGGGAACCTAGATTGCTCCTCGTCTCTTGGGTTCTAAGAGGACCAGTAGAAGGTGAGTTGTGTTTTTTGGGGAATCAAAGTCTCTCGGTGCTACTGTCACTTCACTCCTTAGGAATCTTAGTATCAGGAAATAGAGAGTCATATAAGTCTTTAAGAGGAAAGATAAGTTAGAGTAGTTTGTAGGAAGTCAAAGAAAGAGGAGGATCTGTTCATTTCATGAATTATATATGTAATTATGCATTTCAATTAGTAATTACACTTTAGCGGACAACGCTCCTATGGGCATATGTAATTATGCATTCATTCTTTATATATGTAATTACGCTTTGGACATCGACAAACTTCATTTTCAAGTTCAAGAGCTTCCAAACTCTTTTAAGGGGGAAGAAAAGAAAGGGATAACCTCCTTCATTCATGTCCATTCAATAGGACTGACTCTCCCTAGTCGCAGTATTCTCGCTGGCGTCCCCGTCCACATACATGATGGGGTGATAACCACTTACTGAGCTAGAATCATCATAAGGAATTGGCTACGTTATAATAATGATTTCCTAAGTGGCAGACAGCGCCTGTGCACCGAATCCCTATTTCCCCCATTGCCATTGCGTTCTCGCCGCCTACATGAACCGGAGCTCAACCTAAGCATAGTCGCCTAAGTTCCAGGTCTCCTTTTAGGCCGGCTAATAACGCACTAGCCGGTACCTGGGAGGGAGTCGATAAGCTGAGAAAGTCCAGAGGGTAGAGAAGCGGATTAGCGAGCCTGAACGATGGAAACGATGCAAGACGGACAACGACGAAACGAGTTTGAAGAGCCTGCGCTCTTTATGCCTCTTTTCCATCTTAGTATTGGGTTATGGATTGGGATTTTCTTTTCGAGTCAAGCGGGTTTGACCCGGCCCTTCCGACCTAGCTAGATAGATCGGACCTGCACCTTACGGACGGCCAAGGAGATCTAATCATCGGAACCACGCATATGATCTAATCAGTAATACGGTAACCCTTTCCAGTCGTAAGAGAATGAGAAAGGCATCCAACCTGCCCGCTCAGGCGGCCCCATCTCTTCATCCAAGTGTACTGGGCATTGGTTTTAGTAATAAGTTCATCGGCTTACCAACTACTAAGGTCTGTTTGTATGCGCTGCATAGCTCGTAAGGCCCGGGGATATATCCCGGCAGACAAATCAGATCTGTTCGTTAGCGTTCTAACCTATCTTGAGTAGCGGAAGATATTCTTGCACGAACAGGGGCTCATTCCATTATGAGAACTGAGTCTCTATTATGGCTGGTTTGTCACTCCCGGGCCCGTATTATTACGTATCTAAAACACTATTGTAGATTGAAGCAATCTCTCTAAGATACCCCGCCTTCCTTCCACCATTCTTCCTTCCCTCAATGCTGGCGCCCTCGATCGATTGGAACAATGTATTAGGCCTCAATCGATAGGGACATAGGCCTACCTACAATCAATAGCGGATTGGGTGGGGTCGACTTCATGCCTAAATAACCGGTAGATGGGTGATTTGCACGTGTCAATCAGCTTTCGGTCAATCAGCTTTTGGAACCAAGAATCTTCCTGCCTGTCCGCCATCTAGCTAGGAATTGAAGAAATCAAAAATCATGCATGTTAGCCTCATATTACCCGAGTGACCCAATTTCCTCTAGCTAGCTGAGAGGGGACGTCTTTTGGATCGACTGGAACCACCCAACCTTGGTACCAGCCTCCCCACCTGGTCCCTTACTGGATGGAATCACCTGAACTGCACGAAATAAGCGAGTTGCCTACTTACAAAAGCTAGTTCGCTGTGCCCGCCCCTTATGGAAACCTAGGACCCTGAAGAAAACCATCTTTTATTTATCCAAAACGCGTGTGGCGAAGGTTTTTCGGATCAAAAGGCCCTACAATGACCAAACTAGCTGTTCTGGTCATGGACTTAGAACTCGTTATGCTGCCACCTGCCTTATTTGAAAGGAAGGAATAACCAGTGCAGTGGTTTTCATTCAAGTATAGCCCGGTAGTTTTATAGATAGACTACCCGCATCACCGCATACATGCCCCCACGCTTTCTGTTCATTCCCCTGTGAACTCCCACTATCCTTTTTTATCCCCATACGATCATATATCCCCATACAATACAATCTAGCGTCCCAATGCGAGAGGTCTAATCTTTGGCCCCTTGACCTATAACCTCGAACTACTCCTACTCGATTCTACAACTCCTAAGTATGCATATTTTCAAAGGTCTAAGGTGAGGGCTACTGACCCGATTGCCTATTCCCCCACTCACCCATCCCCGAAGGCTTCTCCAACATCCCATCCGATCCGGTACTTAAACTGGTCTTGTAGCAGTGCCTTCAAAGACCTCATGAGATAGGGCTGTTACAGAGACTGTCTTTCTAGCAGGTGGGTAACGACTACCGACTATCAGCACCTTCCCTTCGGGCATATCTGATTGGCATCGACTGGCACTGACTTATTGGCACCGACTATAACTTCTAGCTTCACCTTCTAGCTCAGACTGCCAACTGGCAATACTGGCATCGAGTCCTGGCATCAACTAGCGGCATCGGCTCCTGGATGCGACTACTGGGCGCGTACTACTGGGTACGGGGACTAGAGCTTCATGCACTGAGTATCACTTTCAAATGAGTGGAACATTATGAATAGAACATCCAATGGAGCATCTTTCTATAACTGACCAGAGGTTTTATCACTGACCAGAGTTTCTAGCTGCACCGACAAGAGGTTCATTCACTGACTAGAGTTTCTTAGGAATGACTGTTTCCAGCCCAGTCAAGTATCCCGGTAGCCCATTCGCTTAGCCAAGCAGTTTAATAGCGCAGCCAGCCACAGTTGTTGAGTAGCCCAGTCGCGTAGTCAAGCCAAGCAGTTGAGTAGCCAAGCCCGGTAGCTAAGCTAAGTAGTCCAAGCCGAGTAGTCCGAGTCGAGTAGTCCAGCAGCCAGCCACAGTCGAGTAGCCCGGTCGATAAGTCCAACCGAATAGCGCAGCAGCCACAGTCGAGTAGCCAATCTGATTAGCCAAGCCAAGTGGTTGAGTATCCAAGCCAAGCGTAGTATCCCAGTCGAATAGCCAAGCCAATAAGAAGTAGAGTAGTAGCCCAGCCCGGTAGCTAGCCAATTAGCTAGGCCGATTAGCTCGATTAGTCCAGCAGTCAATTAGTCCAGCAGCCACACACAGTTATTAAGTAAAGGGAAATAGGCTGAGAAAGGGAACACAACAGGTCTAAGTGCCGACCCCCAAAAGAGATCTTAAGTTCTGGCTTTAGTGAATCAATCCAAGCGGTTCCAAGGATCCAAGACTGGGTGGGTTGCTGTAGGTCCAACTTACATTAATTCTTCCGGCCGGCTAAAGGTTAATAGCAATGGTCTACTGACCCCCCATTCGATCTATATAATAAGTTATAGTAGTAGTTCCTAGGGCAGTTCTGAGGATTCCACCACGCCACCCACCCACTTCCCTTCCTTCCATCCTCCATTGTGTAGGCTTTTCAAAGGTAAAGATAAAGGTCTAAGTGCCATGTAAACCCCCTCTTTCTTTTAGGCAGTAGTGAGTAAGGCCATTCAGACGATCCCACCCCATAATCTGATCTGATCTCATCAGTTCTGGCTGAATCCATAAGTTACCGCGCCACGATCCAACTGCTACTGGTTGTTCTTATGCCACCCACTTCCATTCATCCAATCTAGTAAGCTTAGCTTATCAAGTTTCTATCAATGCTGAAAGTGCCGACCCAAGCCCTTCCTTCCATCCAATAGAAGGGGTCTTACTTTAGTAAACAATAGGGCAGTTCCGACGATCCATCCAACGAAGGGTAGCTGCTGTCCTGTCCAACAGTCTAAAAGTAGGGATATATGCCGCTGGTGGAACAACAACTGGGTCATCAACTAACTAGCTTTGGAACTTAGCGAAGAGAAGCTGGAAGCTCTGGCTCTAGGACTGGAAAGGATGTAAGGTAAACTACTAATGAAACCGCGAGTGCCTTTGCTGCTTGCTCCCTTGTCCCTGGTTCAGGACCTGCTTGCTTTGGTGCTTATACTTATGCATATTATGGATCGGGGATTATGAACTCTACTGCAACTAGACGATCTGCATTTTCAGCTACTCTAGCCGCCTTTGTCTCTGCTTGTACTTCCTCTGCTTCTTCTATGCTACTAGCAGCTTTTGCTGCCGAGGGGTAGGATTTTCATTGAGGTGAGGCTGTCAGTCAGGCAGTTAGTGAGTGAGTGATGAGAACCTTTCAAGCAGTGGCAGAAACATTAGTCCGTTGCTTATGGAGTCAACAGCTTTAGTCCATGGGTGGGAGATCCAGCGCTACACTTGCTTGAGTCCGTGGAATATGCATCGGTACACTGCATGAGTCCTGGCAAATCGTTTGTACACATCCACCTTGAGGCCGTGGGAAATCCATCACTTCGAACCTTACCCCTTGATAAGCCTAGGACCTATACCATACCTCCACCAGGGGCTACACGAGCGAGCCATCACACCCATTTCCCCCATGTTGCCACGAACGATACGGGACACATCGAACCAACACGGCATCGATAGGTAGGGCACGGAGCCACGTAACTGGGGCAACTGAATGAACACGGGACGCTTCGCTTCTGTAACGATGTAAGAATCAAATCCATTTCCTTGCCTCACGTGCTAGGCTCAATCTCACTCGTCTGGTGGAAACTTGAACTCAATCGATATGCTCTTCTGGCGGCATATGACTACCTCACTAACTTCCTCGTTAGGTGGAAACTTGGGGGGATGTTTCTCGCGTATGGGAACTTGGATAAGAATTGCCTTTATGAATACACGAACTTTTAGTTACCCCTTCTTCTTATGGATTTTCTTTTCGACGAAGACTCAGAGTTGCCTGCCTTTTCTACCCCAATTCCTGGATTACATGGTGGAAGCTGGACGAGACGGATTGTTCAGTAGCCGAGGACTTGTAAGAGCTTTACCATGATCCTTTTATGGATTACATTACATGCCAGGGCGGGGCAGCTGGGTAGATTGGATGGATGGAAAAGGAATAACCTGAAAAGCTATAATTCATATACTTGTCTAAAGAGAAATGCTAGTTACCGACCTCGGTGGAAGATTCTCGAACCATGCCAACAACGCGTTTGATAGCCCTAAAATCGCTTCTAAGAAGCTTTTTCGGATTCAACAGAAACGACCTTGTAGCCCCCCCCCAACCTGGCATGACTGAACAGGCCGATCGGGTTAACATATAACCTATTTCTTTCTTGCTTTATTGATGGGATTTTACATTTGCTTTATTACATATATAATAAACCGGATTTACCTTCTTTCATTACCCCCGAGCGCAAGGACAAGTGCTTCACACACTGAAACACGTAATGCTTCTTATGGATGGGTGCGATGCATGGGGAGCTGGCCGAATACTCTTAGTAGACTTACTTTGTTTGCTCCCCCGATTAGGGATTACTTTGCGGGACGGAGCTGGCTTGAATGGGGATTAGTCACCCACATAGGAGAGGGTCGCCTGGTTACCTGATGGGCTTAGATCCTTTCACTGCGGGGCGGGGATGCCTTGGGGAGATCGCATTCTTGTTGTTGGGACATCTTATAGGAAGGAGCCTCTTATGGGACAGCCTTATTACTGCTAGGCCGGCGGATATTGAGTGAGTGGACGGATGCCCAGACAGAGCCAGTCAGGATAGTCACCCAAGCATTAGGATTTGTAGGAACAGCTATATTATTCACTTTTTAGGAACAATTAGATTCCCTTACCTTAGAAGTGCCAGATTAGATTGCATGGGTTTATGGTTTATCCCTTACCCTTCCCTTCAACCTAGGACAATGGAGGCACTGTTTGCTGCCCAACTTAGTGATTATAAGCACCAAATAGATAGATAGCATAAATTCTTTTCTTTCCCCTATATTACTCATGCCTTTACCCTAATAAATGGAGGAACTACCCTATAAGTAAGGAATATGAAAGTCGCAGGGGCATGTGCTATGAACAAACCCTTTTACTCAAATCTATCCTCTCCAGTAGATCTACTCACCCTTACAAGCCAGAACACTCAATCTATCCAGAAAGTAAAGTATTTCCATATTATTTGATAGGGGTTGACCTGGACATATCGCTCTGATCCATCTCGAATCAATCTTGAGACGATGCTTTTGTTCCTCGGATTTAAGCAACACCACTTCGTTTCGTTACTTATTGATATAAATACCCCTAACCCACCCTTGCATACGCTTCATGTCCTGCCTCAGCCCTGCCCGGAAGTTCCGAACCCTTGCCCACGCTTCATACCCTACCCCCTTTATTAGTTATTACCAGATATTGATTACGGGCATTAACGCTATGCCCTACTATCCCACGCTAACCCACCGACCCATACCCCGCTGTACCGCTACTTGACTTCTGTGCCTCACTTGCTCTAAAGATGAAAAGAACGAGTGTTTTACAAGCAGGACCCAACCTTTATGGACAACGAAATGCTCTCTTGAAGCTATTTCATTTCATTGATTACCTAAGCCCACTATATAAGGCTGGCTGTGGGCGAAGGCATAATCATAAGGGTTGTTGGATAGCACGCTCCTTCCCCTACTATTGACGCGTTTTAGAATATTATAAGCATATTTCATATTGTAATTATACAAGCGTAAATGGCGGACCTGAAAGCGGATCTGAATGCGTTAAAGAGAATGCGTGATACTGGCCGGCCTTCCATTCCAGTCCAGGGTTTCTTTTTTCTTATCGTCGTAACGCGGCGGGTGTATTTTACTCTCCCTCTCCCGTCAACATGTCCTGCCTGGGCGAATTGAATCGGTGCACCTCACCCACAGGTTGAATCGTAAATAAACAAGCTGTCGTCGTAAACCTCGCTCCTCTATTGATTCACCTTCGAAGACACCACCTCTGTCGAGTGATCCTGGCCAGCAGCTTAAGAAAGCAGATAAGATACCTTTTTATCATCAATGGGTGCACCTTACACGGCAACATAATCCGTCTGTTGGCCTGCCTAACCTAAAACACAATGGTGATCCCTCCTCAATATTAATATAAATCAATCAAGCGGGGCTTTATAATTGTTTACAGAAAGCGTGTAGTATTGTGTCCAGAAGGCGTAATGTGTGTCATAGGAGCTTTACATTATGGTGGGCGTGTTGTTATAGGCTTATGATGAATGGTTTGTTGAGCCACTTTCTTTTGTGTATGTCAGTATAAATCCATCCGTTGGAGCGCTCCACCTCACACTATGTTGTCCATCAAATTCATAAATAAAGCTCGTCAATCACTCCTAATTGGTGACCACCTCCCTCACACACATGCTCGGTCCCATTCCGGATCCGTCTGTTTGTTGGCCCGCTCATCTCGAAGATCTACCTCCCTCCCTACCTACCCTGGATCCCTAGTCTGCTAGGGGTGCCAATATAAAATGAAATCCACTTACCCTGTCCTTCCTCCTTTTTAGACATCAACTTGTCCTTCAACTTGGAACCAATAGTCTCCTTCCTTGTTGACGTGTACGGGGCGAGGGCGTGCTTGAATGGGGTATGGTAGGCGGTAATGCGAGAATGTGTGGATGGGGGAATGCGTAATGTGGGGACGTGCGGATGGGTATTGATGAGGAGGACGTTAGATGTTTATCGAGTAAGAGAGCTAATTAGTTGGTACGTGAATGATGTGGCTTTGTGAGATGGGGATGGTACCGCTATTCGGCGAATGATGGGGCGCTGAGGAATACTTCATTGGTTCCAAAACCTACAATAAGACATCCTCCTCCTTATCGGATCAAAAACGGAAAAGAAGGCATCGACACCGAATCGACTACATTGACTACCGGCATTGAGTACTTGCTATCGGCAATGAATGACCCTATTTTGAGGGTCGTGACTCGCTCACTCACTCGGCCCCCGTACCGTACCGTATCATGATCATGCGGGGGGTGTGGTGAATGAGTATGTTTTCAAGATCCGGTTCCAAGCAAACTTCTTGTTGCGCTGAACTTGAGTCAAAAGAGAAATCATTCAGTCCCTACATCCCTCTAAGAAGACAGTTGTATTGATTCAACCAATAAATCAACCAATAACTCTATTGGGTGGGGGGGGCCGAATCAAGCGGGTGCGAAGGCTGTAGTTCCTTCACATTGGATCTCGGTAAACAAGGTAAATGAATTCAAAGAATTGTTCTTTGGTTCTTAAGAAACGGGTCTTGCTACGAGATATAGGACTAGAGTTGGCACCGGATGCTTACTCTTATGCTTTGCTCGTGCTTATGCGAGACTCGGTCCATTGGTTCTACCTCCTTTCTTGCTACCTTAGCCGGCGGCGATATGGCTTCTCGGGCAACTCGATCAATAGTTGACACTTAGGTAGTGGGTATCGATCTCGATGTAATGAATTCTCACACGACTTATAGTAACCTCCCATAGCTATTTCATATTGCACGCATGGAAAGCGGTCAAATGCATCTCGATCCGTGTCTCTCTATTGCTCCCGCTCACACCTATGCCTTAGGCTACGGGTGCTAAAGCTGCCTTTGCCCCCTGTTACCTTTATTGCCTCTGTCTATGTCTTGACTAACCGTTGCTTCTTTCTCTTCCGCCTTGGCCTCTGATGCTACTTCCTATGCTTTCCCTGCTTCCTCACGGTAAACAAAGTGCACTGGCTTTGGCTCTGCCTCTGCTGCGGAATCTACTGCTTGCAGGTAAACAAAGTTCATTGCAATTAGTGTAGCTAAATGATAGCCTGCCTTGAAGGTTATTCCTTCTCAATCCATCCCGTCTACCCGGTACTTGCTTCTAATCTAAGGTCTTCTAGCATTCCCTCCCTCCAAAGCACCTCATGATCTAGGGTTTCTAAAGATCTATTTCTGGCGAGGTAAAGAGTAGGTCAAAAAAAGGGGTTATGCTGCCATACTGATTGCAACTTTCGTGTTCTGGTGCAGTGGCTTCATCCAATTAATAGGTTGGGCAGCAAGCACTCACTCAATGTCCTAAAATAGAAGTTCGTGAATGAAGCACTTGTCCTTCTCCTTCACGACTTGCACGACTTGGTTGGGTTGTACGGTAATTCGTGGAAAAGAAAGCTCACACTCACAAGAAGTGTCGTCATATTATATAAGTAATAAGAGTCAATTATCAAGCCCGCTGTAAAGGCTCCCCTACCCTATTCTCTGGGCAACTAACTAGAGAATCCTCCATCACGTGATGAAAACGATCAAAGCTAAAGGGAAAGGCCGACCTCTCGGGACAACTAGAAGAAATCCCTCAATCCATCCCAAGGGGCGATGTCCCAACAAGAATCCAATGTACCCCAAGGCATCCGGAAGTGAAAGGATCTAAGTGAAAGGGAAACCCTAACCCTATTGGCTAATCAACCCTAAATGCGGAGCTTCTAATCGAAGGGGGTAATGGGTTGGGGATAACTCCATGATGCTTCTAGAGTGAGAAGGGGTTGTTGGGTTTTTTTGGTATCACTCAATGGCACGCGCTATCATATAGTTTTCAAGTAAGTGAAAAGGATGCAAAGAAATAAGTAAACCTCTCGAAACCCAAGATCAAATATGCTCTCCCCCCGAGTCAATCCATTCATTAAACATGTTCGAATCATGAACTAGATTACATATGTAATATCAATCTATGAGGGAAGGGGTAGTAGCTTGTACGGTAGGGGTTGTATTGATCCTTTCGGGAAGGCCATGGATTCATGGTTTCATAGCTCCGAACGAAATATTGGTTCGGGTGGTAGCGGTGTGGATGGGCTTCCTCTCGCTCTGTGCTTTGGTCGCTAAGGTGAGTGCTAAAGGTGAGGTAATATATAGAGTGCTCATGTTCATTGTCATTTTTTGGGTTGGTAAAGGTTGACCCTATGGTTATGTAAAAAAGATACATTGTTGCACGCCTCTCACGATGGGGGCGATACAATACGGATAGGTAACAAGGTTGAGGTTCCCTCTTTCCCTAACTAAGTTAGGTTCGACCAAGGTTTCACATGGTAACGAAATAACTCCCTCTATATATTTATATATTTAGATGATGTGACTCGGTAATGGGGTGTGTATATTGAATGAACCCGCACGAACAACTATTTATGTGAGGCATTTCTTTTTATTGATGCTCGGAACTTAAATGTTTAGAAAGAGAGACTTAGCTGCGTCTCATCGGAGATGACCTATACCCGCTTTGGACAAAGGGTTCGGTGCGAGCGCCCAAACACGATCTGCCCCGTCCTTCCCTTATCATAGAAATCTTTCAGGAGTTCGCTCCCTTACACTATGCTCATTCTTGAACCATAATAGTCCTCCTAATAATGCCACCTAATATATATATATATTTCCACATTCTAAATCTGTTCACCGTTTGCTTCCGTGTTTGCGGGTACGAGGGGCCCATGCTAGTACTGTAAAGAAATAAGAGCGATCTCTTTAGCACAGTACTCATTAGCGTGAAACGGGTAGTCAACTATGGTAAGCCAATCCAAGGGGGTCCGTGTAAGGTGTCGGGTGGCCCACGGCGGGGGTCGCGTTTACCTTCTACAATCCCTAATCGTCTAAGGTGCACGGGTTTCTTCACCGAGCGAGCGATGACGGGCCCAATTTATGTTTATTGAAGAGGAGTTACTTCAGGGTGGGTGGGTCCGTGCAAACAAGGTTAATGATATTAAGTCGGTAAAGCGTCATCTACTAATCTGCATCCATCATTTCACGACCCATTATATCGTATCATGAAGTAGCTCCCAACGAGTGCTTCCCTCAGATATCTATTGCGTCCCAACCCGCATCTTTTTCGGGTAAGTGCGCAACGCCACCGGGGATGTTGGTCAATAGATACTGAATTACATCCATATTCAATGGGATAAACGTGGGCCCAGCTACTCAAACATTTACACACATGCCCATAACTACGGTCGGGTCATCGAACGAGAAGGGAAACCCTTATTTCATCCGGCAAGCTAAGATCAGCCTACCCATCCTTGGGGGTAGCAACAAGTCATTTCAACGCTTTCTTTCACTTCAAGTTACCTACCCAGCCGGATATTATTTGAGCCAAGCCTATTAAGTCTCGCCACACTTCCACAATCCAAATCTAACTTGCACAATCGGTCGCATCCTTTCCACAAACCTTCTTCTTTGACCGCCCACTTATATATGTCCCCATCGACTCGCTTCTCACCCATACCCGGGAACCAATCTTAACGACGTACTATAGCTGCGGAGCTACTTATTCCTTGGTTTACCTACTCCCGGCGAGGCGGGTATATAGTCCGGGAAGAGGTATATATGTGCACAATCCTTGGGAACGAGTGGTAAACTTAGGGACTTTCATTTAATTTGACCCAGTACACAACCCGAATATATGCATACGTTACCCGAATATATATAAATAGGGGCGGGCGAATCACTTCATTACACCATTTTTATGCTCTTCCTACCCTCCTACGCATCATTTTGCTTGTTACCGGCCTACGGTTACCTAGTCTCTTCTTCCTCTATACCCGAGTACTGGAATGGCCGCTTTGATTTGGTTATTTCTCGGACTAACTAAATTACCCCGCATATATTCATTATGCCATTTAGACTCATCCTTTGCTCGACCCATAGTCGACCCATTTCTTCCAATTATCACTGTCAGGGGTTACCTTTGAAGCTAGGCAATCTTCGAGGGGAAACGTCTCACCGCTATCGGTTCGGTACCTTACCTTCCCCCTTCACTCGGAGTCGGTCTACCCTCGGGGGGGGAACAAGGTGAGTCTTAAGCTATTTCATCTACCATAACTAGACGCCCGGAAGTCTTCTAGTTTCGAGTCTTATAAATGTATTACGACCTCCGCCGGCCTAACCCCTACCTACCCTATGACCCAAACCCCTTAAAAGGTTTAAGGTAGTGGAGAATAACCTGCTAAGTTGTGGAGAATAGCTTTGTACCTTCCTCACCTCGGTGGAGCCCTACCCCTATATAAGGTTCCTTACCCCTTATAAGCTAGGTAGAGCTTACCCTTATAAAGCTAGGTAGAGCATATAATTCTAAGGTGGAGAGGAGAAAAGCCCCAGGTGGACTAATCCCCAATGGTGGTAAACCAACCTTTTCAAGGCACTGTGGGGACTAATCGGTAAACCAACTTTCGATAAACCGGACCCTATTGGAACTAAACCCCTAAGTCGTCACTCAACTCTGTGGGAACTAATCCCTACCATAGTGCATAGGAACTAATCCCTATTGTTCGAAACGGCGACATACGAAACTAGGAGAGGCCCGCGTTCGACCACCCACCTTTCATGGAGTTACGAATGGCTTTAGGAGCGACATCCAGTCCACTGAACTTGAAGCATCCGTCCGGTCCTTGATTCGAAGATCCGCCACGTCCTTCTAGCAAGAAGAAAGCCAAGATAAGTCCAACACTTATTGGCGTTGCTTTCGGTCGAGGGTTGTTTATATACTTTCAATTTCTCTTTCTTTGTATAAGATATTATGCTCGATGATTTGAGCTACGATCCCGATAGATGCTAAAGCGTAATTACTTATATAATAAAGCGTAATTATAAGCGACATTGTCGATCCAAGATTCGATCCAAAAGACTACTGCTACCTTTACGCATTTGTGGAACAATACCAAGTCGAGGCCGGGTCCCACGAGTTGGCACTATGAGACGGAAGGAACAGATACTGGTTACGATCTTTGCTTGGTTGGATAGATACAAGCTGCTTGAACCCTTGAGCTTGGAGCGCTACCGCGGGAAGAAGAATAATGAGCGAAACCCCTTGCTTGAGCTTGGCTTTTATCATATTGCTTGCTTGATTGTGTTTCCGCTACTTAGTTCCCCTTGCAATCAATACGCTAAACGGGACGGACGCTTCGAACCTTGAAGGAAGGAGCTTGGTTGGATAGATACTTCCCCCCATAATGGTTTGAGCACCGGGTTGCAAAAGGCTCACGGATCGCTATCGCTTGACCCCTTTAAATGGAGCGCTACCGATCAATATCCGGGAACAAGGAACCCCGCCGCATAGACGAGACATGAAAGCGTGTGTGAGCTGCCGCTACGCTAGCCGAGACAGGGATAAATTCATGCTTCGTTCATCTTTCGTTACATTACCGCTTTAGCCCATTACCCTTTCACTGAAAGGTAGAGTGGGTATCTTGGACACCTTGCTAGCTCTCTGCCTTTTTCCATGCACTAATAACTAGTAGAGCTTACGAGTATGGACTTGAGCGGTTTCTAAGGCCTTAATCCAATGGTTGGAATAATTGAAATATCTAAAGTTTCAATCTCTAAATATGATACTTTTCCCCATTGAGTAACACCTGGTTCTTCTATTCATGATGTTCCTAGTACATAAAGTCGTAGTTCGGTTGTTCAAAACTTTGTTGAGTCTCGATTGTTGCAAGTAGTTAAATCTTAGTTCTAATTAGCGGTAGTTAATAAGTCAGTAGTGAAATAGATAGTTGCAATGGAGTTATAAAGCTACGTAGTTCTAACAACGAACGACTATTTTGTTTCTTTGCTACCGCATGGCTTTGACTATCAAACTAGTCCCACTAGTAGTAGTTCAACAACTTTACACGTCCCACCCAATAGTTAAACTTCAGTCCAACTAGTTCTAATTAGCTTTGTAGTGAACTGCGCAATAGTTTAAATGAGACTTATTTGTCAAAATGACAACTTCTTCCAATTTGGTGTTGTTGCTCAATGAAACCTCTTTTTAGGGGGTTTGGATTAGCTATATCGGGGAACTAAAATGGATTCGATTCTTTAGTCGAGAATGCCAATTAAGGCACTTCTTTACTTAGAACTAGTGCACTAGATAGAAGAGACTCTACTTTGATGACTAGCCTTTGTTTGTTTAATGAATTGTGTCGGAGCCTATTGCTATTGCAAAGGAAGGAGCCTTTATCACTAATAATGAAACTAATCCTACTAATTGAAATAATCGGAACTTACACTAACGGAGGAACTTTTATCACTACTCAAAAATTGGGAGACTATGTAATGGTTAGATGGCTCGGATGGTTCAATTAGTTTTCGAGAATTGCTGTAAGGGTTGCAACCCTATATTCGGTGATCTATTGCTTTGGTTTAGCCCCAGTGCTAGTCTAAGTCCAAGTGTTTAGCAGCCCCAGGGAGTATAGCGATGAGGGAGGATCCGGCCCATGAGCGACACGAGGTGCAGGGATGATGGCCAAATAGCGACACGAGGTATAGATAAACTCAACTAGCACGAGTCACGGTTTACAAGGTAAATCATCCCTTTCTCTAACCCGAGTTCGTTCGATCAATGGTTGATCGAGTGGCTTTTCGCTCCTCGATCCGATCAATGCAAGCTAGTATGCACGGTTCACGGCCCGCGAGCTGATCTCTTTCCCATCCCTTCGTCGGCGAACCAACCCTAATCTTTCGATGAACGAAGGAAGATTGACCGATACGGGAACGAGGGAATCGTTAAAGGCGAGGAACTCACAATCCGAGGGGACCTGACCGGATACAAGCCAACTCGGGATCCGATCAATATTGACTTACGGATAATTTGGGAAAAAGTGTCTTGCAAGCGAGAGAACACTATCCTGCTTTCCCAATCCGACTATCCGGAACCTTGCGAGAGAAAGATGAGTACGGGAATCGGTGTGAGTGAGGCCATTTACGGTTGTTGTGGGCCGCGAGTTCGAGCCCCCTCCTCTTTCTCGATGGTAGACTACGAGAGAACAAGCACGGATTACGGAAATAAGTGGGACTGCTATCTCTAGATAACCTATTGTTGGGCGACTCTTATATGTAATATCTTGTATCCGGGAACATACGAGGATGTGCTTGTAGCTAAAGAGGCCTCCCGGTTTAGTTTAGGAATGGCACCCTGGGGGAGGGTAAAGGCTGTCGTAAGGCATGTCCAAAGCTGCCGAGTGTATGGCGGGGGGTTTTCGCTGCAATTGCTAGAAAGATGGTGTATGCAGCATCTGGATGGTGGTCTGTGGACCATTGCTACTGCTGCTCTGTGGAGACTAAAAACCACTGTGATCAACGTTTTTGCTAAGTTGAAACCCGCCGTGAGAGTTGAGTGGGTCGATGAAGGTTGCCGGACATGTGAGAGATGGTGGTAACGGAGGCTGCGGGTTGGTTGTATAATGTGTTATCCTGTAGTTTGCAAAAGAGAGGCTGAGTGGGTGACCATAGTTGGGTCGAGTGAGCTGCACATAAGCCATAGTATCGTCATCCCTGAAAGACTACGGACTTATAAAACAACATAGCTTTGTGGGTTGGAGAGGCGGTTTTTGCATAGAGCGGAGTCGGCTCCCGGGGAAGATAGAATCATGTGCATATAGAAAGGAGAGTTGCTTGAAGAGGGAGCTGGGGGAGGGCTGAGCTTGAGATGTCCGGCGTAAGAGATAAATGGGTGGGTTGAAGGCGGATAGAGGGCGTTGGATAGATGTAAGGTGGTATGAGTCTGTGTGAGTAACTAGAAAGATAATAAAGAAAATAAATCTTGATCGAGCATCCCTTTATAGAATCTAATAAATGGTTTCTCATTTCTTTCTTCCACTCATTCATGAGATATATTATATATGTAATTACGCTCTCTCGAATCCAATCACCGTTGATTGGGAGGGAGCGAGGCATCACCATAGTAAACCGCCTAATAGGCCATTTCCGGCCTTGGCATTTTATTATCCATCTTGGTACGTGGATGGAATTTATATGAAAGACTTAGCGAATTTAAATATCGCCTATATCTAGATTATCAGCGCGTGATCCTAAAGAAAGAATAAGAAAAGATCCCTCCATTCATTCGGCGACCTATCGTGCTGATCCGATTGATCCTGTCATTCTGCGAAAAACGTGTTGTTGTTAGTCAAACGGGATCATCCTTCCTTCTCGCCTTATCTACACACATGATTAGACCCTGCTGATTGCTTTTTTGATCAATGTCAATTCGCTCTCGGTATCAACGTATATAAAGGAATTGTTTTTCAATCGATCCGACGGAAAGAAATAAATCATATGCATGTTTGATTGATCCATTCATTCTTCCGATCAATGAATGATTTGTCGTAACCGATGACTAACTTAGTATGGAATAGATCCCCCCATTTTGATAAGCGAGGCCCAAAGGCTGCAGTTTGTTAGCTCGTTAAAGCCCCGAAGCCGCACACCAAACTAGCAATATAACGCATTTGTCTTTTCACGAGCTCCTTTCTTTATATTCTCCTAGCTTTTAGCCTATTTTCTCTGTCCATTGAGCTAGAAGTTGGTTTCTCGGGAAAAGCGAGAAATAGACTTACCAATAAGCGAGGCCACGTCGGGCTCTTACGTCCGTGTCGGCGAAGTTACGTACTGTGTCGGCGAAGAATGATTCTATCGAGTCCGCCCCACTCCCTCACCTCGGTCTCGGGGGTGGGTGGGAAAGAAAGAAAATGAGATGAATAGATCGATTAGGTTAGGAGTGAATATCCACCTTCCTTCCGAGTCACTCTTCATCTCCGGTAGGGAGATCTAAAGGCTTACTCACCATCGGTAATATAGGTCAATACTATCATATAGGTTCGTATGGGGGTGTGTCAGGGATAGATTTACTTTTACTTTACGCAGGGGCTTGCCTACACGAACACGAAAAAGCTTGCCTATAGGCTTACCTATAGGTCGTTGTATCATAGGTTTACCTGCTCGGGTGAAGGCAACCTATAGAACGAGTCACTTGATGAATGATGCATAATTACATATGAAAGAATGACCGATATGTTTTACATATAACAGGGCAACGACGACGACATCGATGGTTTAAGCACCGAGCATAAGCGACATATCTAGCGACAGATCAAGATCGATACCCATAAGCACGACTAGCGAGCATATCCGACACCGATAGCATCATAGGCGGCATCTTATATAATAGATCCCGAAGCGAGAGGAAGCAACAAGCACGGTAGCTAAGGCGAAGCACCGACATCAAAAGCATAAGCATCATAGGTAAGAGCATAACTAGGACCGGGTTAGCGGGGAGATTATGCACTCGATGAAAAAGTGGGTTAAGTAGTTGATCCGGGAGCTAGTAGCACCGGTAGGCTTATTCGGATGCTCGTGATCCATATTCGGCTTTAGTGATCCATATCCGGATCGATACCCGGCATCGGCGGCACTAGCAAAGGCATAGGTAAAGGTAGCTTAAGGACCGGGTGGAAAAGAACCAAAAGCGATAGATGCGACGTGATCCAGGGCTAATGTAATCAATTCTATATGATGCTTTGTGGATTCTAGGTGTCCGACTAAAGTATAGGGGTTGACCTGGGCTTAGGAAGGCTTGTTTGGGGTAAGAGTCTAGAGTTTTCCCCTGCGGTTGGAGGATAAGTAGGAGGCTTACGGTAGTGGATCTGATCACACATGCCCAGGAATTAGGTGTTCGTGCGTGAACAGTTGCAGTACTTAAACAGGAAAGGGATGTTCTACGTGCCTTGTTATTGATACCCCATTCCAGCAGGTGGTTAGAAAGTGAGGTGATTCTAAGTGTGTTATCAGTTCTCATCCCACGTCCCGGGAAGGTGGCGATTCTACGTGTGTTATCGGTTCGACGTGCACGGGATGGAAGTGGTTCTAAGTTCGTTACCGGTTCGACGTGCACGGGATGTGTGTTCGTGCCGGGGTTCTACGTGAGTGATCTATACGATGTACCCAATAGCTAGTAAACGATTGGATAATGCTTACTCGAACCATCTACGGTATAACAACACCGGGATACATAACCCTTCGAACATTGAAAAACATTTCTTCGACTCCTTGTCTATATGAAAGAAAGCGATTCATCTGCTCCTTCTCCCAGAAGTAGAAATCAGTCGTTGAGCCGGTCGGATAACTACCTACTCGCATGGCGTTCATGAAATCAAGGAGAAAGGAATTAGCCATCGCGAGATGGACAAGATGGACGAGTAAGAAAGTTATGAATCCCATTCCTTACACCCATGTTATACGCTGCGGGAGGTCTTTCCAGTCCACCATAGATAAGAGGACTCACCTGGAATAGGGTCTGGCCATGGGCTAGCCATTGCTCGCATGATACTCATTATGTGGTTGCACATTCCCATTATGTACTTACTATGGGAGCCCCTGCTTCATCTGCAGGGATTTCACTTAGGGTGGGTAAATAAAATGCCGAACACGGTCGACACTTTAGGGTCAAATCCACGGATCGGGGTGGAAATCGTTCAAGTTAAAAGCTTTGCTTGTGCAAAGCTGGGAATTTCAATAGTGAAACGTGGACTATCGAGTTATCCTATTTGACCCTGGCCTTCCGATAAGTGTAAAATTAAGTACATAAAGGTCCGGAGGTCTTGCGCTTCTGAGGGCAAGGAATGTATATCGCTTGTCTGTAATCAGACAAGGTAGCGCGGTCACTGAAAGAAAGGTGGCGGCCCCAGAGATGGTAAATTTGGTAATGAAAGGTGGCATATAAGGGTATTGGGAAAAGTGAAAGGTGCGAGGGTAATTGGGTGCGGGAGGGCTGTAGGATAGTTTCCTCGTCCGGGAGCGATCCTTCTCGTGTGACGGTGGGACCGATCCATCCCGGGTGTTGCTTGGGGGAGGCGTACGTAAAGCGAACGAAAGGGTAATGTTCTAGGGGGGCGGATCTAGAGAAAGCGAAATGAAAGCGAACAGAATACGGACTGAATGCGAACTGACTACGGATGTTGAACATAAAGCGGAAGGCAAGTCCATAGGGAAAGGTGTATAAAGGCAAGGTTGGTCAGAGGGTAAGGGTGTTTCATGGAATCGGTGATCTACCTCACACGACTTGGCTTCGGTCCCCTCCTTCTTCCTTTGTCCGCTCTGATACGGCCAGCCAGCATCATTGTAAGAATCCAATCAGTATCGGTGGTTCATTGACTTGGTGCACCTACCCACCTCACTCAAACGACTGGGCTTATTCCACCACCACTCTGTTTCGCTAAGCTTCAATCTATCTTTGATTCGGCCACAACTCCTCCTTCGGTAACACTTAAAGCATGGATGTATCCTGTTAAGCATCCTGGGATTGATCCAGGGGCGTACTGGGGAATCAGGGTAATAGTACCCTACCCACGTAGCCAATAGGGAAAGCGACTACCCACATAGCCGATAGGAATTAGGTCAACCCACATAGCCGGTATGGAAAGGTTAGACCCCCATAGCCAGTCATAGCCACCGATCATAGCCACCGATCATAGCCAGTAGTTCTTGCCAGCAGTCATTGTCGGGAGTACTTGCCTTTTCTCATTGCCGGTATCATTCTACAAGCTCAGTCATCGCTAGAAGCTCTTGTCAGTGATACAAGCTCTACTTAGTGCAGCTATAACTCTGGTCAGTGCAGGAAGAAGCTCTAGTTCGTGCCCAGTAGTTCGTGCCCAGCAGTCGATCCAAGAGTCGATGCACTCAATAATAGCTGCTAGTCGATCCACGTGTCGATGCCAGTCATAGCTGGGCTTGGCTACTCGGATACTATACTTCTTCTCTTTCTTTTCGGGCTTAGCTAGCTTCTCTGGCGGCTTCTCAGACAGAAGGTAGCAGATCCGGAAAAAATAGTAGGAACTGGTGGATCTGGGTAAAGTGGCGGAATAACAATCGGATCAGGTTCCATCTGCTCGAGACGGGAAGCACCCCAGCCCGCGGGTACGTATTGAGAGGCCACCCGTTCAGACTCCTCTATATCATTTCGCAACGCCCACTTGAATTAGTAAATTTCCCATCTCGATGGACCAGGTTCATTCACATTCTAACTCGCTATCATCCGGAGACGCCAGGTTATCACTCGTGAAATTCCCATCTCTCTGACCGAATGGACCAGGTTCACAAGTTGGTCCAAACCGTGCGTGCAGCAGCACCAAAAGAGGCCAGGCACTACGCCGAATAGGCCGCATAGCAGAGCTCTGCTCAGGTTAAGGTAAGGTCCTGTCCTTCTTTATTGATAAGGGAGGGAAGGGTAGGTTTTGAGCTCATCTCTTGCTTGCCGGTAAGGTTCTGGCCTTTTCTTTATTCCCCTAAAAGCAATCCCAGGTGGTACGCCTGGTAGGGTAGGCATGCTCGTAAGTAATATGCATTTGCTATGCTGCTGATAATTATTTATATATGTAATTACGCTTCAGCAGTCGCTTACTTATTTCTTTGGTCGAGCGACCCAAGAAGTGGGAATTTAAGAAAGCAAAGTGGGCGTTGCAAATGCTAGAGAGTGCCCATGCATAAGTATCGGAGCTATGGAGGGAAAGTACTCTACGGAGATGCGCATGTTTGGGACAGTAATAAAATAACTTTAGATAAAGAACCGAGTAGTTTATAGGTGGGATAAGGTATAAAGGGCTGGGTGGGAGAAGGAAAGATGGTTGGAATAAGGTAGAAAGGTAAGCCTACAGAGGTGTTTCTTCTTATATTCTCTGTAGCATGATGCCTAATATAACTTGCTGCCTAATTTACCTAATTTACCTAATATGCTTAATATGCCTAATGCCTAATCTGCTGCCTAATGCCTAATATGCCTAATATGCCTAATATGCCTATGGGGCATTATACCTAATATGCCAAGGAAGGAAGGTAGGTCATATCCCTTCGAGCAGTAGCGAGGTGGAACTGGTTTACTTCTATTAAACTAGAGCCAGAACGAATAGCGGCAACCGTCTTTAGTCGGGCTTTACTATCTCGTTTTGTTACACGGAGCTCCAGAAATAGCGGAAAATCTGAAGTAAGGCCCTCTTTCTGATGCTTAGGTAAGGTCACCCTTCCCGTCCCTTAGGTAAGGTTACCCTTACCATCTGATGCTTGGGTTAGGCAACAATTATCCTTTATGCTTAGGTAGGTTAGGTAACTGGTAGGTTTTTTTCTTTTATATATTAACCTACCTAACCATGTAAGTAGATGATGCCTAAGCTTCTATCCCATCTCATTTATTGGTAAGCGTGCGTAATTGGTAATATGGTCGAGTGATAGTGGTAATTGGCCTTCCCCTCGCTTCACTATAGAAAGGGTGACGGGTTATATACGTCCCCTTTTCTACGCCCCTTCCCCTACGTAGTTATCACACGGGGGGAAAGATCATAGCAATTAGGATATTCTCTGGGTTCTCCTGCTCGAACCAACCCATCCAGAGATATACACATATATGAATACATATACGAAGATAGATAGGTCTCGTTGAGCGGGCAAGAGCGGGCCTGGGACTTATAAGCAGATAGAAGCGAGGGACCTACTGATAGCGGGGAGGGGCACGAACACTGAAAGCGGAGCGAAGGTCGCGTAGTTGGGAACCCGTTCTACCGTTTATTTGAACCCGCTTTCCCTTCACCCTTCCCTCTCTACTCGGAACACGTGAGATAAGGTTTCCGGTGTTTCCCACAGTTCCCAATTAGGATTTGAACTGGAGCGAAAAGTGAAAAAGGGATCGGAAAAGCATGATCGGGGGCCCGCCCGGAAAGAAGGTCGAGTGCATGAATGAAGGAGCGAGGACAACGAAATAAGGTCAAGTTGTCCAATCCAGATAGCAGACACCTACCTGAGGCCCATGATGACCCATCCACCGCCTACCAACGCACATTCGCAAACAGGGTCAAAAGCTGCCTTTGCTACTGCTACAGGTGAAACTTCAACATTGGCGTCTCTAAAATCTCTTTTCAAACTACTCGCTTTTCAACTAGGTAAACTGATGCTACTTATGCTGTTTCTACCCTTGCTTTTACTGGTTATTAATCAACGGATGAAACCACTGCTTCTAACTCTGTAACTAGAGAATCTGTATCCAGGGAACAGGATATCGAATTGGCTCAGATGCCTTTCTAGCTTCCTTTGCCTTCCTCTGCCGTTGATGTCTTTGTCTTTGCGTTACCCGTAACTATCCTCTGGGCATGTACAGAAAATAGGAACAGTGCTAATTGATGAATGGAATCCTTACGTGCCACTTCGATTTCACTTCTTGACGCGGCTACCACCATTTCACTGTTAGCAGGGGCATTGCACACAGAGATCTCGACACGCTTCTTCGACCTTGCTGACATGCTAGGTTCCGCATCTGGATCTTTTTGAACTAATGTGCAAATGGTCATAGACGCTATTTCGTGAATCAATCCATCAAACAAACATCAATGGGCATGGTGCAAGCGCATCTGCATCATTCGCACCGGTATCCGCTCCTGTCACCTGTCATCACCTTGCCCAGATATGAGAAATACGGAACCAGTGCCTGCAGAAGCAAGGGTAGGAGCACCAATAGCAACAAAGCAAGAAGCATGACACGTTTCAAAACTCATTGAAGTGACACACACAGTGACTTCACAAAGTACAATAGTAGCTTCAAAAGAGATATTATAAACCGCCGTGTAGCACAAGTGAAATGTAAGATTCAACAGAGATAGTAAATTATACAAATTAGAAAAGTCAAGTACTTTTACACAATAATAGTATTCCACTTTTTTTATGCCAATATCCAATAAATACAAAGTAAAGTAGAGATATAACCACAAGTAGGAAACACCAATAGATGAGAAAAGATGTGCAATATGCACTCAACAAGTCTCCATTATGATAAAGTCTCCAAGATCCCATACCACTATTGCCTACCTATGATGGGATAATAGATACTAAAGCTCACCTTACTCAATTCACCAATATCTACTAGGATTTGTAAGGGTACATAGATTTTGTGGCTAATATATTAGGCATATTATTCAGTGTTATCTTTGAGTGGTTCCAACACTTACCATAGAACTCCATTAAGCTCTTTGACTAGCTATAAAACAAATTACTTTCCATATGAACCTTTCAAGATGATAACTCCTTGAAGGTGGTATCTCTTTATCGTATCTACTAGGGAGAGTGCAAAATGGCCAACCACTTTATATAAAACTTCTAACTTGCCCTTGCCCGATGCGGACAAGCAACTTCGTACCTTTGATATTTTAAAAGAAAAATATAGAATAATGAGCTATGTCATATCATTGTGGAGGCCTTATGTCGTGACCTATGACTTGAGTGCTATAAAAACCACCCTACTACTCTAAATGAGGCCTTGGACAAGGTCATTGCATTAGATATAACTTATGATAGTATGACCATGACATACTCCTTTTCAAGCATGGAGCTACCGCTAATCTTAATAGGCCCCATAAGAATAAGAACTTCCACTAAGATCATAATGTAATAGAAGATTGTAGATGCTCCAGAAACTAATCCATAAGTAAATGGTACTCTATTAGCCCCTAAACATGGTCCTCTTGCTTCTCCACTATAATAACCATAAGTTAGAATCCTTTAGTATAATCCCTAGGTGGCAACACCTCCCTAACAAATACCACTAGTTACTACTACACCATTGTAGCCAAATGTGCCTATAGCTAAGAACACAGAACCTACTAGTCCTATCCCATAACAATAAGTAGAGCCACTCTACAAACCAATGCCCGGGTAGACCTAAATAAATGAGAAAAAGACCATTAGGTATGGGGACATAACACTGATGAATGTTATGCTTATCACAAGGGCCAATAAGGATAGCAATAATCCCAAGAAGCAACTAAGCCTCTCATACATCCTCAAAATATTAGCATGGGCATATTATATAATCCCTGAAAACTACATATATAAGCATAGCCACCACCATCTTATCATAACACTGCCACTACAACATCCTTATCTACCAACCAAGCTTCCACTTTAGTCACAACTAGTTCATCTGCCCGGAGTACCCCACTAGTCAAATTTATGGTTGGATGTATAGAAGAAGTGATCAACCAAGAGAGAAAAGTTACCACTTACACTGGTGTTAAATGCCCTCCTATCACTAAACCTACTAATCCATCACCTCTAGTTAATGGTAATCCTCATGTTGTGCTACCACATGAAAATACAAATGCACCTGGCCCTTTGTAGCTCTTATTCCTCCCATGGTAAGACCCATAGTCAAAAAAAAGATTATAGCAAAATGAAATAGTTGGAGATCTTTCATGTATCAAAGCCAATACCTTAGTGCTTTACCTCTTGTCTTTCTACCCATCACTGCATGACTCACTAAGTTTTTCCATTTCTTTTTCCATTATAATACATGCCTATACTTTTGAATCAATAGAGATGCCTCCTAACACTCACAAATATAGTGTATTCAATGCCACTCCTATGAAAAAAAACTAAGTATCAATCAATGGTAAACTTACACTACAATCATTTTCTCCTTGATTCTAATTCTATACCACCTAACATTAATATGGTTATCATGCATGATCTTGTCCTATAAATTGAGTGTACTATTGGCCTTTACTATGTTATGTTATGTGGGTTATGGTCAACTAGGGGTCTATTATAAATATAGTCTCGTATGATGTCTTACTCAATATGCACTACACTAATGCTAATATCCAAGTGAGGGGAAAAAAAGAGAGCATTTATGCACTCTTAAGATTAAGATAGGGCGTCTATACTGTTCGATCAACAATTGAAGACCTAAACCAACGACGATAGATTGGAAGTGCCAGCAGAACCTAAAGGGCCCGTCCACCTTTCCCCTCTCTGTTCCTCGTAGCGCGCTCATCCCAGTCCACCCTTCTTCCAATGAGCCAGGGGCGTACGGTCCCTATAACCTTTGGTTTGGATGGTCATAGCCATATGTTATAACGTCTGTCACTGTTCTAAAGAAATCTGTTTTAGCTCCCACCGTATTTCTCAGGCACCCATCCTAATAACCCTCCCTTGGATGGTCCGCCCTGGGAGTCTGTCAATTTTCCATTACGACATACGGCAATGATGCCTTTTGGTGATGCGCCCTATGTGATGGCGAAGCTAGGGAGAAGCTAGCGATGGTTCGGGTTCGGTAAAAGCATCTCAGCCCCATTGGGTTGGGTCATGACTTCTCGACCCACCGACTAGCGTTCCGATGCCCTACCGACCCATTCCCGCTACCAAGCCAAGTACCTTAGATGCCCCTGCCTCAGCCTGTCAAAGTGGGGAAATTCGGTAAGCAAAGGTGGAATGGGTAAGGGAATAAGCAAGTGCAAGGGCGAGGGAAGCACACGTTGGTGAGTACGTTGATCCGACGATTAAGCCTTTTCTTCTTACCTTTATTATAGCGTCCTTTATACGGATCCAAAGCCAGCACCTCGTCTAGTAGTCTAGAAGGAGCAACAGAAGCAAACAATATCAATGTAGATGCATCGATAGATTATGTTTAAGCAGCACGAAAGCAGTTCCATACCCGGGGAACAACATACCTAAGAGCAGGGAGAAGCACAGTACCTAGAGCGGCGAGCTTGCGGTCGATCCCGGCCATTGATTAAGTACGGAGGCCAAGACCCTACGGGACAATACCCTACGGGACCCGGATCCGACAGGGCCGAACACGGAACCAGTAGTGAGCGGCATGACGAATAGCAAAGGTAGATAGCACAATGGTTTACTCCCGGTCATGTCGATCGTGCACCAATGAGAATGTAATCCAATTGGCCTCTCTCTCCTTGTGTGTGCTTATGTGTGCTTCACTTCAATTAAAGGAGGTAGGCCGGGGAATGAGTAGGGAAGCGATGGCAGCGAGTAGCGATAGCGAGCCATTAGCGAGCAAATAGAAAGCCGATAGTAGCAAGCGGTGGATTAGCTTCTAAAACTAGATAAACTTCGATAACATATCTTACCTTCCTCTTAGCTTCGATAACGCTTCCTTAATTATGTGGGATTGTCTTACTTTCTTTCGTACTTAACTAAAATGTCCAGTACCTTGGCGAGAGAGCTTATCAGCCCACGAACTTCAACTAGCGATAGAAGCGATGAGTGGGCGGAGAGATGTCTTGACGGAACTAATCCTTACCCATGAGGCTCACGATAAAGGATAGGTATTCTCACCAATCTCGGATTTCGAGGATAGAGACGCGACGGCACGACTAGTAGGTCACGAGAGAGATGGAATGGGACTTTGATCGACCAATACCTTTCTCTTTACCTAAACGGGAAGAGCCAGGTCCGAGAATGACTATTTACTAACGGTCGAACGGAGCCGCAGTAGCCCAAGCGAGCGAGGGTTTCCTCAATGGGCACCACGCCTCGACGATACCAAGTGAGCAAGCGTTCTAGTGAGCGAACGATTAACCACTAGTCCGATTCAATTCATAATTCCATGAAGTCAATTTCGGTGAAGTGAGGCTTTGCCTTATTATCCGATGAGGTGGGGTGGTGCTTATTACACACGTAGTCGCTTATAGAATATACATTATTATACCGTTCTACCTCTTGATTTGATTGCGGGCTTGATCTATTTATTGGATTTATTGGATTGAATTGATTCGATTGATCGATAGAACCCATGCTCCTACATGTAGTTCAACTTAAGGACCATGTGACCAACAGTGAAGCGCACTGTTAACCGATCGTCCACCGTTCACCTGAAAGCGGTTCAACTACCCTCCCTTCTCTCTTTTATCTTGATGCTCACTTTCGATACCGCTGAACTTACTACCTTCGACCCGGCAACCTTGAAAATGAACCACGCAAGACTTACGGTACACCGGGACAATCCTTTGATGTTTGAGGGGGAGGGACCCGGGACCCTCGCTGCTGCCGGCTTTGAGTTAGTGTAGGCATCGTTCGCTACAGGCGGTCGGCTGGTTGAATTCTCCCTAGGGATGGATGGTTAACCCATAATGCTAGAGTGGCTAGAACAACCCGACGATATGATGCTTCGATCAACAAGAAACCGAACCTTCGATCCGATATCGACCTCTCTTGCTAAGCGCTCGAGACACTTTGACTTCTTGCTTTGAACTTACTCTACGCCTTCGACCTTGCGAACTTACCCCTCGATAACTTCATCGATCTTGCCGCTTTGCCTTCATCGAACTTACTCGCTGCCTTCGACTCGATCGAGACTTCGATTGATATCCGGATCTCAATTGAGACCCGGATCTATCTTACCGGATCTATCCACCCGAGATCGAAGATCTTTATACTGTCCGTCTCTCGATTGAGTGATACCCGCCCGGGATGGATCTTTTCGATTGAGACCTGATCTCGAATCGGGAGACGATGAAATAACTTGACGGCGGGCGTCTTCCGGTCGAATCAACCCGGGCTAGGAGAATAAACGAACGGACGGGCTGGTCCAATAATGAATGAATGATGCAACACGGCGGGCGGGATTACTTACGTGCTTCTCGCTCGGCTAGATGTTTCGTGTGTAGGGAGGGAGGCGTGCGTGGTCCACGGGACGAAGGCACAATCTATGATGGATGGATGTGTCGGGGTTGGAAACGAATAGATAAGCGCCTTGCTCGTTGCGAGCGGCCGATTAGGAGGTATGAGGGAGAGGCAAGAATGAGCACCTATCCGATCCCGGTAGCATTGAACTTACTGACCCGGCCCACACAAACCACCCATCGTGACACGGTTCAACCCGAACCGGTGAGCACCTTTGAATGAATGAACACGGGACGCTTCGCTTATGTCACGTTATATCCCCCTACTCGGGGGAGCGGGGTGGGAGGTCGAAGGAGGAAAGCCGATGCACCCGATCTCTTCTCGATTGATCAACGACGTGATAGCTTATCTCTATCTCGATCTCTTCTCTCCCTCCTTTCCCTTCACACCTACACAACACCACCACCGGGACTACACGATCCATCCCACCAACACGGATATACAACACGTAGTTATATACGTTGATTGACAATTTGAGTATAATCTGCCAAATACGGTCTAAAGAACGAGCGCCTAGGTTCGCTATGAAATGGGAATCCCAGAATCTAAGCCAGGGAGCCTTTTAAGAGTCATAGCCTTAAGCCCTGGAAGGTGAGGTTAGGAGGCTTGACTGCGGCTTACTCTTTTTCAATTGAAGAGAGGCTTGAAACGTGGTCATTTCCATACTTCACGGTGGCCTATGAAGGGCAAGACCTATCGGACCTATCCGGATGGTAAATGAAGTACGAAGGTGGTCTATCAAGATGCGAACGTGGCCTATCAATATGGGAAATTCACTAGTGGAAAGGTGGCGTATCCAAGATGATAGTGCGAACGTGACAAGTGGTAAATTGGAGAGTTAGAAGGTGGGCGTATCCAAGATGAGAGAGAATGCGAGGCCCTATCCATATGGTAAATTTGCGATAGAAAAGATGGCCTATCAAAATGACCGGAGCCCAATGAACGCTTGCTTATCTTCTCCGCATCTCCCATCCAGTAGTGGCATGCCTTTGAGCATGGCAAAGATCCCCGCACTGAAAGAAATTCCAAGGGAGACCGGATCGATAGTGATGGTCATTCTCTCGAAGGGAAGATCAATAGTTTACATGTTCTGTCCTAAAAAGGAAGGATTGAGGGAAGAAAGAAGTGGGATTGAGGGAAGAAAGAAGTGGGATTGAGGGAAGAAAATGAAAAAGAAATAATGATCCGAAAGGTCGGTAGGTCTTGTCCTTCATAGGGCAAGGAATAAATGAAAAGTTCCATTCTTATTATAAATAATCCCTTCTAATTATTCCATATTGAATAAGAGTCCCCTGTCACTTTCAATAGCCCCTGATGTTCTGAAGTCTCTCTCTTAAGTTCGAGGCCTTTCAAGACGCCCATAGACTATCTTCAACGAGTTCAAGCATTACCGGATCAAGTAGTTGATGGGGATATAGCCGTTGGGAAGTTGCCGAACAACTAATCATTGGGGTGGGTGCTCCGGGGTGAAGGATGAGTTCCTTCCCACACCCCCAGTTGATTGAAAGATCTTCCGGTTCGAGCATGCTTTCTAGAATCTAGTCTCGAATCCAATTGCGGTGATGTTATTATCCCCTCCCGGTAGTGAGATTGTTCTCGGCTGCTACACCAACGACTAGCTATCCCTCGATCCAGCTGAAGAGAATATATTGCCTGGGGGTGAAGGCCCGGCCCGAAAGAGATAATAGTGGTATATGCTCCTATGACCATAATGGTATAATACTACATTACGCCACACCCAACACATCAAACCTCTATATATACCATCGGGCGAATGAAAGCCCTCCAACTCTAACTCTTACTAGAAATAGAAAACTCTACCTAGAACTCGACGAAGGAAATCGAACCTCTCGAACCTATACCCTCGACCCTCGACCTCTCCACCTAATAAAGCTGATCATTTCCGGGGGTCATTGCAAGGCTGAGTGTGTCGAGATACAATCATTGACGGGAGGTCGATAGCCGAGTCTAATTGCCCGGAAGGTGGTCATTGTCCGATCATAGTATAGTTTATCGATCATAGCCAGAGGGCGTCGAGAGAAGAAGGAAGCCCCCATCAAGGGTCGAAAGGAAGGACAAGGCCCCCCATCAATAGTCGAGATAGAAGGGCCCTATCAATCCACCGAATAGAAGATTGATTATGTTACCATGTAAACACCAGAAGACATTGGAACCATGTTGGTTACATACAAGCATATCAATTAAGCTAGGTTATCGCCAGACGATATCGATCTATCGGTTGAACGGTTGAATACACAGTTCGTTCGGAGCGAGCACAAAGTCTTGTTGGAGACAGTCGGGAAAACCTTCTCTTTCGTTTGTGGATTTCGCCTAAGAGAATCTCATCTTTAGGGGTCAGAGGCATGAATATTATACTCATCGGGAGCTAGAAATTGGATTTTATCCTTAATGAACTATACCCTTTGACAATGTTTTATCTATGATAGCCGAGCATAGCCGATAGCCGACGGTCGATGCCAGTGTCGATCCAATAGGAGATCCCCGGGAAGGAGGTCCGGATCGATGGTTGCAGTACCTCGAACCTCGAACTCACTTAATGTGCTATGAAACACACGTACTTTGAATGGATGCCCATGGCGATCATTACTTACGATGCACACCGCTTTGAGCACGCCGGACACTTTCGTGCGGGTAGTCCCTCGATGGCGGCGAGGTGGATGAGGCTTGATAGTGATTGATTGATAGAAAACATCTTCCGAGATAGGCGTTGGACGAATGACGGCTTCACCAACGGAGAGAGAGGATAAGGTCCCACGATACCCGACTCACCTTCAACACACGCTACATCCCAGACATAGCCCTCGACCTAGACCTAGAACTATTCCTCGATAGAACTATTCCTCGAACTCTTCCTCGATATAGACCCCCTACCCTACATAGAACTATACCTCGACCTCACTTAAAGCTACGGAACATTGAAATGCTCCTAACTGGCACTCGGACCGCACGGTTGGGCTTATCGGCTTTGACTTGGAGACTCGGCTTGACTTAACGGTTCGAAACAATGCTAAGAAGAAAAGATGCATTACTTATAATGCTGTCGAGGATCATCGAAAGACACACGGTTTCATTCACACTTGTCGGGGAATGCCCGGTCAGCAATGGGGAGTAAGTAGCACCCGGTTAATGGCGATTGATTGCCCACATCGGCGAGAGAGGGCGCGGTCCAACGGACGGACGAATGACAACGGCTTGAGCGGTGGCAGCCTTACCAATTGATACGGAACAGGGAGTTACTACAACTACTCACAAGGAGGGGCCTAATAACAGGGGGCTACGGTGGGACTTATCCACGGGGGAATAATTCACGTGGAGGGACCTAATCGATGGACCTAATCAATGGGCCTAATCGAAGGATACTAATACACACGGGGAAGGGGCCTAATCAATGGGGTTCCTCAATGGGGGGCTCTGCTGCTATTCAACTTTTGAGCTACTCGTATTTGAAGCTACTTGGCTTGGCTCCTGGGTTATATAAAAAGCATCCTCATTCGCTATTTTCGTATATTCAAATTGCTATTTTTAGGGAGGCAAGGGTAATAAGAAAATTCTTTCTTTATGTCACTGAGTGCTTACCGGAGAAGCCCACCCTTCTAGTTGAGCTTGACACTTGGTAACCGATTACTACACCAATTGCGGATCTCGCTATACAGTTGTCGCGTTTCGTAAGCGATCGCAGCGACTCCATCCGATTGGTGGGACCTTCCCAGAACTACTAGATCCTATGAGCATAGTAGTGGGGTAGCCCAAGCTTTGAGTTTCGATCGTAATGATATAGAACATCTCGTTCATTCTCCGCTTGTTCAAGTGGTCCACGTAACGGGACGCGAGCCCTCCCCAACTTTTTCTTATTGACTTTTATGTATACGTATTAACAACTTCAATAAAAGATACAATCCCTCCCTCTATTTGCGAGGAGAATGGGCAAATAATAAGAATTCTGCTTGAAAGTTTCTATAATCTCTCAGTTGTTAATACGTATATAAGGTATAGTTAGTGATTGAAAGCTAATCTAATCCAACTAATCCTACCAGGGAACCTTCTATTATTTACGTATTACCTAGTTTCTATTTCTCCGATGAGATAACCCCCCCTTTTTAGAGAATATTGCTTATTAAGGTAGGCGGCCCTAGCTTTCATTAGATTCCTTTTCTAGGGAGCAGATTCTGATCCGATCATTTACGTATTAACGAGTCGAGTCCTATCTATCTATTATGCACTCGACTTGTATATAAATAGGTTTAGCTCGGTTGGGAGAGATCATTTCTCTTAAGAGGCTTGCTTCTCTCTCGAATTGACTTGGATTCAAGGGGGCGGGCTTGGGGGATTATCTAAGGCACCTGCTAATGCTCCTCCCTTTCGAGTTGAGTGCTCCTCCCCGTTAATGGGTTAATGCTTCTACCTCCGCTTGCTACCTACCCACAGCGGTTAATGCACGCGATTATCTATGTCAATGCTTCGCCTCAGGTGTCCCGGTTAATACTACTTCTACGAAAGCGGTGAATGACACGGCGGCGTTGCTTGGTATCCGATCTCGCATAGTATCGAGTCCTAGCACGTCCCGGTTAGTTAGAGTCGAGGGAAAGCCTAGGCGAATAGAGCACCGCTCGATTAGTTAGAGTCGAGGAAAAGCCCTAGGCGAATAGAGCCCTGTCCCAAGTGCTTATCTCGTACCGGCGTATCCATCCATCACTGTCTCTCGTTTCTGCGCACGAGTCTCGTTCGGTTCACCCATGAACTATAGACACATTTACCGCGAAGTGCTGAATAGCAAATACAATCGAGGACCAAGCTAATCCCCTCCCTCCGGGGACGGACTTTGCAGCTAGAGCAGCGGTCAAAGCCAATAATTGCATAAATCAAAGTAAGTGCTCATTACATTTATAGGGGGCTTAACCGCTCGATTCTATCGCACCGCCCACCCTATGTGAGTGAGAGCCACCGAGCGCTTTGCTTAATAAAATGCAATATGCTCATAGATAATAAACATGTATCGAACACGAATTTAAAGGGTCTTCTTTGGTCCTCGGAGATAGAACATGTGATGTGGATCTCTCACGAGGCGGTATCATTGTCACCGTAGCAGGCTGAAATTGGTGAGCAGCGGCATTAATAGATATACAGTCGATGGGACCGTGAGACTGGATAGCCTCGGCGGGTGGCGGCACCGAGATAGGAGTGTCATGGGCACATTCTCGGGAAAGAGAGAAAGCAGGCGGGGGCTTGTCGAGGAATGCATACGGTAGATTTATATAGGTAAGAGAGCTTTATTAGGTGTAATAAATTATTGGGTGTGCAAGGGAGCTTAGCGGGTGCTACAGCGAAGTTTTTCTATGTGTGTGCGCATAGATAGAGCGTGGGAGCGAGAAGAATAGAGAGTTAAGGGCGAGCGTGAGAGGGTGCTTTTGAGAGAAACCAACTCCTTGAGCATTTTGGGTTTGCTGGGAGACTGGAAAGAACCCCAACTTTATCTAGAAAAATGCGCTCTATGGCTTTTTTACTTCTAAAGATTGTGCACCCACCTATGCTTGATATACGTGTAGCCTTAAGCACCTTCACGATCTATTCTTTCCGAGAATTAAGTAAGCATATCAAGGCAAGCTCAAGGTCAAGGTCTGAGAGGTGAGTGAAGCAAGGGCTTTAGCTTGAGTGTGGGTAACGAGTCCAACAAACAGGTCTTTCAGTAGGCATATAAAGGGTGAGGTAACGTGTGAGGAGACGAACAACTCTCTTTTGGGGAGGGGGCCCCAAAAAGAGAGGAACTTGAAGAACACAAGGAGAGGGATTTATCGTCCGAGTTGAAAGTGCCTACCAAACTATCGGGTAGGTGTTTGTGCCCATCTCCTATACATATCGGCCTCCTGCACATATGATACGGCCTTACGAAACTCGAATAAAGGGGCGCCACTTTGGTAAGTTGTTGAAGTAAGACCAAGATGAGTATAAGAAGGTTATCCCGTTGTAGCGATGAAATACCTGCGCAGAAGTAGCATAGGGCAGTAGCAGCATACCTAGTAACATATCCAGTAGTACCTAAAGTAGCAAAGGCCACAGACATAGCTTGTTGGGTGGGACGGAGGCAAAGCCACAAGCTAGGGCGGGAAGCTAGAAAGCGTGCATCGGCTTTTTCACAGAATCTAAGTCTAGATATAGTGAGCTAGAAGCACCAATATAAGCATAGCCTAGAGCACCTGGGAGCAAGGACAAAAGTCTGCTTGTTTTGGTATGCGAAGCATAACCAATTTGGAAGCTTATCTTAATGGACTTGCCTCACTTTGCTTTTCTTTCTTCCCCAACTCCTTGAATGGGATATCCCTACGAATGGAATCCCACAAATAGAATCAATCTATACGAATAGGGTGATAAGTTCTGATTTATTATCTAGTTGAAAGTGATCGGTGATCATTATCTCATGTGAAATCAATTCCTTTGGACTGAAAGATAGACTCGTGCTCTATGGAGCACTAGCTCTAGGAATAGAACCCGATAGAAGAGAGGGGTAATGGACTAATGCTCAAGGTGTTAGGCCGGAGAGCATGACTTACTTAGGGTTTGAGGTGCCAACTCTCATTTCTTTTTTTGCTAGGTTGGGAAGGGTCGAGGTTTACCTATTAACCATTACTATAGTATTTCCTCAAGCACCCAGTGCTCTACTATGGTGAATTGGGGTGAACTGGGTGAGCTGAAAAACCGCTTCAATGGTAGCTCCATTTTCACGCGATTGAACACTGACTTTTCCGTGGCATAGAGGTGTTGGCTTCCATCAAGATATTCTTTCTCGATTTTGTCCCCTGACTGATTTAGTTGAGTGTCTCTTGTTCAAATGGTTCTTGCGTCTACGGATGGGGGCTTCGTTTTGACTCTGAATGCCCCTGCTTTGGTTTCTTCCTCCTCCCCATACTCCAAAAGTGGTGGGATATATAGGTGAGTGTAGTTAGGTATGATGAATACCGAATGAAAACCCGAGTGTGAACTTAGTGGTTATTAGTGTTATGATCGAAAAGAAAACGATCGAATGAAAATTATTATTAACTTCTCAAAGATTCGATTGACATTAACATAATGGGTAATATCTATCTATTCGAGCGTGGAGAGCTAATAAAAAAAGAAACAAGGAGGATGGATGGTCCCGACTCAAACAAGAAAGTCCTGATGGATGGGAGAGTGGGGTAGTCGTAATAATAATAAAGTGGTAACCCGATATTTCTGAAAAGAAAGAATTCTCATCTACGCCTACCTATCTATCGCCTATCGGGATGGTAAATTAACTCTATAAACATGGCCTTATGGGTGATTGGATTTGACCCAAAGATGAACCTAGCTAAGGGAAAAAAATAGTCATGTATTGGAATTAGCGCTTATATTACGGTTTTCTAAAAGTGGGAGAGGAATACTTTTCTTCGTGGGGATAAGAAAACATATACCATAGGATTATTAGGATGTACTCGGGCACTTTACCTGTCTTCCTTCCGAGGTGAGGGTTGAGGGCCTGCTGTCTTTCCGAGGGTGAGGGGGAATTATAGAGGTGCGAAGCGAACGTGCCAAGGAAGGGAAATTGGGTGGTGAGAAGGGCCTTGTAAACTTGATTGGAGGAACTAGTGAATGGGGCCTTTTTTTCTTTAAGAAATGCCTTCTTAAATCCAAGTGTTTTCGTGCCTCTAGACTGTGTATCGAAGGCTCTTAAATCCGAGAGTCATAATGGTACCCTACCCGTAAGAATTCCTAAAGTGTAATGTAAGGCTGCGGTGAATGCGATGTCGGGCTCGTGCATCTCTATGTGAAGCCCTTCCATCCGATCCAATAATCCAATGCTCTAAGTGTGGGGCATTACTAAGTGGGGGTAAGTAAAGAATAGAATGTGGATGCTCGTAATTAAAGGGTTAATAGCATGCCATGCTCACTGCGTACTCTCTGCTTCAAACGAATGGGTTAGCACTCCATCGACTAGGGTGACGATGAAGGGTAAGGTTAGTTAATCCGGTCCACGACCGATAAGAGAGAAGGGTAACATAGAAAGCGCCCCAACTAAGTGATTAATGAAGGAAGCGGTCTAGGGAGAAAGGTCTAGTTCTTCGGGTGGGTAGGTCTATTCCTTGCAGTGAGGTTTTAATGGATGAAGAGTTATCGGCGAGTGCTCTTTCAGTGGGAACAATAGGTCATAGGTACCCTACTGAAGGTCGGTACACCGCAGTATCCTCCACAGCAAGTGCGATTCCGAGCACCGGTCTGGCAGATGCTTGCCACGTATGTATGAAGGCGGTCCAACCAAAAGCTCTACATGGAGCCGGTGCAAGGCTGTATCGTAAGTGTGGGGCATTATTCGTTCCCCCCTCCTAAGTGGGTTAATTGACGGCGAGCGGTATTTCTAAGTTGATAGGGGGTGGGTCCCTTTAAATGGTAGCGGGGACCAAAGGTAAAGGTCTCGAGGTCTCATCCTAGGGCTGCGGTAGTTTATAATTCCTCCTCACTAGTATCCGTATCCGGCCGGGACAATATTAATAGTGGTAGCATATAAATTAAGTAAGTGTTTCACGTACGTGCGTCGAATGTCGTAGTCCGAGCACGCGGGCACCATTGAGCACATGGCGTCATGTGGAAGTCGGTGCAAGACTTGTAAGTGTGGGAGCATAAGTACTAATATGTGATCTTCTCGAACGCCCGTGCGTGCAACAAGGCTCTCCTAATTGACTATCATATAATCCATCCATGTTTCTTAAGTTCGCTTCTTTATTGAATCAATCGGCCCAGATTCGAAAGATCCCACCCACGGTTGTTCTTTCCTATGCGATCCGCTGCAAATGAATCCATCCAATGTAGTAAGCGCTTCCAAAGTAGTAAATACCAATGCCGACCCAAGCTCGCTGCGTCCAATCTCTCGGGAGTCTTCTGCAGTAGTAATGAATCCATAGGACGAGTTCCGACAAGATTGAGGCGATCCATCCCAGAGAAGTTTGAACCTACCCATCGAATGTTCGAAGAGCACGAGCAAACCCAATCTCATTTTTGGGGAAGAGAGACAGGACCGTGCATGCCGACGGAAGGTTAGGTGCTTCCATCCTCAAACAACATCATCACATGCCCTTATTTTAAGAAGGAAGGAAGTCTGAAGAGAAGTTAGATTGGCCTAGTGCCTAACCCTCACGTTTGGCTGGATAGTACTGCCCACCCCCGGTAGGACAGGGAAGCCGAGCACTCTACCATATCGTCCAAAGTCGTTATAAGGTTCGCCCCCATGCATGTCGTCGAAGGTAAATCACGTAAGTAATAGAAGCGTTAAGTCGTAAGCTCCATCCTCCGGACCGTCCGCTCAGTGTCAAGGTCTGTGGGGAAGGGGCCCGACTCCACATCAGCATCAAGTAGCAAGGCTCGTGGGGTAGTGTCATCCTAACGTAAAACGGTAGGGCGTTGTAGGAAAGGTAGCAAGGGCTTCAGCGCGTGACCATCCACGCGATGATTGGTCCTTTCAGTCGATGACCATCCTTCCATCCACGGATGATTGGACCTTCGATCGGATAAAAATCCATCGAGTACTTTCCAGGCCTTCCTCCTTCCTATATCCGAACCCTATTACGATACCCGCTTCTCTTTCTTGTTGGCACTTTCAGTAGCCGGATAGAACCTTCCCTTTACGTCACTGGTTACTACCATCACGTTCGGCTCGATGTACCAACCTCACTTCAGTCCTAACTTCACCCACTTTTTTCCAGTGATGCCCAAACCCTATCGCTTTAGCCAATAATCTTAGTAGGTGCTGGGCACTATTGCTTGCTATTAACCTTGCGCCTATTTGCCTTTACTTCATCTGTACCACCAATCACCTCGCTTTACCAACCTCTCAGCAAGGAAAGAAGCCAAGCCACCAAGAAGCTCGACTAATAATACAAAGCCAATAAGTCCTTCGATGGGTAGGTTGACTAGTACGCTTACTTTGCAAGTAATGGCGTGGGGTGAGCTTTCGATTTGTCCATAAGTAATGGGGTAAGGGTGGTCATGTTCGTGCAGAAGTACTTTTTATATCCATTCTTTTTTATATCCAATCTCACCCTCTATAGAGTGCCAGGTAAGGACAACTGGAAAATGTGGTATCGAAGGATGCGTAAGCGGGCGTTTGACCAACTGGGAAAGGACCTTTCACAAAAAAGGCCAAGTTTTTAGAAAACAAAACAAAATAGGCGCGTTCTTTATTTGTTTCTTAGTCACATATATATCCGTACATAATTACATATATAATATCCATATGCCAAGCTTGGAATTGAGCGTGAAAACCAACCTTCCAACAAAAAAATAGAGGGAGGGAGCATAGCGGTGATTTAATGAACCAACCCCTACTTAATTGATGCTCTTCAGTTCTCTATTAAAGAACCTTATTGTCATGTTATGTATCCGGAACGACAGTAGCTTTGAAGTGTTATTTATTCGTTAGGTGAGTGAAAGGGGATTAGTGAAAGGGGGGCTGGGTAATGCGGAGGGATGCGGATTGAATGGAATCGTTAATAAGTGAATGCGCATCGGGCCATCCTGGATGAGTGTATCTGAGCGGGCGTACGGGATGCGGTAATGGGATAATGTGAACGGGGAATGCGTAACTCGGACTTCAGAAACTCGGGTAACTTAAAGATACTTCCTTATCTTTTATCACATATGTGTAACAACTTTAGAAAGAAATCTCTTTTAGGTGGGGAACATGGGGTCATCTCTCGCATATGGTGGTTCGATGGGCTACTACCCGTATAAACAAGGGAATATGGGGGGAACACACTTAATATCATTCCATGGGTCGCTCTGGGGCTTGTTATGATGAATGAACTGCAGCGATTAGTTTTTACTAGGTGATTCTATCGAAATCAGCCGTGCAGTTCCATCGTCATGCTAGGGACTAGAATTGATTCGATAGCTTGTGGGCGACGTAGTAAAAGGGCTAGCGTTGGCAAAGTCGAGTGCTATTGGGGAACACCGGGTGTGATGATCACCGTAGCGCCAACTCGTGACTTTCTGCCATCGCGGGACTATCCTGTCGCGTTCACAAATGTTGGGGAACATGGGAAAAACATAATCTAGTTTATTTGGCCATTCACTGACCTGCACCTGCCGAGTCCCCTGCGGCTGCCCGCACACTTGTGGTACGCGCATCAGGTGGTGGTTTCATCGCGTAAGGTTGTGGTGGTAGGGTCCGGTGGCTAGTGTTATCCGTGAGTCCTGGCGGGCTACCTATCTCGAAGATGTCTATGTCGGTGTACGTGTCCTCGCGGATGTCGCCTCATATGGGGACGTTGATGGGTATGAAGGGACGTTATATAATATAAAGCAAGTAATAAATATCATGGATGGCTCTAGTTGGGAGTGAGCTCGGGCTCCATCTTTTTGAAAAAGGATCCAAGCCCTGAACGTATTCGCCATCTAAAGAATCGCACTAAAAGCAAAATATTTCTTATAGTGTAAATACCCACCTCTCCTGAGACGGTTGTAAGGGTAATCAGTACTGCACCTTACTCGCACTCCTTCATTTCCGCTTCGCTCTGTTCGCTTCTGCTTTCCATCTTTCTTTAACTCGAACGTATTTATATAGTATATAATATATACGACTATTTAGAGTTGAGAGTAGAAGATGGATAGATCAAGCGGGCGTAGGCGTATGAATGAGGATCGAGGATAGAGGGTAATTAAGAGGGTCCCAAGGATGAGTTTCAAGGGCTGGAGCGAGGTCATGGATGTATGAGGGGATAAGCAGAGGATCGATCGATCGAGGGTAAGGCTGAGGGTATTAGTGCGGATGTTCCCAAGGCATAGTCCTAAGGTCGGCAGGGGATGAGTATAAAGGATCGAGGGTCCCTATTCAGCATTTACCTGAACGTCCATGCTTTCATGTTATGATAACCTCCTATCGACGACTATCGTGACCCTTCTTGTCAATGAGACCGATGTTCTATCGGCGACTAGCCTGGGCTCAGACGAGCTCTGAAATGGGGTGTAATTGACCGCTGCTTACAATGAGCGCTAATGACTCCTGATCATAGTAGGTTTGATAATGACTCACCGATGAGTAGGTATGATATTGATTCCCCGGCTCAAGAGGTAAGCCTTCTAACGAACTTTATGTCTTTAATTGGTCGTAATTAGTTGGTCAAAATGGAGGAAAGAAGCTGTCAACTTCATCTTTCGAATTCATATTTCTTCCATCGATGAATCTTCGATGGGAGGATGCACCAAACACAACACTTCTCCATGCATCTCGTGACAAGCAACACAATCTGCTGTTTTGTTGGATGTGTCCCTAGCGAAAGGTTGTTTCCATCTGTGTAGTTCCGAAAGAAGGGAACAAGGTGCTGCTACAAACAAGTGTTGATGCATAGTGAAAAAACCTAAATGAAGTGCAATCTTAGTTCTAACGTATGTTTCTAAAGGTCTCCTTTCTTACTTAAGGGCAGGCTTCAACAACCAATTAATTAGTAAGTTATCCTATTAACAACACATCGGAACAAGTCCCTTTGGCCACCACCCGGATTCTCCTCCTTACACTCATTAGATAGACCGACCCAATCCCTTTGGACCACATCCCGGTAGTTTCTTACTAGTGTTATTGAGGAGAGACCGAATCCAGACCTTTGGGTTCGATTGGCTTTCTTCTTATACTAACTAGATAAATAAGTACATGACTACTTACTAGTGTTATTGGGGATATACTGGTCCTAATATCCTATCCCAATCAAAATATCCTATCTAGTAGCTGCTATTGAGATAGAGCAGTTAAGGAGCAAGCTATCTAGTTTCTGAGGGTTGGGAGAATATAGATGGGTTGGGAGAAGAGGGATCCCAGAGTACTGCTCAGGTGACGAGGCGGGAAAATAGCAGCTATAGAGGGAGGAGCCTTGACGGCGAGTAGGAGCGTAAGCGAGTCCATACTTACTTTGTGGAGGAGAACCTAATTATACCTTATAGAAACCCAACTGTATGGAGAAGGTAAGGAGACGAATAATAGCATCAGAAGTGGGGGAAAGAAGCGGGGAAGAAAGCATATAGTAGAGAGGCAAGTGTGGGGCTGACTGAAACTTGTATCACGTCTGGAGGAGGCTTGCTTTTCTCAATCCCAATCTCCCAGGCTTGGTAATTGCACTTTCCCGAACGATACCCTGTTTGGAGGGGCTCTTATCAACTCCTCCTCTTACTAATACCAATCAATCTACCCGAAACTTGGCATTTGATCTGTTTTTTCCATTTACTAGTGTTATGGGGTAAATACTGGAACCAGACCACAACCAGACCTGCTGGCCACCGCCCGGGTTAGGCAAGGACATACCTAGATGGGAACATATCGAATCCAGACTTTTGGGTCAGATCTTGTTCCTCTTTTTATTAGGTTATGTCTATATTTGTTGACTTTTCAATCTTTGAGCGCTGAATCGACTCGCACCGAATTGACTCTTTTAGCACTTAGCACTGAATTGACTCTTTTAGTGCCCAATTATTCATCCAATCAAACTATCCAGGCAAGCTATCCTCCTCGCTCTATTGAATTAACATATGTAAATATCCTAATTACTTCTATATATATTCCCAGGATCCAAGCCAAGGATCTAAGCCCGGTAGCCCAACCGAGTATAAAAGCCCAGCTATGACTAGCAATTGTCTGTCTGGCTATGACTTACTATCAGCGGCAAGGTCGAAGCAGGCAGCGGGATAAGCATGCATGCAGAAGTTCGAAGGCAGGGAGAGCAAGAAGATGATATCTATTCTCAGATAGATTGATCACAGGTTGAAGGTAGCAAGAGATAGATCCGCTGGTAGGTGGGACTGCATAAGGTCTGTTTTACTCACTAACTCGCTCGGGGTACAATGACTGATCTCCTATCAGCTATGATCTCCTATGACCGGTTGGCAATGCTGTCGGAGACCCTGTCGTTCACTCTAGTACCGTGAAAGGTCTGTTTCAACGCCGTCCGTAGTCCCCATTCCGGTATCTGTGGGCTGTAGTCCATTGGACCACCCATTTCAGTATATGTGGGCTTTGTGAAATCTCTCTCTATTGGCTCAAAGGTATTGCTAAGCCGTCATGTTCCCATGCGCAAGCCGCTAACAGAAGAAGCCAAAAATGAACTGCATGCACGCCATTCAAAGGAAGCCCCGTTCGTTCACCCACACAGTAAATAGAAACAATTCAAAGAATCTACTAACAGCACAATGATTGCATTATATACGTGAGTATCCCACAACCGTGCATAATGAAATTATAGCGTGCTTACAAAATTCCCTCCTTTCATAATTCTATTTGGATTTAAAGCGAACCTACGTTCTAAATTATTCCAGCTAACAAGCAAGCTCAAGCTCCCCATCAAGCTCCAGCTTCCCACCCTCGCTTTTATGCTACCGATCCCACTCCCCCTCGACTGCACTGGCCTATAATAGATAGTACGCCCATCCGGTTGATCCTTCCTCCCCACACCTATCTATGTCCGGTGATTCAATGATGCTGTAAACGTTGATTCCCTAGCTGATTCAATACTTCTAATTTCTCCCTCTCCTTATTTGGGAGTCGACCATGCCACCAACCTTTTACCAATGCTCCCAGAATCAAGGAACCTCCTTCACCCGCTAGCAATAGTTGTATTGTTTCCAACCCCACCAGCTGGGGGCAAAACCCCCCCATATCCATGAAGGAAACTACTAAGTAGCGCAATGCAACATTGTGCACCAATCATCCGTGCACCTTGTGCCAAACATTTGGCCATTAAACCCATCACTGTATATAACTCCTCCAATCCCAAACTACCCTTTCCACCGTCCAGCATCTGACTATGCCAACTAGTCCCCTAGTTGATCCTAGTCAGCACGAGTTTCCCCATCCCCTGCAAATACCACCACTTCCACCACTATCTATTACATATCCACCCCACCTCCATAGGTTTCACATCATCAGGCGGCTCTGAATCGTCCTTCGACATAGATATGGGCCCACCTCCTACGGTTGTTCCCTTCACCTCGCCATGGGTCGATCCCCACTCAGTGTGTACGGTCTCCTCATTGGTGAGCCATTCTCAACAAGATAATGAATCGCATACGTATGGAGTAGATAGTATCCGGAATGCCCGCATTCCCTTCACAGTATCTGAAAAGACCCCCGGCTCTAGTATCCACATCTTCCATTCTTACGAAGACATTATAGAAGCCATGAAAGCTTAACCCTAGTGTGATGGAGGAAGGAGTGATTATTCCTTCCTTCTTTATACCCTCCTTGCCTTACCCTACATACCATCCTTTTACCCTACAGACCATCTTTCCCTTACCCTCAAGCCCATCCTAACCATTCTTATAAGCTCCTTACCTTACGCACGGCTGAGACCATCAAGTTATTCGTCGGAAGGAAGAAGCAGTTAAGTTATCCCAATCCTTGCCATAGAAAGTAAGTGCAAGGCTTGGTTCTGAGGGTGAGCCTGCCGAACTCTCGACAACAGGCCGCCATCGCTTGGTTCAATCATCATGGCTTAGGGCTTAAGGCATCTGGCTTCTGGCTTCTGTTGGACTTGGCATGGCTGGTGATGAAGGCGGAAGGTTGAATGCTTGTACGAAGAATATCCAAATATATATCTCATTATATATGTCATTATGCATTTCATATGTCAAGTCCTTGTATATGTAATTTCCATAAATATAGGAATGATTTATTGATATTCCGTATGGTGGGCCCATATTTCGTATCCCGTTCCTCGTGCCGTATGAATCGTAAAGAACGCGAACGCAACTAATAATTATGCTATTCGTGACAAGGACGAGCACTATGGTTGTTCCATAGTCAGGGCATGGAATTGACCGGCTTTCTTCCCGGATAGGTATCGACACGGCTCTCCACCCATACCAAACGGTAAGGAACTGTTTGTCAATACGAATGCCACCACGCCGCTCGTCCATGAGATCTCGGGCCTTTGGTCTACTTATGGGGCATTCATTACCACCTTTGTACGTACGTCTCCTCTGTTGCCCACCACCACGGACGGATGCCACCACTCTACGTAGTTTGATCTATGAGATCCTCCTTCGCTCGGCCTTTGGCTACTTATGGGTTGTACAAGATTTATGGTCAATCACTTTGATCCTGGGAATGGCACTAGATAGTGAAAGGACGAGCGTTAAAGGTGCCCAGAACGGTAGGGGAACTGGAAAGCTCGAAGCGCATCCAATGCCTAAAGAGGGAAAACCATCAGCGGGATGTACTTTTGGGGGCCCATAGAGCACTATAGATCTACGTTGCTTCGCCTTGAAACCTAAATCTAATTGGATTGAGATCTTTACGGCTAATAGTACTTAACTTAAAGGACTAAGGCAAGTAGTACCTTACCCTATGGACCTTACTAAGGCTATTACTTATTAAGGCTTTCACTCTACGGCCTTATGGAGATGGCATGGAGATGGCTGTCTATAAGGCAAAGACTAAGGCTCTTCTCTTAAGGCTGCCATGGAGCTTAGTGCATGGACAAAGGCTAGGAGATATGGCTTTCACTCTATGGCCTTATAGAAATGGGAAGACCTTACTGCACTGCTTTCACTCCACAGCTAATAGTTCTTAGTGCATGTGGATTACAGCTACTCTTCTGCTAAGTACCTACTCTAGAAACTACTACGGAGGAAAAGAAAGAACGGCAATAGAAAGGCAAGTTGATGGTCCCTACGTGTTTAATATATTATGTCGCATTGAGACGTTTTCACAAACACGCGCATCGATACGTCCTTGCATAAGAATTTGTAATCGTTGATGCACCCCACCTTTTGGGATAGGAGGACCCACGATAGCAGCTTAAGCCTTGTGAGAAAGGGTTCTTCCAAAGAGGTGCACCAAACAAAACTTCTCCATGGCGATATCATACATAAATGGACTTTGTAAACGTCTCTATGGCGATATCATATATCAATGAGAGAACTAGAGATATTGACTACTCCTTCCTATCGGCTTCGGATTGTTGTGCATATAAGGGTTTCCCAGCTAGCTAGGTCTTATCCTATGGGGCTAAGGAATGGGAGACTCAAGTTCTTATTTTGTTTGTTGGACGTACAGGAAGGACACATGCATGCCGGGACTTTATCTAGCCCCTGTGAGTAGGCCCCTCCAAGTGGTGCAACGACCTCCTGGGATGATGGTTGGAATGAACCTGCACTAACCACGTCCCCGCTATGGCGCTATGCGGGTTGTCCCCTTGCCGGTGCTGCTGTCCTGTGCCGGTATCGCTAACGCTTGCCTGCTGATGAGGCCTGAACGGATCGCTACCGCTTACAATGTGCACTATAAACACTTACTACTTACTCGGGTCGGGGTCCCTCCCACTCGCCCGCTTTCCGAGGAGAAGAGCTTAGAATCAACATGACTTACGCAAGTTCCTACATTTTTATTCTCTCGTCTGTGGCAGATGTTAGAGATGCGAGTCCAAGTTCAACCCGTTGACCCAGCGTCTGTTGATCTGGTTGAAGCATAAGAGACAGGAGCAAAGCAAGCATACAAGTAAGCATCCTAACTAGTCTCAGCTTACGGATCAATTCTATATTCTCCAGGTGCAAAGCTAGTTGTTTGGGAGGCATAGCCAATTTATCATGGCCGTCTCCACCTAACCCCCGTAGGGCACCTCGCCCCCGTATTCACCCATTCCATTGATAAGGTATACATATATTTATATTGCCTGCGTGCTTACAGCCTAAGGTATAATACCCATTGGTGGAATTTGCATAATATATATATGCCCGCTACTTTACCTTGTATGCTGTGCTCCTTATACCCTCAGATTTGGACAGGTTGTTACAGGGCTAATACCACTTAGGGGCGGATAGACCGTCCACCCAGTGCCGCTACCCACTTCTTCTCTGTCTGCTTCGAATCTAGAGGCCATTGGAGGTGCTGCAGTAATTGGAGTTGAGCGAAGAGCCATATTATATGCATCCCTAGGAAAGAAAGCCATGCCATCCAAAGCGAAGCGGGAGCCACCCAAAGCGGGGAAGAAGGGGGGTCTGTATCTAAGTTATTGACCTGTTTTGGAGCGAGAGGCCATTATAAATGCATTAATGGAATCGAATTATAATTAGAGCGAAGGGCTATTCATTCCGCCTGCATCTCCCGTATAGGCGTTCTTCCCAAAGCGGAGAGTATCGATCCCGGGCAGAAGGTATGCTGCTGGGTCTACTGCTGCTGGAACAACGAGAACTGGACCTGCAGGCTCTTGCTGCTGATACTGCGAGTGATGCTTGTTTATATTGCCTATAATTACGTAAGTTATGTAATCCATGAAATCCACTCACAAAAGCACCTCAACAAAACACCTCTCCCGGTGGTCGAGAGTTCGGCTGGCTCACCCTATTTTTTTGGCCAATCCAAATGGCTATGGCTGCTGGAAGAAATCAATGGCTGGAGCGGGCTTCCTTTCCTTCTGTTGAAAGGCTTCTGGCTAAAGGTTAAAGGGTAAAGGCTCCTTCCTTCCCGGTTACAGGCTTATGGTGGGCTAATGGGGCCCCTAGAAGGCTTATGGTGGGGTGTGTCGGCACAACCGGTGATAAATCGTGTTTTCATTGGCGGAAAATGGCATCTGAGACCGGTTCAATGATTGACCAACAGGGCCAATCCGACTCGCCGTAGGAAGACTTTGGGCGGCGTGTTCGCTAAGGCACTTTACGTTCAACCCCTCGACTGGTCGGCGAGATCTCCGTTATTATATACGTAATTACGTATATAATATATATTCTAATTACGTTTATAATGGAATGGAAGAAGGGTGCTTCAGATCGGGAGTAACCACCAATGAGGGGGCAACACTCACTCCACTCGGTGAGGGGGGGGAAGGTATAACCGATAGGGATCACGGGAAAGTAAGGGTTGAAAGGGAAGGGTAGGTAAAATAGTGATTGGATTTTGTGTTCCAACCACCAAAGAATCTGTCCTTTCAGCAAGTGTGATAAAAGCATATCCTAGCAATGAATGCTGGCTGTCTAAATTCATCACAAGTATCTGGGGTTTCAGCCCGGCCCGACAAGAGAAGATAGTGCTATACAAAGTAATAATATTTCAGCAAGTGTAGTCGAACGCCCGTGAATGCTAGAAGTTCAGGTAAGTGAGCCGGTCTGGTTGGTACACACATTCCAGGTGGTTGGTAGCAGGCACTAACATGAAAGGCAAGTGGGCACAGGGCATCTCCTAGCAATGCTGGCTGTCTAAATAAATCCAATCGTATCTGCTGGCTGGCCGGGTTCGTTCATCCCGTCCCTACAAGAGAAGTATAGTGCTTGCTGTACCCACTAACTAAGCGATTCATTCAGGAAGTGTTATAGGGCTAAAAGGTCTAGGTCTGAAGGTGGGTAAATAGAAGGTGGCAGGCATGAAATGAAAGGCGGGTAGGTCTGTCTATTACTAGCAATGGAGTGGGTTCTAATTACTGCTGAGTAGTATCGCCAAGGCTCGGCCGGACCAATAGGTAATAGTGGTACCCAGAATAATTAATAAGGCAAGGTAGGGTAAAGGGTAAATATCCTAATGCCTATCCTACTGAGATTTATGGCTGAAGCACTAGGTTGGGGCATAAGTAAGTAGGGGGGTAAGTTAGGTATGAAATATAGGTTGGTAAAAGGTGGGTTGTTGGTTAAAGGCAAGCTAAGCATAATAGGGGTAATAGCCCATGCTGTGCCAACCCAAGTGTGTAAGATCTTATAAGTAAATAGTAAATCCAAGAAGTAAGTTCCCACGATCCCACATCACAACTGAGCTGCCCAACATAAAGTCTTCCTGTAGGCAAGTAAATACGAACAAACACTATAAAATAGAATAATATTCCTGCTATAATTCCATAAGCACAAGCAGTAGCAGTAGACCCAGGAGCAGGTCCAGGAGCAGCAGTTCCAGGATCATTTCAATCAGCATCAGTTGAACCAACAGCATTACCCGTAGCAGTTTAAGCAGCAGCATCAGAAGAAGATTCAGTTCTCAACCCGTTTAACTCAATCGATATCTCGTAAGGTGACAACTTGAACTCCCTCTCCTCGTATGGCGTCGACTTGGGGAACTCAATCTCTCCTGCTCCCGTTCCAAGGCACCATGGGGAATATATAAATAAATATCGTCTGTTGATAACATGGCTCAATCAATATGCTCATATGGAAACAACATGGCTCTCAATGTCCTCGGGTGGGAACATGGGGGGACTTCCCTCTCTCGGGTATCCTGTGATGGGGGCCTTCTCTCTCGCGTATGATGGAAACTAGGGAGAACTCAATCACTATCTCGTCTCGTGGCATATGGGGGACCTCACTCACTCACTCTCTCTCAACTGGGTGTGATGAGGCCAGGTTGATTCTAGAACTAACCACGGGCAGTAGGTAACTGAGATTCTTTGGGCAGGTTGATGAGATAACAGAGTCCATTGGGGCAGGTGGATTATAGAACTGCAGCAGGTTCCGCTTAGCATTTGGGATAAGCTAGCTATTGGGCCCAGCTGATTGACTATAGCCCAGGTTGAATAGAAACCCGTGGTAGGCTCATAGTTGAATTGTACCAGCTGCTTGAAGAGAGCCCAGGTTGACTAGATATCCGTGAGCAGTAGGTCCATAGTTTAATTGTAAACAGCTGAGTGAAATGAGAACAGGTCGAACGTATACCCGTGAGCAGAAGCAAGCTAATTGGGTAACAGCTGTTTGTGATGGGAACAGATTGAATAGCTCCCCGTGGGCAGAAAATAGCTTATTGGGTAACTGGTAGATTCGATAGCAGGTAGAATAGATACCCGTGAGCGTTAGGTAAAATAGCTTATTGAATAGCAGCTGGTTGATTTAATACCTGCAGCAGACTCCACTGAGCTGTTGGCGTAAGAATTCCATTGGTCCCAGCTGGTAGTGACTCAAACAGAATAGCTACCCGCGAGCAGTATGTAACATAGTTGAATTGTGCAGGTGGATGAGAGACCAGAGCTTTTTGGGTAGCAGCTAGACCATGTTGACTATAGTCCCGTGGTAAGACCTTAGTTTTTTTGGTAACCAACTGTTTGTGATTCGAACAGGTTGAATAGCTTCCCGTGGGCAGTAGGTAACTTATAATATTTGGTAACCGGTGGATTCGAGAACTGAGGCCTGTTGGTCCTGGGCGTGAAGAGAGAACAACTGGATGTGTGTGGCTGTAAGGTGCGGCATGAACCTCAACTGGGTGAATCGAGACCAGGGGCTATTAGAAAACCAACCGTGGGCAGTAAGTTACATAGCTAAAATGTTCACTGGTTTATTATATATAGAGATTATTTGGGACCAGCTTTTTTATTAGAGACCGGGTTTACTAGAGCCCCGTGGGAAGCCCATAGTAGAATGGGGAACCATCTGAATGATATAGCAGGTTGAATATAGAACCATGCTCAGTAGGTACCATAGCAGATGTTGTAACTTCGGGCAGTATTTAACTGTGGTATTCTAGAGAACATAGTTATGCTGGGACTGGGTGTGATTATTCCAGGTTGATGAGATAACAAACCTAAGTAAAAGCTCAATTGAAATGCATAATTACATATAACCCCATGCATAAAAAAGAAATGTATATATAAGATAAGGAAGCTATGAGCATCTTCGGTATAGGGTTTTGGACTGGACTGGGCAAAACACCCACAAGAAGCACCACACCAAGCACCACGAAGGGCAGTCCTCCTCCACACCACCCGATCCCCCTAGCCTCTATGGTTGCTTCTCTAGAGTTGTTTTTAGAGAGTTGCTTCTCTATACTATACGGGGAGATGGCTATGTAACTAGAAGGATTTATTGATTGGACTTGTTGAGGAGAAGCGCTATCGACACGCTTGCGACCGTGAACTCCGAACCCGCGCACCTAACCTAAAGGCCATGACCAGAGTTCGTGTTCAAGCTAGTTCTTGTTCTGGTTATTGTTCTGGCTGGTTCTTGCTAGTTCTTGTTCTGGCCTTACTGTGAGGGCTTTCCTTACTGTATAGTTAACCGTCACAGTTGGGATCTTTTTATTGGTAAGAGTGAGTGTGTTCCTGGAACCCGGGTGTAGTCCGCTTCTTTCCTTGCTTGTAGAGGGTGAGCCTTTGCAATATCTAATTAATGCCTTGCACCTACACAAGTTTTATATATGAGCTATTCATGAAATATTGGGTCTTTCACTGCTTTGTTTTCATAAACCTCATTTAAGTCTCCACTCATCCACTCATCTGTAATTTCATGTCTCATCTGATATGTGTTGCGGCTATAAGCTAATTTTGAGATGGCTACATGATTTCACCCTACTTGGGCATATGTTTCAAGCTTTACTTTTCAATTATCTATAAGATTATATGCATATTTGCATATGTCTTGATTGATCCCATTAGCTTCTCTACTTGGTCCTTGCATATAGTACATCGTATTAGTGGATGTCCTAAAGTATCTCTCCTGAGTCATGTGAGAATACTAATTGCATGATCTCTTTATGCAGGCTAGACTTGAAATGCTATAATTGTCATAAGAACAGGTCATGGGAGATAGGAATTCATTTGAGCTAAACTAAGCACTATTTATGCTATGATTATGAAGTACGGTTCCACGTGGATACCTCAAATTTCTATCACATTTACCTAAGCACGGGTGAGGGCGTAACACCTAGAATGTGAAATAATCATATCGTCCATCCATGTTTTTTGAGCAACACAAGCATTAGGTTTGATCCAACCAACAACAAGCTGGTCCGGTATGCCCTGACTTAGGCAGATTTATACATTTAGGGATTCCCCGAGGTACTGAATGATATGTATGATATTTACTGAATTCAGCAGGAGATCATCTGTCTATGTACGATATAGACTTGTTACAGAGAACACTGGAACCCACTGTACCCACTTTCACCACTGGAACTACTTTATGTACACCCATTACTGATACCATTCTTTCTCTATCAAAAAAGCAGGAAACACATCAGATAGACGAAACAGACATGCTTTAGGGGCCTTGTCGTCACCTACTCAGCCACCACCTGTAGTTATCTCTTCATGATACCAATATTTATTCCTTTTAATGATACGCATCTCGATCTATGATCGATACAGCAGGAAACACTTAGGAATGAATAACAAAGGTAACGAGATAGCCATGAGAGCAGGATACGTGCTTGACGATAACCTAGTTTTTGATCGGGGAGCGCCCTGTCTACTCCACTCAATTATGGGACGATTCAGAAGGAACGTACACCTCATTCTCAAGCATGAACAGTAGGGGCGCCTCATCCAATCATGAAATTACATGCATTAGTCTCACCAAAACACCTACTATGACGGGCAGATAGTACCATTTCTATAGCAGATAGTCGCAGTTCTCTCTATATACGAGATATTATTATCAACCGAGGAAAGCATCATTCAGTCCAACCAAGAGATATCGTATCGTCAACATACCACCTTGTCTCTATTCATTATCGAGGCATCGTTAAGTCATCAATATGAATAAACTACTAGGAATTGCAAGGATTAGCGTCTCAGAAACACCATCCAAATCACCTCATGGAATCACGTCTCATTCTCACATTACGATATTATATCTTAATTACCCTTATGAAAATACATAATTATCAACCGGAAGAAACAGTCATGAATTAAAGGGTGAATCGTATAATAAGGATGAGACATAAATGACTCTGAGGCATGATGATTACTTCATTATCAATATGAACAGCATCATTGATGTATAGAGTGCGTCGTATCATAACATACCCATTTTATATCTCTACGTGACGGATTTCGGAGTTCCGGAAATGCAAAAAAGATTATGATATGATGCATTATTTTTGATACTGTAGAGATCGAATCTACTCGAATCAATGCTAAGCGAATCGATCCTATAGTACGATCCTATAGTACGATTTTTATACCCATCAGACACGCGGGTAGGTTCATAAGCGCGTAGGTGTGAAAGAAGCAGGTGTATGTAGTTAAGTAGAGAGTGGAATCTCCGTATGTGACGTATGATCGAGATCCTAAACCACCAGCAAAGGCAAGGGAAAGGTAGGTAGGAACAGGAACATAAGCATCAGCATAAGCGTCAGTAGCAAAGGTAGAGGCATCACCAAAGCCCGTACTAGTTTTATATACTCTAGTCGCAGATCGAGATGCCGTTACACCTATTGAAGATCCATCTTATGCATATCCTCAAGCAGCTTTCCTTCGCCCGTATCCAGGAGCAAAGTCAATGAAGAGAGCAATGGCTAAGGCGACCAAGTCAGCAGCATCACTCTAACCAGCACCTTGCTACGCATCCCTCCCAGTTACTGTTCGAGATCGATATAAATAGTCTTAGTTTCGGGATCGGGATCGAGGTGAAGATCTATACCCATAGCCATATCATAGAGAGATATCCATATATAGTGATCGTGATCCATACCTTCGTGCTCCAGACCCAAGCGTGGATTCAGTAGATGAGGCAAAAGGTGATTCGGGTAGCGATCACTTTATCCAAGAGGTTATCCAAGAGGTTATCCAAAAGGTGACGCCAGTAGTCGAGCCCAAGAGTCAATGCTGCTGGTACTCAAGGAATCGGTCCACTCGGTGGTTGTACTACATGCTTTTAGTCAATGCCCCTTTTCGATCCAGATGTGTTCCATGCATTCTCGGTACTCAATGCTGATAATACATGCTGCCAATCGATTACAGGTGGTGATCCACTAAAAGCCGCTTCTACTCGATGTTGGCACTCTATGCGCTGTTGATGCAGGCGATCCCAAGGGGTGATGAATCCCAGTGCGATGCGTACGTAGCTCGCTTCGGTGGGATGGGGATACTCGCTTTGGATGCTCATTGACCGCCTTCGATAGCTCTGGTCGAAAGTGTAGCTCTCCAGTTGGTTCATTTATAATGCCGCGGTCGAAGAGCTCTGCGTTTCGCTGAAGCTTTGTAGTCTCGTTGGTAGAAGTCAATTGTTCGATAGCCCAGCTCTAAGCCTTTCATGAGGCACGTGTGTATGGGATCGGCAGTTCCAGGGCGTGTCTGTCTAGGTGGGTGAGGTAAATAAGAAACTGTAGTGTGGCCTACTCATGCCAGTGTCGGCTCGTGGTGTGGGGCTCCATCGCCCTAGGATGAAGGCTAGTAATGACAAAGGCAAGGTGCAAAAGGACTTGTAGGCGAATCGTAAATAAGAGCTATTGATCCTTACGGGACGAGCGGCTCTTACGCTCGGAGCCGATCGAGAAGCCTTTGAATGAGCTGAAAGCAAAGCATTGTTGTCTCCTTTAATAAAGAGTCCGGCCCTTTGTCGACTACGTGACAAGCGATATAGCATATCCTTTATCCGGGCCAGTCGAGATCTTAAGGTTGGGAAGGAAAGGTGGAATGATGGAATGCTAGGATGTCGGTACGACGTCTTTGAGGCCGATCTTTGGTGACGCTGGGCTGATGGAATAGATGGGATGAGGTTAGTGATAGCAGTCAGAGATAGGTTTGAGAGCGATGCAGTGGGCGCTATGTAGAGAGAGAAGAAGCGATAGAGCTTTACGGATATAGAGCTAGTATAGACTGTAGAAGTGTCATAAGTAGGAGTACGAAGTCTCGTTATATGTATGTATGTTTAGATGGGTATAAGGTTCGATGAGTATAGTTTCCATTCGCGCGATTGCCAAGAGCATGTGGCACCGAGCAGAGGTTATAGGCTCGGCTCACTGACCAGCCTAGCGATAATCTTCTAGCTGCGTACCAAAGCGAGTAATAGCAAAGGCGATGTCGTATGAGAAGTTGTGTTATATACGCGAATGAGAAACTTCGTGAATTGTAAACTTTATAGCGTAGCTTACTAAACGCCTCCTTTTCGTAAATGATACTGGATCGAAACGACTTATCCCCCTACTTCCGCATTTGTCCGCCTTGGCCAATCATCGTAGCTTTGATTGATAAAGTTTTTCTAAGATCGCAGTCCCGATGCTGAGCAGCTGCGGCAGAATAATGTCGTGGATCGCTAAAGAATGAATATAGCGAGCAAGCGACCGCCGGAAGGCGAACCAGCAAAACGGCCCAATGCCATCTTGCCAATAATAGAGAAAAGTTCATGACTCGTAACACTCATTAATAAAAGGTAAGGCAGCTTTCCTGATACATGGGAGGAAGGATTTTAGTAGTCTTTCTTGGGTGAGACCCATGATTTTTGCCTCATTACCTTTAGTTATGGATGTAAGGATTTGTGTACAATCAATGTATGTCTGCGGTGGTAAGCTGTACCATTGGAGGCAAAGATCTCGTCACGATTGGGCTTTTGGACCCCAATGGGCTGCTCTCCCAAGGCGTATATATGCGCTAAGCTTGGGACATGGCCGTAGGTATGTAGTAGACGGAGAGTAGGCATGGATTACAGCCCTGGTGCTCCATTCGTTGCTGTGCAGCAAGCGCTCGCTCTTCGTGTCTTGGGTTGAATGTGTGTGCTTGGGGACTCATGCGCTCAGCTGTCTTGTGTTTCAGCGAGTAATGGCGGCATCGCTAGGAGCAATTTCCCGATAGATAGAGAAAGGGGATCTATCGACTTCTTGTCGAAGGTAATGGTTCATTAAGGAAAGTACTTAAACTTCCTGTCTCGCATACCTAGTGGCTCTATCTCTGGTCCTCTGTAGCTCTAGTCTCCCTAATGCTGAAAGGGTCCTATCCCTCTCTGATCACGCAACCGAGGAGTCGCCGAGGATCTATCTCCATACCTACGCGATGGTGTCATCTCCCAATGAACTCTGAAGCTAACCTCCTCCTATGGTGCCAACTATCCCTCTAAGAAACCTCGTAAGCGATGTCCTGGGAGGACTCTTAGTCTTCTGTGCACTGTCGGTACCACTTTGGACCGACAATGCATTCCTCGTAACCCCACAGCAACCTTGACGCGCAAAACCCATCACTCAGCAGCGCTCTCACAAGGGATCCTCCGAGCTCAGGGATTCCTAGCATCTCGGCGAGATAAGCGGGCCTCCGGCCCGGCAGTGACGAGAACCGTCTGGCCGCACCGGCGGTGGCGACCATGCGTGAGAATCGCCGGGACTCCGTCTGCTCACGCATCTGTCACCTCTGCCGGTGTGTCCACCAGGCTCCTGCCGATGCTGCCACGGTCACTTGTAATGTAGCTATCTCACGCCGCATGCACCGGATGGGCCCTCCCGATCAAGATCTCTCACTAATACATCTGCGGCGGCGGCGGCGAGTCTTGGCGCAAAGCCATCTCCGATGCGCACCAACGATCGGTGGGCCTCCTCTTGTAACCTCTGTGCGATCTTGGTTTTGTTGCATCTCTCTCGTAGCGAGCGAGGGCGGGAATACATATGGATATGCGGGCGAGGCCACTCACGAATGTCACTCGCATCGGACAAGATGAGAAGACGAGGCAACACTGCTCCCTTTATCTTCGGTCACAACGGCGAGGCCCGAGCACCTATTTCCTTTTTGTAGCCATCGATAATAACTTTCTCTTTCCGGCACGGTGATGGCTTGTCATAACTCTCTTTCGGTAACATCTCCTTTAGCCTCTTCGGTCATAGTTAGAAGTAGTATACAAAAATCCTTCCTTTAGTAATTGCGGATAATGCAACCTGAGACCGGCCCCACCGGATCCTTTCAATCCATCGACCTTCGGTGGGCGGCTTTACCATTCCATCTTTCTCTCATCCATCTTTTCCTTGCGAGGCCTAAGATAGAAAGGCCGGGTAGATTAGTAGGAGCGTGTGCGCTATGAGGATAGTAGCGATACCGAGGAAGAGCTGTTGAAGCGTCACTCGACCTGGTTCGCAGCTTGAAGGTGGTCTGCACGGGATGGCACGCCGATGTGGCTGGAGAACAGTTCCTAAGCGCGAACCCGGCGATGTTTCGAGCGACCAGCTAGCCCACCACTCGCGCTAGCCTGAGGAACCCGACAAGCAGGCGCATTCAAACTCGCAGCATGAAAATCTCTAGTCCTTTCGGCGAAGCACCTCATTTTTCTTCCCTCAATCTTTTCGACCGCTCATACGGTCCGTTCGGCTCGCATCGATCTCTTTCTTCGTTCTCCACTCATGCGGTCACTCGCTTGAGCGAGGGCTGGCAGTGTCTACGAGTCGTAGAATATCTACGCTTCCTTATCTTCTTGAGAAGATCGAGAATGGTGAAAGGAAGCGTATCTTAGAGTAGATTGAAGCAATCTCACTACATAGCGTTTTATATACGTAATTGTGTAACTAGACTACAAATAGCCTTTAGGGAGCGGTTAGAGTGTAAAGAAGAGGGTAGGCAGTAGCATGCTCCATAAACTGCTTCTCTAGGCACCTCCATAACTACTACTTGCCCACCGGACCGAAAGAGTGAACTGCGTGCCACAGAACGAGGAAGCGAGCCTACCCGTGCATGCTTTTCTACCTTCCACACCTCAGCATCCTTCCTTGGTTTCGACCCCACCTCATGGTTCTATAATACAAAACATTATCTCGACAAATGAAAATGAAATATGGAAATCTTTCATCGAAGGAGAAATAGCAAACTCCCGAGTCGTAAGTGTAAAGAGGCCACTCCATTTGTCAAGTATGGGATCGGGAATAAAGCATTGATTTACCGCATCAGTAGGGAAAGAAAATTGAAAAATGAAATGAGTACGATCGGCTTTTGCATGTAAAGTGCTGCATCGAACCATAGAGAGGTCTAGAAGTAATAGCTTACCTTGTAGTAGGCAGAAAAAGTGATCAGCGCTTCGCAAGAAAAAGAAAAGCGTAATTACATATATAATGAATGACTGGAAGAAAGGAGATAGCGTGTGTCATCCACAGAGACTTGTAGCTTGGCGTTGGTCTTCGAAAGTCTCTTGCGATGTGACTAGTCTTCGAAACCTTATTATTAATATGAAAGGAATAACCTTACATGCATTCCAACTGCGCCTTTCGGGCACGGAATCCGAAAGAACATTATCAATGAGAAGGTTCAGTAAAGAAGATCCCCGAACCAACTAAATAGGTGCAGGGTCTACTTCGTAAGCATTAATAGCTTGTCATGGACTGTCGATTACGGAAGGGGATGCCTTAGGCCCCAACCTTGCGGCACTTGTCCATTCGCGGCTAGACACGGCAACCATAAAAGGAACATCATCACGTATACCCAAGTGCACTTAGCAGACCCGTCGCCTCACTCCCATACTCGAGATAGAAGTTCCCACATACACCTAACGAAACTTACTGCTACAGGAAGAACATACAGTTTTACCACGGAAGGAATGACGAAGCGTTACATACGTTGATTCACAATCGCGGAGCATCATAGGCTACGGACGGTGGATGAATCCCAAAGAGCGCTGGGACGAAATGACGTTTCGAGCGCTGTGCGGCCTTACCCGATCAATACGGAACGAGTGAAGGAATTATTACGGCTATCATCGCAGAGGAGCTTTCGCTCCGAGGCCTGCTCACGTGCACGAGGATGCTAAGCCACATACATTGAGCTCACATAGAGTGACACATAGATATTCATTTGCATAATCGCATAATACCAAGACTAGTGAGTGCACGCGGAAACGACTTCAATCTCTCATGCGTCACCTGCCGCTCTTTTCTTTCACGGGTTTGCTACCGCTTTCCTGACATATGCTTTTTGAAACCCTTGGGACTGGTAAAACCGGCGGTTTGCAATGAATGGCTCTAATAAGATAAGGTATCCAACAATTTGTCGATTGGGTTCGATCATCGCCAATATGCGGTAGCTGCTACTCTCCTTAGCACTCATTGATTCCTAGTAGAGCCCAATTCACCTGCGCATAGAGGAGTTAAGTCATCGATGGATGACGTGTTCTTTATTCTCATTTTTAGAAGACATCGTTGGGGTGGGACACGAGCTACGGCAAAACGGATGTGGCACACGTGCGGCTACGACTCGCTGATTATGCGAGTTGCGGATGCGTACTACGGCAACGGCTACGGCGACATGCTGACGAATCTACGGACGGCGAGCAGCTCCCAACGTGGTAGTGTCGGGTGCATCCAAGAGGGCGAGGGGTTACAACGGCTTGTACGTTACGTATCTCATCTAGTGGGTGATCGCGACTCATCTCTCTCGGGACATGTTGACGAAAGAGGAAGAAGAGATAGTATCATCGACGCGGGGAAAATGGATAATTGATTCAGCTAGAAAACATACCCTTTGCGACTTTAGCGTTTCGCTCGAGATAACCGTGCGGTATCTCACGAGCATTGAGACTTCACTTGACGGCGTGTAGTCTCCTTGCCTTCCGGATTTCATCTTCACACATACATGGTAGATGTACCATACCCGGAATAAGGAAGAGGTGCTTTTGACACGCAGCTTTATGTTGGTGGTGATACCTTCTAACAAGAGCGAGCTGCTATCGCATTATATACGACATTCCACCGTTTGGGGTCCGCCTAGCCCATAGTACACGCGAGTTCCGGATCGGGAGGTTGAGCCATGCAAACAAACTCCAAGCCGTGTCCTAAACACTCGCTTCCTTCGCTTGCTTTCACTTTGCTGCTGCATTTGCATACTGCGCGCCGCCCGAACTACGACGACGAAACGATAGGCTGCGCTTGCTAGACGTGTGGATAAGACATGACAACACCCAGTTGAGTGGCACAGCCACACTTTCTACCCGGCTGAAACACTGAACTAGACACAACGTATCGCACTCGAGATACACGACTAGCAACAACGCTGCAGGACACGAGGTCATGAGGGCTCAACAAACTTCCAGGAATCGAAATCCGTACTCGATATCTTTGTAGTGCGCTTACGAGGAGATCTTCGATTGAGACCTTACATAATGAACCCGGCGGCGGGCTTGCTCCTTGCTTGCGAAGAGGTAGGACCATCAACTAAGACCTTCCCAATCTAATAACAGCCCAATCCACTAATACCAATATGAACAATATAATATTTCCACCAATCAACTATTTCCATCCCCATCTACTACCAGACCAATGGTTCAATGGGAAGGGAACCTTGATAGAGCGAAAGCTAATGGTTCAAATGTTGTTAATCGCTGGAGCTCATGGCTGCTAATGAACACTCAACGGGACGGAAGGTTACTCTTCCACCTAACCGGAACGGGAATGGTGGTGGAAAGAAAGAGCGAAAGCTAATGGTGCTTAAGTGTGAAAGAAAGAGCAAAGAAGAGCCCAATGAGGTCTCACTAGCTCCCAATGAAACTTCGACCAAATGAAAGGCTGAATAACTGCGACTATGAACCAAGGAAGGGAAGGAGATGCTGTTATGAGCTTTAGCTAATGGGGTTTGACCCTACCGCTTCCCTACTGGTTGGGTAATATTCAACACCGCTCCTTTTTGGGCTATAATGGAACTGCCTACTTTTTGGGTAATAAAAGCTACCGCTATAACTACATCTCGAACGGATGGAAACATTGGAAATTACCACGAGCCGGGCGTTGATCTTCTTTTTATAGAACCAGAGGCAATGGGAGCAGAGGCAGGTGCAATGGTAAAGGTAGGAGCATGCACAGAATGAAACGAATCTCTATACAGGTATAATCACAATATTCCAGGGGGCAGGTTCAGATCCTATAGTTCCAGATTGAGATGCCGATACGGATCCAATTATAGGAGATGACTCGGCTCGAAGAAAGAAATCGAGTTCAGATGCCCCCGGTCCAACCTTCGAAGCGTTGAAAGTGGCACCTAAGCGCATTTTCGTGCCCCAATAAAGTGCAGTTAAGCCTCTGACTGCCCTGCCTACTGCGGACTAAAGAAAGAATAAGGGCGAATTACCGCTCTGGGACAGCACAAATATGATACCCATCTCGTTCACATTTATGGCATTAAGAGCAGGAAAGTAAGACAATATCGATCCCCCCTTTCTTGTTCCGCTCATGTGAAATGTAGGCTCTTGGGGTGTTCATGTGAAATGCCCGTACGTGTTAATGACGGCTCTTGTAAGAACGTAACTTAGCTGCTGACTCTAAGCTACGGACTCTTCCTCGTGCATTTCCATAGGCGGGAGACCAGATCTAGGCTAGGGAACGACCAGATTTTCTAGTCTTTCATGTTCCCCTTGGAATTAAGGCCAGCAAAGAGAAAAGACTATTCTCTTATATGATCCCCCTTCATAGAGAGCCCTTGTTATCGCCTAGTTGTTATCTGTTCATAGATATTTCTATATCTAAGATCCCCCTTGTTCCTTGGCCAAAGAGCTCAGGCGGTAAGGGAATTACTAGAGAGCCCTTTCGCCTAGTTGTTCTCCGTCAGGCGGTAAGGAAATGACTAGTCATAAGGAAAGCTAATATACAGGATCCTCGGCCAAAGAGCTCAGGCAGAAAGAGTCTTACTAGAGAGCCTTACCTTTCGCCCTGGTAGTTGACCCTATCTAAGGTAGTCGACCCAATCTAAAGTATACATGCCCGCGACCAGAACTAATATTGAAAGGCGACCCGAACTCGTAAGGCGGGCGATCAGACCACAACTCTTCTCGGGCAGGGTTGGTTATACCAGCCTTAGGGGAGACAGGTTAATAAAGAAATCGTTATTTTATGGGTCTTCCTAAAGATTGCTCCTTTCACCCTGGCCTTGGAGTAGGTCATAAGGTGGTACCTCGCCTTTAACCCTTACGACAGTATAAGGAATCTATTCTGTAAGAGAAGACGGGGACATAACCTACGGGCTATATGCGGGTAGTTTCTGACTGGTATGATTGGGGAATACCGATACATTACCTACGGACTAGGTTGGCTTCATCCTTTCACCCACTACGGGAAGACGGAGCTAAGCAACGTGACCTTACCTTGCTTCTATCTTCGGTCGAATAAGAATATGCATAATTGGCACGTCTATCTACGCGTTCCTCGGGCCCGGATACATCAGTAAGAAAGAGAGGTAAGACCGCAGTACTTATTTAGTTAAGGGGCCACCAAATAAGTAAGTGCTTGTAGGCGTGGTAAAGAATCTTTCCTTAGGCGGTGCAGTATAAATACCCTTATTTGTACCCCCCCCCTTGCTTTATGGCCGGTACCAGATCTAGGGAACGACCATGTTCCACCCTTTTTCTGTAGCCCTTAATCTTTCCTTTTGCCCGGATTGCCCCTGATACTCTCGTATGCGAGAACTAGGTTAGCGGGGTGACAAACAGATTGGATTAGATCCCTATATCTCCCGTCTGCGCCTCTAGTCTCGAACAAATAATATTGAATAGCGAGATGAGCGCCCTAATGACCCTCATCTTCCTCCGGCCCGCCACCTCCGAGGTTTGAGCTCGGTCTTTATAACTGACAATGATTTGTGTTTGGCTCTGAACCCTTATGATCTAATTGATCGAAATTTGATCGTTCCCAGTCCTTCAGGGCTTCGGTATGTTGGGAAGTAAGTAAGATTGGAATCGGTTTGCCCGGGAGCCGTCCCGATCGATAGTGGATCGAAGGTTCGTCTCTTATTTAGGTGATTTCGGCCGATATATAATAAAGCCAACCCGGACTAGGTCAGACCTGCCCCATAGGGTTTAGCTTAGGGGCGAGCTACTCCTTTCCGCTGGCAGAGACCAACAATGATAGGGAAATCTAGGAAATGAGCAAGACAATCTCTAAGCTGCTGGACGAATAAGTATCTAGGATGAACGACAGGAAGGACAACACGAGAACGATGAGCAACGCGGAAATGGACGAACTGGACAGAGAGATGGATCAGCCGCACCAATTGGAAAATGGGAAGGGAAAGATGTTCAAACCGCCGCCAACGTAAAATGGCCAATCTTTCTAGGGAAAGATGTTCAAACCTCCGCCAAGGGTGAGCCTGTCGAACTCTCGACTAAAGGCCGCCATCGAAAATGGCAAAATAGTAGCTAAAATGTATAAAACCTCCCCCAAAAGAGAGTTGCTCCTCTCCCTCGTAACCTCGGTCGAGCCCCTTACCAGGTCCTCACCATATGAATAGTGAGTCGATGGCGGCCTACTGTCGAGAGTTCGTCCCTCACCCTACCGGGCCTTCCTCGCACATTGCTTCACCCTGGAACTATCTATGAACCTTACTTAGCAGAAACATTACTTACGAGATTAGAACACAGAGAACGAAGACTTTACTGCCCAACCCTACTTACACTTCTTACCGCATATTAGACCGGAACATAGTTATGAACACCCCAACCAGACAGAGACACAGACTGATTTAACAACTGGCTTTATACCCAACTTATTACCCGCCTGAACCTTAACACTTACTGAATGGAAAACACCTAGCTTATTGATTGAATTCACTTAGCTTTTGACTTACCACCCTACCTGGAGAATACGGAGATGGATATTTTGAGGTCCACGTTGAAGATCGGGGAATTACTTTACCGTACCGGGTGGGTGCGTGTTTGACAAGTTAGCCAGAGGGATGGATTGAATTGAGTTGAGGATCACCGTAGAGCTATCTTTTTTATATCTTATTATACCGCTATGATTATATATATATTATATTATGCTTTCCCCGCTTGGCATTGCTTGAATGGCTTGCATTGGGTGGAATCCCTACCTGAAGATACTAACCTTATATTACCGTGGAAACACATAATGGCACCCTAGACCCCGATATTGGCAAGGGAAGAATAAATTACTGACCTGTAGAGAGATCCGAAGATGATATCTCGCCTAGATCTTCTTTATAAGATGAATATATTTCATCTTGCTTCTCGCTTCAGATATCGACCCGAGAATCTTACCTGTAGATAACCTTGCTCTTTATAACCTGGAACCGCTCCAATCCGATTACTTAATTGACAGGGACTGGGGAGGTCCACGCAGGAGAGGATGGATCGATGGATCGATGGATCGTGGGAGCGCACTGAGAGATGGAACCGAATGCTTTCTACCCAACAGATGAACTTACCGCCAGAACCTGAGAGATTACCAACTGAATGGATAACTCTTACCACCTAGGGATTTCTTTATTGAACTTTGCTTTAGAATCAATTACCACCCTACCTGGATTATGGAATGGCAATGGAAACACCCTTAAGAGAGGGCTTTTGAACACGCTAGAAGGAGAAGACAGATATGGCAATGGAAACACCCTGGAATCTTCAAACACGGAGCACTTAGGAGTTATACACCCTGGAATTCTTATTACCTAGATAGGAACCTCGCACACTTAGCTTTACTTACTTAATTATACCATCGATTAATGATAGACTCTGCTTGACCGGGCTATCGCCCAGAGAACCTTTGCTTACTCGCATTTGACTGAAACCTTACCCGACGAAACAGACTTGCTTATCTTCCCGGATATTAGAACCGAATATAGTTATGAATAAACCAACCCGAAGGACAAAGGTTGTGCCACACAGACAGGTAGGAGCGGACAGAGAAATGGGAAAAACATGCACTCTCCCAGCTGATTAACCCACCGCCTGAACCTTACCGCCTTAGTCACGAAATCCTAGCGAAGTAAATGAGAAACTTAGCTAGACACTTACCGCTATACCTGGAGAACACCTCACCATATGAATAGTGAGTCCCTCTCCTGCGGCCTTATAGTCGAGAGTTCGGCAGGCTCACCCTCACCATATGAATAGTGAGCCCCCTAACGGGTCCTACCGGGCCTCGAGCTTTCAATTGATGAACTTACCGCCCTACCTGGAGTAGCTTGGAATTGGACATGGATACGCCCTCTGATGACACGGAACACTGAGAAGATATACCCCTCCAGATGCTATGAACCTATAGCTTTGACATAACACTAGGAGCTTTCTTTATTATCTTATAACACCTAGGCTTTTGAGAAGGAACTGGCCCGGGCTAATCGCCCGGATACCAAGAATTACTTACGAGATTCTCACACGAGCCACACCCCGCCGAACGAACCCGGCTTACCCACTGATTGAACCGAATGCTTCCACAGTGAAGAACGCAACCGCCATAGCCTTACCGCCTCCTGGTCATAACTCCAACGCCAGCCAGAGAATGTTAATAACTCCATCGTGTGAAGAACGGAACCGCCACTGTTTATAACTCCTTCTGAAACACGAGCTCTTACCAGAATCTGTGAACTTAGCTTTTATACTGCTTACCACCCTACCGAGAGCTTCGAATTGATCCTATTACCACCCTACCGAGAGCTTCGAATTGACCATGCACACTCCCTCTGGAGCACACGATACACTGTGAAGATAGACCCCCCTCGATATGCTATTCAACTAGAGATGAACCGAACTATAGTAGCTTTCTTTATTATCTTATAACACCTAGGCTTTATACACTTTGCTGGCCCGGGCTAGCGCCCGGAGAATCATTACTTACGAGTAGAACACGAACCACCCCCTACCTTACTTGTTCTGTACAGGGTTTAGCTCGTGTTCGTGTCAAATGCCATTTCCCCATGAGGCCAGGTGAATTGAGTAGATTTTCCACCCTATATGCTACCTTTGCTTACTGAATTTCCAATCTATTGGGCCATTGAAGTGGGCAGGCCACCTCGCCCTATGAAGGACGAGCAATAAATACCTTTTATTAGGAAAATTCCCACCTTTACTTCGGCAACGTTCTATCCCTATCACTACCCCCATATGCCACCTTATAGCACTGAATTTCCCAGTTTGTGAAGGCCAAGTTCAGTAAATATTAATTACCAGCTACTTATCAGACGCCACCTTCTAGTACTGCATTTCCCACCCCACATAGCCGGGTTAATAAATAGGATTGACCACCCAAATAGGTAGGCTTTGTATTCATGTGGATGGCTGGATGGGAGCGCTTTAACATCCCCTTCTAAGTCAGTATTTGGATGCGTGCACCTCAACATGCCCCTCTAAGTATTATCCTGGGAGGGGTTGAACTTATTCTAAAGCGTGTGAACATGCCCGATATTCAGCGTGCACCTCAACCTGCCCATCTAAGCGGTTCCAATCCCCCTTCGCGTGTTTCCATCCCCTTATAAGTCTTCTCCTGGTAGCGTGTTAACATTCCCTTCTAAGCGGTGTAACCCCAAAGCGCTTCAGCATCCCCCTCCTGTCTGTCTTCGGATGGAAGGATTGCTTGCTCGACAATAGGCCCGAAGGGACTCGGCCGAGGTTACGAGGTCGAGGAGGGCAAGGAATAAGAGGTGGCGTTATGAGGTAGTAAGTCAGGCGGGCAAACAGAGGCAAGCAAGCAGATAAACAGGCTGGCAGACATAACCAGACCTTCTTTCTAACGAATCCTTACCTTAGTGTAATTACATATATAATGAATGAATGCATAATTACTGCTATAATTCGATATCTCTTTGTATACGATATTAGGTCATGACAATCTCCCCTAAAGCTTACTTATATCTCCCTATCCTGAGAATCTACGGAATAAAAAGCATAATCGAAACCTACCTGCTTGCTGATCGATATCTCTTGATGCTTGCCTGAGATCTCTACCTCTTCGCTCACTTCTGCCATTTCTTCCAGTCATTCATTAGATATGTAATGAACCCAGAAAATGCATATATTATATATGTAATTATGCTCTATCAGAATTGAGAAAATAATTGATTTATTCTAACTTCCAGCCCCCTTTGCTTACTGAATTGACCAGCGCATCACAGCCAGCAGCATATTTTTACTTTCTATCGGTAGCTCCGAACGCTTTCCTGCATCGGGGTGCGTAAGCACGCTCGACCAAAAGGCCGCCATCGAAGGACACACGAGTGATCGAGCCTACACGCACCACCTACCTTATTCATCGAATATGAAATAGATAGTTTATATGGACTTCTTTTTCTAAAAAGAAATATATCTATATGTGTATAGATAGATAGACAGAACTTGGATGGATTGAAATGCGGCTTCAAAGGGCAGGCATTTGCGGGCGTTCTATAACCTCCTATGTAATGTATCTGTTTGTAGCTGGGTGTCCTTCCTTCCTATCTGGTGTCAGCAACCATAGGGGAATTAAAGGAGGAAGAGTTGAGTAACACGATCGATGATAAGCGAGCCCCGGACGGATCGCGTTGCTCTTGATTCGCGAGTTGTACCTGGACAGATCGCTGCCAATGTTATGATTTGCCCTTAAGATTCTCCTCTTGGATTGCTGGGGCCTGTGCGTGTATACTGAACCCGACGTGAGATATGCCCTTAGTGGAATTTGCATCGAGCGACGCAAACCCAATATTTTAGGCCCCTTCGACGATATGATACACCTTGGGGCTTTATCCCTACTTTGAAACCCTGACCTATGCTCTTGGATGATCTGTTTGCCCTGACTCATGCTTGCCCACAGTCTTTCTTTCTTGGCTTACGCTTGCTCGCTTACAGGCTCTCTCCCAGGTTCCGAAGCATATTCCGTACCTAGACCCCATGTCCCTCGTGTGAATGCAACGGCTTTAGGAAGACATTACATAGTAGGACTAACCGGCCTCGGACTTGGCATATAGGTGGAGCGACCGTAACACCTAGCTTGAGCTTGCTAGATTAGTTGCCTTGGATTGCGACTACACTACCGCATGAATGGTTGTTGGCGCGGGATGGGCTTACGATTGCTGTCATTGTGCACTCCTTCTTCAAGAGTTGGTATCCATCTATCTATTCTGTCATGCCGGACGCAGCCGAGTAGAGGTTAAGATAAGAAGGCGGATGGGAATTGAGCCAACAAAAAGGATACATAACGGGTCCAAGACATCGATCTTTGGCCAACACACGGACAAGAATCTGTTTATTTACATAATTCATCAAGGGCATCGTGATTAGATATCCGAACTTAGAAAGTGACTGTGGTCTTGTGAATTGCCTCGAGTTCAGGTGTGATCCTCTTTCATTCCGTATGATCTCCCCATACCTCGTTGGACGGAGCGCTTTGGACGGGCAGGCTCTTACAGACTTGACTTCGCCCTCTAGATCGGGGCTCCATATTAATAGGGCGATTCTTTTGATGTTTCTCGATATCCAGCCCCAGAGACGGTTGATGCCTCTATGGTTTACCTTTCATAAGTGAATGGACCAGCAGCGGAGACAGGAGCAGAGCTATCACGTGGATCCCATCATCGAAGGCTGATCCAATTGGAGTTTCACCCGTGGTTTCAGTAGCAGCCCTACTAGTTATGCCAGATCGAGACGAAGATCCACCCATATGCAGATGTTGTTCCGGGCTCCTATTCATTCTTATATATTGCTAAAGGCTGCTTGCATTTGAACCAATTGGAGTTGGCAGATAAAGATCGATATTGAAACCTAGCAGCCCCATATCGAGATGCATAGCCTGTTTATGATCCACCAACAGCAGGAGGAGATAAAAAAGCAGATTGAGATCCAACGCCAGCAGTTGCAGATTAAGATTCTCCCGCAAAGGTAGGTAATGGGTGAGGTCCAAACACCACCTGTCGGAACAGCTCCGGCCGGCCAAGAACCACGGCTAGCGTGCAGGAAACAGTTCCACCCGAAACCATAGCAAAGGCCCGAACCACAAGTGAGGCAGAGACCGCAGATCCTGATACGGATTCATTAGGCCGAGCAGCGGATCCGGTTTCAGTTGTTTACTAATATCCAATTCCAGTGAATGTGCCTCTTGAGGTAAATAAGTAGTTTCAGTCCCATTTGTCATTGATTCATAAGTTTATCCTGCAGAAGCATCACCAGCAGCGGACCATCGTGGGCTCTAGCCTTTCCCAAGTAGAGAAAGTCGACCTCCCTCTATAACGTGGCATCTGTAAGTTGCCAAATCCCTATTCCAGATGGGTAGTGTACAGGCTGCTCGGTGTTAAGTAAGCCACATAAGAAACCTGATCGTTTCTTCCCTTCGTGTGTCCTATTTATCCCACCCATAACCCAACCACATTTAGAATATGTTATATTAAGTAAGTACGGAAAATGATTTCTTAGTTGGGGTGGGTTATAGTTGGGTGTGCCAGGCCCATGGGGAGGTATCCGCGTTATTATTAGTAGTAGCCAGAGACTTTGTTTGCGCTTAGCGGCGCTCAAGCCATTGAGTGATTCTTTTCGCCCCAGCATACTACTGAAGCTAAGGTCCGTCGAACTCCTATATCCTGGTAACCATATATACATATACGTCTATAGATCAGTCTTTATCCGGACCATATAATCTATATTAGCCTGTAGTGATCCCAATCGTAGTAAAACATTAAGGCTAACCCAGATTTCTTGCTTGATTAAGAGTACAGATCATAGCATGTAAAGATACCAATAGTCCGTATTGAAGCGTATGAAGAAATAAGGTAGCATAGGGGCTAGCATAAAAGGCAAAACACGGGGGCTGCGTACTTGAATAGGCAGCTTAAGCACCAGAGGTTCTAATCGCAGGGACGGAGGCATCAATTGACCTCGCAAAGGAACCTGTTTTAGCCACGGCATATCGAGATAGGGGTTACCGGGTTTTAGGCGAACCCACACCTGTAGTTAACTAAATAGTTTCACCAGCGGCGCAGCCTTGAGCGATATATAAGTTGTAGCGGCGGTTTAAGTTGACCTTGCACCTTTCAATGTGCCAACAGATATAGAGACAGTTCAGGATCGATACCCGCTCTTTTTGACTGTTATTCAAATAGGTAGTTTGAACAGACCCGGTTCGGAGAACAGAAGTAGTAGCAGCCAAACTGGTAAAGGCATAATAACCTGCACCAATCCTTTCAATAGCCCCATATACAGAGCCAGATCGAGGGCTTGCCAATGGGAGCCACTCTAATTTCATAGCCAAAAGCAACGGATCAAGATATAAATCCGGATAAAGAGACAAAGCTGCCAGCTGGAGTTCCAGATTCAATTCCACCAGACCCGCAATTGAAGCTATTTATTCAGTAGAAGACCAAGTGAAAGCATCCAAGTCAGCAGCAGCTTAAGCAGCAAAGAAAGGAGCAGCAGAGACATAACCACTTGGAATTGAAGCAGTTGATCTCGTTGACCCCAAACCAGTTTATAACCCAGAAGCATAGGTGGCTGGAGCAGTTCCATATGTAGCATACCTTTCCGTTCGAGCCCCATATCCTGATTGATACCCACCCGTATCTAGACCCTCGTGATCGATAGCCGGACCCATGCTTTCAAGACCGAGATCTAGCCCTTCCCGTTGACCCATAAGCACTAGCACCGCCAATAGCATCTTCGCCCGTTCCAGCTTTCCTTTACCCGGGATACTTGTCTTCCTGAAAGGTGAGGTTCGAAGACTTATGACTTGCCTAATGACTCTGAGGAAGACTTGTTTCCCGTATTCAATCTGTCTTTAAGGGAAGGTATTCCAGCCAGCTAATCTTCCAGCCAGTACTTGAAAGCTCCCCATGCAGCACCCCAGAACCCCAGCTAACAAGCCAGCAAGCAGCTGCCCGCTCAACCCCTCAAAGCAATCGATTCCATCCCGCCTGCCATTTATTTCATCTTCCAGCCCGGATTCGACCAGCCCTGGTTCCTTTATCTCTCCCAGCCAGCAAGCGAGTAAGCAAGCACCTCCCAATACGCGAGTAATGTCAGTCAGCCGGGAAGCCCAGCAAGAGTCAGCAATCAAAGCAAGCAATCAAGCAAGCTCGCAAGCAAGCCAGATGATCAAGATTTTGGCCATTGAGGGCAATAAATAGGAAGCGTAACGTATTTGAAAGATAAGAACCGCTTTCAATAGAAGCGACACTTCTTTCACTTTGACTTACTTTTTTCTCATCTCCGATGAGCGATAAATCCCTCTTCTTTTAGTTCTTCAAGTTGATGGCGGCTTTTGGGGCCCCTCCCCCTCACCATATGAATAGTGAGTGACTCCGTCCCTCCTTTGGTCGGGAGCCGCCATCGTTCGTAACCTCTCCGGTTGTCGAGAGTTCGGCAGGCTCACCCTCACCCCCTCCCCCAAAAGAGAGTTGCTCCTCTCCTGTTGGTCGAGCCCCCTCACCATATGAATAGTGAGCCCCTACCGGGCCTACCGGGTCGTCTCCTCCCACGTTACCTCACCCTCCGGACCTCTATTTGAAGAAAATAGAGAGAGAAATCGATGGCGGCCTTATGTCGAGAGTTCGGCAAGCTCACCCTAACGGGCCTTTTGTCGAGCAAGCCCCTACCGGTCCTTGCCCGATGCGGACAAGCGACTACGTTCCTCTCCTGTTGTCGAGAGTTCGGCGGGCTCACCCTACGAGATTGGCCATTTGACCGTGGCGGAGGTTTGAGCAGAATACACTCTTAGTTAGAGAAGTACGGTGATTGGATTCGAGAAAGCGTAATTACATATATAATATATGCATTCACGCTCTATCGATCGAATAATGAATTCGATAGCATAATGACATATATAATGAGATATCTCTATTTGTATACGATATTACGGGTACGATCGATGATTCGAGCTACGATCCCATACGACAGCGTAATTACATATATAATATATGCATTTTCTGCTAACTTGAAATAGCGTACCATACCAGGATTACTTGGTCGGATATAACGGGAGAGTGCCTGTCCTCTACTTCGATAAAAGACATATTCCCCTCGAGAAAAGATCGCTGCCCCCCCATCTTTTCACCGGGCGAAGAGATCGTATTGGCTCCTTCCTCGGCGGGATAGGTAATAGTGATACCCAGAAGTTTCTAGTGGTACCAATCAGAATTTCTAAATTAAGGTATTAGTGTAAAGTCATAATAGAACTCGTGCTTTACCCCCGACTCCTGGCTTGAAGCAAGGCACGTGTGGGCATAACAAAGGTTGGGTAAGCAAGGCACTCCGTGTAGGTTGGTTAATTCCAGCTGTAAATAGAAGTTCTATAGCAGTACCCAGTGGATTAATTAATCAAGTGTATAGGGAGTTATAGGTCTGAAGGTGGGTAACTATCCGTAGCAAGCAGGATAAGTAGGAGCAGATCCATAGCAGTACCCAGAAGGTGATATGTGGTACCCAGAAGAATTCATAAGGCAAGGGATTTATATGGTGAATAGCGAGAGTGTCGTGTCTACTCACGATTCCTGGCTAAATGAATTGGTTTATAAGGGATAAAGGCACCTTCCTCCGTCCATCCATATCCTGGGGTGAAGACAGTAAGAAAGAGAAGGGCAAGGTTGATCCCGTTACTACAAGAGAAGTCTATAGCAGCAGTACCCACTCATTTGACTAAGTGATTCATTAAGCAAGTAGGGCTACCAGGTCTAGGTATTCAGGTGGGTGAGTTTGGAAAGCAAGGTAGGTGTTCCCAATTTGGTTTGCTTACCGATGGAAGTGGTTACCAACAATGGTTACACAATTCAGGTTCGATGAAGTTACTTGCATGCATCAGGTAGGTACAATGCATGTCGAGTTAGATGTTTATGCCGATTGGCGTTGGCAATAAATAGCGATGGAAATGAGCAATTAACGATGGAAATAGCGTTGGCAAGGGCAGATATACACATGAAACTTTCTGTTTACCTGCCCAGCTCGTTCTATCCGACTACCCAAGTACAACATGCCATACGCATTTCCTCTTGCCCCTTTCTGTCAGCCCGAAACAGACTACACTGGTACGGGGGGCCCCGATGCTAAACATTATCTCAGCAGCTTAGAGCTTGGTTACACAAATGATGTTATTCGATGAGGGATGATGATTGCTACCGCGAAGCAATGATCGCTACCGCTTGCCCCATTATTTGGATCGCTACCGCTCGATACAACATCATACGCCCCGCATTAGGAACGATACCGCCCGATACCCGCGATCACATGGATTTACATAGCGACGAGAAAGACACCGGTGCACTTTATGCTGCTACGATACACATTTTGCGATTCCCAATAGCCACACGTATCCCCACGAACATAGCGAATTTGACCATCTACGTTCTTATTCTTACTTATTCCGACGCGGTGGACAGTGAATCGTCCGCCCGTTGTACCGTCCCCCTGAATACGCGATCAATCGAATCAATGAGTTACTATCTGGTCGGTGCCACCTCTCTCTTACAGGCACTTCCTTCCTAGCGTGAATGAACTATGTTTCTGGGGATGATTCCAAACAAAACAGGTGCCATCGTAAGTAACGCATTCTGAATCAAACCGAGTCACTTCAGCTCCGTAGGGTGAGTTGGAGGTTCGAGGGTCGAGATCGAGGCGGGGAGGTACTCGAAATATATACTATAACCATATGGAGCCTTGGTAATGTGGTTACCTGAGTGGGCTAGATGGAGGGAATGAACATGCGTTATATATGATTATTAACTGCTTTAAGTTAATATTACATTCAGAAATAGCCCCACATAGCAGAGATACATAGCTCCCCTACCAGCCAGACATAGAAGATCTCCCACCACGTAGCACCAGCCCCACAGCCCACATTGCAGCAGCCATACGCAACAGGCAGAGAGGGAGGGACAACTGAAAGGGTGGTATATAGTGGGTGGCTACCCCGCCCATTCATTCCTCAAAAGTGTGGAAAACCTCTTTCTTTATTTGAGAGGAACCAACTCCTTCGGACAGAAATGTAATTAGTAATTATAAAGCATTTCACCGACCCCTGTGGCTGAGGATCTGGAAATGCTGGAAATACTTGAATTGCTGTACCTGCCCTGGGGGGAAGATGGATATTTATATGTTGTCCACTCATCCCTAGCAGCTGCTTGTGACCCGCTCAATCCACCAGTGTATGATGGCGCATAATATCGGATGTCAATGTTTTTCTGAGCATGATGGAAGAAGCAGTTAAGAGCAGAGGATTCCTGCTTTGGATGTGGCTTTGCGTGCTAAGATGGTGGGCAATGCGCATGCGGGGCTGTTTCTATCTCCAGCTCTACAAATTGAAACCACATGTGTCCGGCACCAACCAGCAGCACTATCTGTTTCCAAAGCTCTGTTGTAAAAGCTCTCTCTGGTTGTAAAGCATCCCCGATAGGTCCTAACGATAGGTCCTAACTGTTGTATAACCTTCCTTCCCCAATAGGTTTCACAAATATTGTTCCGATGCTTCTGGGAGTTGGGAGTCCCTCTTTCTTATCACAAAGCTCCTGGTTCGGGCTTCTATTCTGGGATGATCTTTCCTTTCCGCTGGACCTACAATGCTTCTGGGACGGCCTATTTCAAATGCTTTCCCCTGGGATGATATTTTGCCTCTCCTGGTAGGTCCTATTTCAACTATGCTCTCTCTTGGAAGGCCCTCTTTCAGTAATATGATAGAGATCAAAACAGGTACAAGCTGATACCATTAGTGGATATTATAGGAAGAATAGTAAGTACACAGACCCTGTAACTAATAAACACCTCTATAATAGATAGATCTATAAGCATCATACATATGTATAAAAGCTACGTATTAACCGTAATGAACACAAAGCCGATATCTAGCTCAGAACATGCAGAGAGTATGATAACCATTAGTATGACTTGCAAATGCCTTTTGAAGCCATTCTATTCTATATGGTGCCGTTACATGAAATCGAAGAATAAGGGCCTATATTTTTGGGGGAAGCGGTAATCATTTATTATAGACGTAATAATACTTACCTACAAGGTGATACCTTAGGGTTATACCTTTCCCGCAGCGATAAGGTTATACCTACTTATTCTATCTTATTTATTTACCTAAAGTCCGGTTTTAGAAACCTTCTTTCTTTCCTGCCTACCGACTTACTATTCTTTCTTCCGGCCTGACCCTTATCTTTCCCACAATTGAGGAACGGGTTCCTTAGAGGAGCGGGTTCTGAGTGATGAACGGGATTAACAGGCAGGGTGCGACTTAAGTAACATCAGAGCAAGTAGCTAAGGAAGGGGGAAACGGCTACTCTAGAAAATAAGACAGAGAAATACCCAGCAGCATAAGTTGCACCTATTAAACCAGCAAAGTAAGCATCATATCCAGCCACAGTAGAAGGGAGTAGACGTCATAAGGCAAGGAAAGAAGAGGTTATACCCTCCATGGAAAGCATCCTAGCAATAGAGAGACCCTCAAAGCATATGAAAAAAGGTTATACCTTTACTGCTCCTGCCAATTGGAAAGGGAGGGCGAGAGAAGGTAGGCATGGTAGGAGTTATTAGGGGAGCAAGTCTTCCACGTTGGAGTCTGGCAAGTCAGAGGCAGCCCTCCTTGTTGGGAGTAATAAGGCAAGTACTGCTCAATCATCAGGAAGGACCATTCCAAGTCAATTAGTTTCATTAAAGAAGCTTAACCCTCTTTCCTTCGTCCTAACCTACCCTACTCTAGCAAAGCCCTCTGTCCTGCTACTTCTGTAGTCTGCCTTTTTCTTTTGTTCAAGTTATTAGTCATTTCCTATTTTGCGTAAGGGTGCGTTAGCACGCTCGACTAAAAGGAGAGGGGAGGAGCGACGTAAATAAATCATCATTTCATTAGACAGGCTAGGCGTAACGAACGGTATTGAAAGCCAGTAGGAGCAGCTCATAAAGAGTCACTATAAAGAATAAGGTCCTGAAAGGCGGGCGGTAACTGGTCAATCCAGTCCTGATCAACCCTCTCATTTTGATTTTCATTGAGGAGAAGAAATATAGCCTTTCAGTCAGGACCTTGCACAGAGCTAAGGCAAATGATCTTAGCCCTTTATGGATTTATAGAGCTAGAAGGGAATAGAAGAGTAAGTCTTTTAAACCCAGCTGTCTAGGGTTACCGCTCAAATTCCCTCCTCTAGTTATAGAAATAACACAAACAAAAAAGAATGACTAATGGATCGGGCAGTAGCAGATCCAGTCGCAACTTATCCAGTAGTAGCAGCAACTTCTAATACCAGTGATCCAGCCCACCTATTGAACTAGCAGCATAACAGCTAGCTTCAGCCCAGGCACAGTTAAGTGACAGGACGAGATCGAGCAGTTCCTCCTGATGATCGTGATTCATACCTTCGTTATCCAGATCCTGTCTTTCGTGATCGATAGGAAGATTCTTATATTTCTTCTTTAGCGAGACCCAGTTGCTTACCTTAAACAAGTTCAAGAGTAAGATCGATGCCAATTGTGGTTACAGACAGGAGGAAATCACAAGCATATTACGGAGCAAAGCAAGCAGTCAAGGTATAAGCAGTGAAGGCAGGGTTGCGGAACAATTTGTTGTTGACTCAGTTTACCTAGTAGCAGAGATTCCTATCTAGTCCCCGTGGACCCATCTTTCTCAGTCTCATTAGTAGCGGTAAAGGCGGCTATTCTTAAAATGCTCCAGGCTTCTGGCTATGGATCTTATAATGGTCCTGGGCGGGCCTTACTTAGACACTGAGCTTCCCCAACCCTTCTCATTTGAACCTGCTTTATTTTACACGACGCTGCTTCGATGCATTAGGAGGTTTTCTCATTATTTTACTTCGATTAGGAGAGAGGAGGTTACCCGCATCAAGGTTACCGTTGGAGGTTGTTCACTGATTGAGGTTCCCATTAAGTGAAGTAAGAAGGATTGAGGGGAAGAACAAGGTAGGAGGCGTAACTAACATGAAAGCTTGGTCAGGACTGATCGATCTACTGTCTCTTTGGCGGGGCAGAAGAAAGTGACTTCGTTCCAGATCTACTGTATCTTTGGTCAGGGCACAATAAATACACTTCCAGGATCTACTGGTTCAAGGTGAACACCGGGTATGGATATGATTATGGCACTTAAGCTACTGACATTGGATCTCAATCTCAATCTTGAACTAAAACTAGTAGCTCCGCTATTGGTTCTTGAAATGGAACTGGCTTTACTAAGTCAACTCAAATTGGTTGGAACACCGGATATTCAACGCGTGAAAGGAATGCCGCGGGTTTATCTCCTGCGACTGGGGAATCTGTAACTGAATCTATATTTGGCGCTGGATCAACTTCACCTGTAACTTGTTCTGCACTCCTAGCTACCTTTGCTCTGCTGGATCAACGGATGAAACTGTTCGCCCTGTATCTGGTTGATCCAATAGCCTCAATAGCCAATGTATAGTTCCTGTAAATGTACATTCTCTATAGCCATAGCCATTACACATAGTTCCGATAAATATGCACTCTCTATAGCCAATACGTAGTTCCAGGAAAAGTGCACTCTCTTTTCCGAAGCACACTCCCTATAGCTACGCGTAAATGCAGAACTCGTAGATCCTGTTACTTTTACCACCTTAGCTGCTCTAGCTACCTTTTACCTAACTCTTGGCTCTGCTGCTTCTAGAACCGGGTCAATATACGCCTCTTTATACTTATATGTATCTAGATAGGAATCTGCTGCTAAAGGTTCTTAAACATCTGGATATGCAACTGCTAAAACCACTACCTTTACCCTCGCTGCGGGGTCACCCGCCTTTGCTTCTTTATTTGCTACCTTTCCTTACAGCGGATGGCAGCCTATATATGTTAAGGGCGGGTTCTGTAATAAGCTCTACCACTGATAATCCATGACCAGGTGTGATATGGAAAGGAAGGACAGAGGGTGCCCGAAGCCAAGCAACCAATGATGCCCCGTGTTGATGACCTAGAACCCATTTATTCGTTTGATCTGGTGCCAGATATGGATGAATCAGCAACAGAGGTAGCCCTACCAGCATTACCCGCAGGTTAATAAGCTGCTAACCGAGTTGAGTCAGCAGCATCCGTTGCAAAGACATTACCTTGCCTAGCATCCCTGCCTATGACAGCTTTTTAACCACCACCTCTCCGGTCTTTGCTCCTGCTACCTACTTTGCTGCTTAAACCCCTAGCGAAGCTCTAGCCACCTCTCCCTTATGGTCGAGCGGCCTTACGGCACCTCTCCTACCTCTTCAAGGTCAACATATGGCATTGGATCCGGGACTGGTTCTGGGTAAACAAGGTAACCCGAATTTGGAACGAATGCTGGGTCTAAAACCTATAGCTTTGCTACTGTTGGCATGGGACCTTAATTTCCAATGGATGGATCCCGATCTCGGTCAATTGAATCTAGGATTGGCGGATTTGCATATGGATCACACTGCTTATAGGTAAACTAAGTACCCTGGTACGGGATCCCACTCTGGAATAGGATCTTAGTAAACAAGATCAACTGATTCAACCGCTGCTTTCGGTGCTGCTACCTCCTATCCTGTGGGTAGTTCCAGATGAACTGAATCAAGGTCAATCGCAGGCGCTACCCCCGCCTTAGCTAATGATGGTGAAACGGTCGCTATATTCATCTTCGGGTTATAGGTCCGCTCGCTCTGAATCTTAACCTGGAACTGAGTAAACCGCTACTGCTGCTGGAATTGACTTTGCAATGGCTGGTGCCAATATGGCTTTGATTTAGGTGGATCAACTGCTGCTCGCTCTAGCTACCTTTGCATCTACTGCCTGTGATTCTGCCTAAGCTGCTGTCTCTGCTGCCTATGCTGGTTATAAATCAACAAGAGAGGATCTGCCGCTGGTTCTACTGCATCTGGATAAACTACTGGACCACCTGGAACTGCAACTACCGATGCCTTTGCTTTCGTTGCTGGGGATCGATCTGGAACATCCGAATCTCGATCTCGAACAGCTGCTGCTGGTGGTAGGTAAGCTAGTGAGGGTGCTGGGTCTACTGCTGCTTCATTGACCGTATAAATATACGCTTCATGCAACATGAATAGCATAATCAAGGTCAGAATCAACGGCTGCTGGGTCTACTACTGCTGGCTCTGCTACTAGTGGATCTGGATTGACTTATGCTACTGCTGGATCGACTGGAGGATCTGGGACTGGGTATGGAACTGCTAGTGCTGCTGCTGGAACTAGTGCTTAAGGTTATGCTAGTGGACATGTTTCAAAGGCTTTGTGCTGCTGCTGCTTGATACTCATTAACGATCGATAGTTAGTGATTGATCTAACAATACGAGTCTGAATGAGGAACGATTGAACTTACTCAATGATGAGCACCGATGGACCTAGTACCGATGGAACTTACTGAATGAGGAACGGTTGTTGACTTACAGAGGGTCAGAGACGGATGAATCGAAGCACACTTCTTACGAGAGAGGTTTACGGCACGAATCGAAGCACACTTCTTCCCCAATAGGTGCTCCCACCGGACACACATATTACCAAAGAGGCGATCCAAGTGTTTAGGCACTCGATGCTTAGCTTTCTTTTCTACTTTAAGTTATTTCACTCCCAATACGATCTAATCTTTCGTCCCCATGCGAGGGCTAATCTAAGCCATGTTCTCTACCCTCGAGACTCTCCTCGGCCCTACACCTCGTAGTCACTTAACGATACGGATCATTGCTGAATGAGCATTGCTCCTACCCAACCTATGGGCCAGCCATAGAACCACTGGTGGGTTAGGCCATGGTCTATACCCTACCCCCTACTCGGTATATCTCCACCCTCGACCCTACAACTCCCACTAGAACATACAACCCAGGCCCTCGACCCTCCACCCTATACATCGACCTAGATCTCTTTGCAGCAACCTCGACCCTTTACCTCGACAGAACCCATAGCCCTCTTACTCGACCTAGACCTAGAACCTCTTACTTCCTCAAACTCGACCTCAACCTCACTTTCCACTACAGAACCTTGGGAATGTACCCGGGCTGGACTGCACGGTTGGGCTGATCGGTTGGACTTCTCAGCCTGGACTGGGGCAGTAGCAATAGGGGGAGGATGCCCCCAAGGTGAGGTAACGAACTCTCGACTAAAGACCGCCATCGCTCGACCAACGGCCGCCATAAATTAATATATTATATAAGGGTTGCTATGCATTTCAATTGACTTATTATTTGGGTGGGGGCGTTGCTCAATATTGCAAAACTCCGCCAAGGGATTTATCGTCACCTCCCAAAGAGGTGAGGGACTCGAGTCACTCACTATTCATATGGTGAGGGTGAGCCCCGTCGAACTCTCGACAATAGGGCCGCCATCGAAAATGGCCAATCTCGTTGGGTTTTATGAGGAAGAATGGCTCACCCAACAAAGGAGGGTGAGGAACTCCAAGGTATGAGGAAGACCCCCCAGAATAGATTCTAAATCAAATTTGATAAAGAAACAAAAAAGACACACACCAAGTCCCTCCATAACTGCTATAGAACTGTATCATCCACGTAGCAGGAATCAGGGTCTTCATCCATTATATATGATTCAATGCTGATGACAGAACTAAACTTTGTTGGTTACAGAACTTAGCAAGTGACAGAACTGGTGACAAATGAGGAAAGACTCTGACTTAAGTGCTTCTATAAACCCATTATCCATCTAGATAAAAGGCTCTTGAAATACTCTTGGAAGGCCAGGAACTAGGCAATAACAAGGCCCGTAACCTTGTTGAAGTTATAGTCTATAATCTCCTCTCAGAAACCAGGAAATCAAATAATAGCAGTAAAGAACGTATTGAGTTACCCATTGGAGCAACCAACACGAAAAACCTTGTCCGATGCGGACAAGCGACTACGTACCTTGCCTTCTTATTTTCTTTCTGGTCATAAGGATAAATCCCTCATGAATCGAAACAGAAACCTTGCCTATTTCTTTCTTATTGATTGGACATGACGAGGTGAAAAGCAGTAGCCCGTAGTAATTGAATTACATCAACTTTCTTACCACCCTTGTCAAGAAAGAGTCTCCATTGGTTAAGTGTCCAAAGACCTTTCTGCTATCCCTAGTTACCAAAATGGGAAAGATAGAAAGGCAAATGATTTAGCATCACCGGAACCCCCTTACTATCATCTATTGGCGGTATCATAGTAATTATTGACTAGTGCACTGAGGAGGAGCACCTGCTATTGCAATTGTAAAAGCAAGTTCCGTAGGGAAATCTTTTGAATGATATTCTATTTCGTAAGATGTTAGTACCGGGATGGGAGAATGAACTGTAACCAGCCCAGCAAGGATGCTCCTTTTGCTTGATAAGTGAGTGACTATATTTGAGCTTATAATAGAAGAAACACTTAATGCTTACGATTTGCTCTTGCGTTAGGTGGGATCGGGGCTGTGCGTAAGAGCGAGCGGGTTCATTGTTGTGGCGGGTTGCTTGCTACGCTATTTCCTTCCGGTTGGCCTGTCACTTTCTATAGCGTCAACATCCTGCTTTGCTTAGTAGCGGGAAATCCCCTAAAAGACGGAAGTGAGCCTAGCCCCACCCAACTTACCAATCTCTGGGGCTACGAAACCTACTATATCTATCTATCTCTTTGGCCCAAGCATATATAAGGAAGGGGCTTACGGCGGAGAATTAGATTGATTAATCACTGGCATGTTTAGTTGGATTGGTATTTAACCGCATCGCGCATTACGGGAATCGAACCCATATACTCTGCTCCTTCATTACTCAAGGCGGGAAAGATACTGTTAACAGGTTCATCTCACTTAATAAGAGCAATACTACACCACACCCACCCCGGTCTGGGCAGTAGGTCTTGGTGTGCCAACTGGGTAGTAGGTCTTGGTCCGGCCTTTCCCCAATCACACTAATAAGAAGCTCCACGAGTAGGCCCATCGGTCTGAATTCAAGATGTAAAGCCGGCTTAATTAGAGGAGGGAACTAGGCGGGTATTGGGTTCATTTCGCAGTAAACAGAATGAATCTCGGCAAATGCGATACTGCTACTCCTCGCCAAATACGACATGGTTACCAGGAATCCTTGCCACGACACGAATAAGCACCCATTCCCACATCCATCTCCCTTCATAACTGCCCATGAGTTACACCATAAAAATAGCAGTAATTAGAGTCTGAAATCCTTCTCGTTTCCCGCGTAAAGAGCGATAAATGCACCATCAACGCCTGCGAAAAGATTGGTAAAAGCACGGGAAAGTTACGAAACCATGCAACGTATATAACATCCCCAGTACGATACGCGCAATCCAAAGGCCTAACCAGCCCGGAGGAGAGTCTTTCCTTTGCTCTCAAACTAGTAGAAAGCCGCCAGTAAGCCAGTCTAAGTAATGGTAAAGCTCCAAGTAGAGAAAGCTCATATGTTGATTAGGTTAGTACTTATGAGACAAGTGAATTAGTAGAACACGTTACAGCTTAGCTTGAATAGTAATACTAGCTTCTTGTTACCAATCTATTGAATTTTCTCACATTAGCTTGAAACATCATAGGTTACTGGTGGTACTATGTTTCCATAATCTACTACTATGGTATTGTGTGATGCTTATCTATTATGCTAATACTTACTTATGAATATGGTACAAGTTCTATGCCTGTTCCTATATATATGGTATTTTTATGTGACCTTATCTCATATGTTACCATATTCAATCGATCACATACATAACCAATATAGGAGAAACTAGGCATATATGGATAGTACTTCTAATTCCGTGGATATACTTAGACTGACTACTATTCCCATGGACATACTTAGACTGACTACTATTGAGAAACCATTGACCACTAGTTGGAAGTGATAGCCCGATGAGACTGTTGAATACGGGATAGCTACTGGCCATACTAGTATAACAATGGTGATTAGTCTTTACAAGAGATATGGTAACCAAGCACATCAAACTAATATGTATAGTAACCTCTTTGAAACTACCTACGTAATTGTAATAAGTTTCCCATGTTTCCATTACCTTAGGCCTTGCTTATACGTTCTAACCTCTCTGTTTATCCAGAATAAGAGCTTACATTTTGACAAACCTGAACAACATGGTAGTAAGTTCTTAGATCATATAGCTAGTACATAATGAAGTTGAGTCTGTATAACACCCTGCTGTATACAACACATGCTAGTCTGTCTTAAGGTACGTATTCTCCATAATATACATAACCCTATCAATGCTATGAACTAGTCTTAACTTACAGCTTTGTGTTATAAGTACCTATAGCTTGTACTATCATACCAAGTGTAATCACCTAATAAAGAATAGCTCACTAGTAATGAATAAGCAGATACCAATCAGTGCAATATGAATACTGAATACCCATAGATAACGTGTTCCATATCTATAATAGTGTTTATAATAAAGGGTGTGAAATCTATGATATAGAGCTTACTAACAGCTATAGTAATGTAAACAAGCAGGTTCCATATCTACTAACTCGATCCAACTAGTGTGATTCTATAATAAATAAGGAGGGGCTAATCTACAAGCTCACTTGTCACAATGCTTCTATGGATCCAATCAATGGAGTGACTAGTAGTTAATAGGGTCAACATGCATAACTAATACTGATGATAATGTTCAGCTCTATTACTGCTTACTAATCTGTATAAGTTCAGCTTATTGAATTGTATATCCATAACATAACCTAAGCTTATATTCACCTTTCATCACATAGTAGTATCTATAACAGTAATCAATGGTAAATAATAGGCAAACTACGTATGGAATATGACTCTATCTTAGTAATAAGTCAAAGTATCGTAATGATTAGGGAAACATCTATAGTGAGTGATAACAAGGTCATTACCATTGTATTGAAAGCTTAAGAAACAGTGGTTCTAACCTATTCATAGTTACACATGTTGACTCCTTATGATTCTCGTATTAGCTCAATGATGAAACTGACACATTATTTGGGCTTCTTGGATTGAGTGCATAGAGTACACTTACATAATACAGCAGAGATGTAACTAGTATGAACATGAAGCAAGTATCATAGTTATTAGGGTCTATGTTTTCCATAGCTTACTCAGAGTAAACACACTCAAGCATCTTGTTTCACTGATATAAAAAGACTAGTCTAATTAGGGTTGTAGTTATAATTCACTTTTTTGATATAACTAGTGTCATTACAGTCTAAGCTTAACCTTACCTGATCATTACTCATCTTATTATGGAGATTACTTACCCTTATTCATATGGTATTCTCCATATTCATCGGTTAACTACCACACTCAATTAGGGAAATTAGGCATATATGGTACTACTAATCCCATGGATCTACTTAGACTGACTACTATTATACAACCATGACCGAGTAGAAGGGTTAGATAGACCGGTGAGCATATGTTATGGGAACAAGGGATAGCAACACACTTACTACGATAGGTGGTTGGTTATACATATATTACAACAGATTCCATGGAGATCATACAGAGATCAGTGGCTTGTAATGTACACCCAAACTATACATGGCAATCAAAGAGCTTAGTTTCTCCTAATAAGGTGATCCCAAGTTCATAGTGAAAACCATTGCTTGTGATAGATATCATAGCCGGCAGCATCCAAGCTATAAATGGAGGCAGAGACCGCAGAAGCAAAAGCAGCCAAGATAATAAAGGCAGAGGCACTAATAGCACCCGTAGAGGCAACGGATAAAGCAAGGGCTGTAGCACCCACGCCTTTACTGAGCTCAGGTGAAGTTCTTTACTTTTCACCAGTTCCCAGGTCTCAAATTGAACCATCACCATTAGTAAACCCCGCCACCAGTACCTTTCGGATACAATAAGACACGGTAAAGGCAAGTTTGAGCAAAATAGAAAGCAACGGGTGCACTTCACTTTGTCATCCAGTCAGGTGATCGGTTGACCATAATCAATGACCTAATAATTGTCTGTCATCATAAGATTGATATATCGTTCGCTTCGATCCCCTATCATTTTAGGTGCTTCATAGCAAGAGCGTGGTGCCTATAGGGAAGAGTTCTCTCCATCGGGAGCCCCAACAAAGCGAGCATCCAGGGGAGTTCCCAATTCGGTTGATTATTCAGAGTGAGCTGACCCATAACCGGTTTCTCTATTTAATAAGTAGTGAAAGATTGATATCTAGCTTCTGCAACTTATTAGTACCTAAAGACTACTACTGAATTCTCAAAAATGAAATTATACAGATATGGATCCCGCGCCAGTAGAATAAAGGGCTAGGGGGGGGAAATAGCACCCGCGGCATCCTTTCCGGTCCCAATTAGGGATCGAGGCCCAGAGTAAGCTTCCCACCACCGCCGTCTCGCCTAGGGTCCCTTCCAGTTCTAGCTTTATTACTTGCATTCCTTCCTGTACCAGCTCCTTACATCCCTTCATCTCGCCCGGTATCCCTGTTTCGGAAGCCATCACCTCGTCCGGATCCAGATGCTCGTGGCGTAGAGTCTAATGCGAATTATTATTATTACCTAAATACGTCCAGTTACTGGCTTTAGTAATCGAGACCGAGTACCATGATGCTCGTGGTAAAGAACCTATAGATCCAGTTAGAAAGCGAGATATATACCTTCGTGGTCCAGTTTATGATCTTCGTGACCGATAGGTAGAGCCTGTTGTTTACCCAGTTTACCCATATCCAGTACCAGCAATAGAAGTAGACCTCATAGCCACCAGCATTACCAGTCACATCATGAGTAGATACGGTTGATTCTACAGTAGTTGAAGCAGCAGTGAAGGCACCCGCATAGTCACAAATAGCAACAGAAGCACGGGTAGCATATGTTCTTTATCGTGATCCAGTTCTTTATCCAGTCCCTGTTGAAGCACCATAAGCTAAAGATACCTATAAGTGAGGTATGACAAGGCGTGATAAGTAGTTAGTTGCCAGGCGGGTGCGTATGCTTTAAGCTCTTTCTGGGACTACAAGAGCTCACGTAACCCTAGAAGTACCAGGCGATTCAATCAAGGTCCCGGAGGGGCTTACGCTTCTGATTAGTCGAGCCCCCTACCGGGTCCTAACGGGTCCTCCGGGTGATGGCGGCCCTTTAGTCGAGCCTGCTAATGCATCCTTGGGAAAAAACATTCTTTAGCTAGCCCTAGTTGGAATATATCCAGAGTGCAGTAGTGCAGGGAGAAGAATAAACTGTAGTAGGCATAGAGTCTAGATTTAGTGATTCAAGGGATAGCTCCTACCCCGGCCTGCCGCTTTCCTAATAGCCGGAGGAAGAAATAGGGATCAACGCGGCACAGTCCCCACATTCCCATTCTAAGGATCCAATAGTTAGTTACCCACCCACTTTGCATCTTGTATCTCAATAGTCGGGTTCGTAAACTCGAGTTATCTCTTCGACCTACCCCTAACTCGTTCTATTTCGGAGGTCCAGATCCTGCCTCCTCAATCAGTTTGCTGCTCTTCCCCGAATCACCCGGAATTAAGAGGAGTCTACATGCATCCCAGCCCCCGCATAAGAATTGATTTAGCAAGTTCAGGCCGAACACACGATTAGTTGGTTCTGTCCCCAATCGGTGAAATGAGTCATGCACCCGAACACCCTTATTAGTTCGTGCAAAGGGGGCTCATCCGGGGTTACTATGAGAAAGGGCGCCCACTGCTTACTTAAAAGGGGATTTCAAGGTGTCGGCAGTAACTCTTGGCTATCCCAGAGCAGCCCGGTTTATTAAGGTTCTTGGGCATTTAGTAGTTGAGGCAGCAATTCAAGGAACAAAGGGTCGAAATGAACCAAATCGATCTATAAAAAATTGCATAATGAAATATATAATATATGCATTTTCTGCTAAAGCGAAATGACATATATAATGAGTTCATGCATAATTACATATATAATAATAAAATAGTTTGAAGAAGCATGTTTTCAAATTCTCTCTATATACGAGATTCTGGTACGATCTATTATGAGAGCCTAAAGCGTAATTACATATATAATAAAGCATAATTACATAGAGATAGATAGATAAAGTAATACTTTTGTGTTTTATCTCTTTGTCCATATGATCCAGTACTCAGCAGTATACTGAGCACCTGGGTGTGTTATTTCCTTTCTTTCATAAGCACCTACACTGGGACCAGGCTTTGCTGCAGCACTCGGCTGTGGTACTTACGGTAAAGGGTAAATATAGCATAGGCGGTATCTCTACCTCGTTTGTTTGGTCCATAACTATGTCCATATATGGTTTAATCCCCAATTCCAGCGACATACCTTCAAATTCAATTACCAGATCGATACCCAGGAGCAGTTCTCGGTCCATAACTTTCTCTATCCAGCACAACTAGCTAACTAGGTTCAGCACCACTAGCTAAAAAAGAAAGCCCTATAAGTCAAGTCAAGTCAAAATACCTCGAATCAAGAGCAACGGAGGTAGAGGTAGCGGCATATGATCGATCCATCAGTAGCAGATCCAAATGCATCTAAGTGAGCAGCAGCAAAGTAAGCATCTCACTTAGCAATCCATCAATCCATATATATTATCTCGATATAAATAAGCAAGCAGCACCTATGGCAAAGGCACTAGCACCTCCTTCTTCAATTAGTTTCCTACCCACCTAGTCTGAAGAAAGACAAAGCAATAAAGCCGCCATCTACTAAGCAAAGCCAATAAAGCCATCTAACCCAAGCGAGCTTGCCAGCAGCATTCCTTCCTACCAGCAGCAGATAAAGCATCCCTACTAGCAGCAGTTCATTCTGCTGATTCTGTTGATCCACCAGCGAAAGGAGCCGGCAGGTGGAGGAAATTCAATGCCCGTAGCGTCCCTTCTGGTCGTCCCTTATGGTCTGGTTAGATAAGATCTATACCCTAAGTTTATTCTGTTGATTCTGCAGTTTACCCAGTAGCTTATTCAACAGTTGATTAAGTATATTATAATCCAGCAGCAAAAGCAAATGTAAGAAGGGCATAGGCAGATCCAATTGATTATTACTTGTTTCCACCCCCATCAGTATATGCTGGTGGTGTTGCTAGCTTTGCTTACTCTGTTGCTTCAAGCTATCAATCTAGAAATGGAAGGGATGTTGTAGCTGGATCTGTTGTTGCTGGCTATAGTAAGCCCGGTTAAAGGACTAAGCTCAGTGGGTGCTACAAATTCCAAATTGTGTCAAGTATTAATTCATTAAAGCCCAGTATAGGTGCAAAGTCCAGTGGTGAAAGACCTTATATGTAGGAGCAAGGCCTACTCCTGCTGGATCGACGACTTATGCTACTGTGGGCTATGGTTCTGCTAGATCTACGGGATCAAAGTCATAATTTGTTGGATCGACATCTGGAACATCAGAATATGGGTATGGGTAGTGCTACATCGACTACTTAATATAAACCACCTGGAAGGGATGCCGCGTATGAACCAACCGCATCAACTGCTTAAGCTGGACCTGGAACTGCCCATGCTGATGCTGGTACTCGATGCCGCAAGAGTTGGTTTCGTCCTTCCTCATTATAGTCCTGGCCTACATACATTGGTCTCGGGGGCAAGCCAATTGGACCAGGGAGGGTAAATGGAGACGCTCTTCTTTTTCAAGTTGAAGTACGGAAGGAAAGGCAAACTATTGCCCAAACCCTTCTTTCTCTTATATCGCAAGCAAGTCAGGCCTGGCAAGGAAGATTGGGTCAGGGAAGGACGCCGAACGAACATAAATATGGAATAAAATAACATAAATGACCTCATCCTTAGTTTCATATTGGATCGGGCCATTCTTGAGAAGGGTGCCTGCCTTTTGAGTTATATCTCTGCTTTTTTAGGGCGGACGTTTATATACGTGTTTATTTCAAGTTAGAGATATAGGTGCCTTTATTGGTTGGAATCCTCTTTAGGCACTTCTTATTTCTATTATTTAGGTGAGTGGCCCCCTTCCTTTTGACGACATCGATCGAATTAAAGTGCCCACAAGGTTTATGGATTACGGTCTCAGAATATTAGAAACACCAGATGGAGATGGAAGGAGAGATGAGGGAGGGATCACCTTAACCTCACTGGACTACTACTACTACTCAGCATAATGCCCCTCCATTTTAGTGATATCTGTTAAGCGCCTCATTAATCCAAGTGATGTAGGGGAATTCAGTGGATAATTGCAGGGATGGTGGGGAATTGCAAGTGGATAATTGTAGGGATGGTGGGGAATTGCAAGTGGATAATTGTAGGGATGGCATACAGATAGGGCCCCCGAGCAGTGTTGTTTGTTGCAATGCGGGTAGGCATACTGAGGCGGGTAGAGTATAATGGCGGGGTGTGGAAGCGGGGGTATGTATGTATGGGGGTGCCTAAGGCGGCCTATATGATATGAAAATGGAAAATTGAAAGTATATATTTTATTCTATTCTAATAGAATAAAATATCACCTTACATTGAGTAGTGGTACATCAACACACTTGGAACAACTTGGAGCAAGACCTGAACTGGACTGTTAAGGTGGTCTCTCTTTAGTCGTCCCAGGACAAGGTAAAATTATCCATGCTATTTATACATGCCATAGGCATTGGTTGAAGAGAGAGACTAGCAGATTCTTAAGCACCCCCCCATAGTGCCAGTATAGCACATGAAAACCTTCTCCATGCAATTGAAACCTGCCATAAGTGAAACTACATGCAAGTATAGTATTTGAAAACGTCTATATGCAAGTATCACGTAGATATGCAATTCTAACATCTACATGGCGACATCATATATGAACACGTAGTATTCTATTTTATTTTATACTTCTTCAGAGCAGCGGGACACAACTGGGACTGACTTCTTCGGAGAGGCCGGTGAAAGGTAAGGCAGATTGCTTGGTTTCAATCGAATTTCATTAGTCAATCACTATATCTCTCTTGTCTTTTGGTAACTAGATAGAGACGAAATAAAGAGAATTATATATGTAATTACGCTATCGAATAATTGATCGAAAGAGCGGCTCGTCCATGCCGAATCAATTCCGAGATGATTTCCCCCCCCTATGACTATTGAAGGGGAAGCAGCATCAATTAGTAGAGGGCTGCTGGTTGACTCTTTCCCTCAATCAGAAGCGGCCTACTCATGCTGACAAGGTCCCTTTTATGAATAAATTGGAGGTGGAGGTAGGGCTGGGCAACTCAACTCTCCAATGCTTTGGAGAATCAAACCCCCACCCCTCGATTCCTCTGATTCTTATCGATCCAAGTCCATTCGGCCATCTCTTCCTGGTTGTTTCCGGAGATAACTACCACTCCCTTCCAATTCGATTTCCCGCATTGCTTATTATATAGAAAGGGGGGGCCAGCCACTGCCTTCCCACTTTCTACGTTGGCCCTCCTACATGCCCATACCCACCGTATTCTTCGACCATATCCCCCCTATTATCCCCATTCAAGTACGTTTCGACCATTCCTTATCTTTCGATTCATCTGATCGGCCACCCTCCTTTATTTCTATCCTGAACCCTCAATCAATAAGTAAATGCCATTGCGTAGGCCGAGCAATAGCGACAACCTGGCAAGCGGTTCCTAGTAGGTCGGGTCTTTCATAGTGTCAGAAGTGCTGTCATAGAAGGGGCAGTACTGGTAAGCCTTAAACTATAATGGGACTTTGGATTTCCGCCATTCACAACCCGGGCCGGGAGCAACTACTCCTACTATACATGTTTTTGTACCGTGTTCGCATGGAGTAGCCGGCCCGGCAAGTGAATCCCGCAATAGATCAAGTTTTACATTACTAAAAACTGAAATAGTTCTGGAAACGGGAAACAGGCGCTGCCTTCATGAATTCCCAGTTCGTTCCGTGTTATTCAAAGGCTTTCGCTACCCTGGATTCCCTCACGTCAATGAAGGGAATGTGGTGGGGGCAACGTAGCATTTAGTTGTTTCGATAGACGGAATCACGAGATTGACCATCTTAGTTCCGTGCCGGCCGACCTATAGATGTTCCTACTCTGTCAACCCGGCCATTCATCATAGGTTCGAGGATATACTCCCCACCCTCACCCTCGCCCGACCTAGAAAAAAGAACTTACTTACATTGCTGCTTCAATTTGATTTCTCTGCGCGAGGTAAATAGTGCTCGTATAATTACGTATATAATAATACACAGGTCAGCCGAGCCAACTTCACGCTTCTTCCTCCACAATCCACACAGACAAGTCAGAAAGATCTAAGCGTAATTACATATATAATAATTGTACTCGGCAAGAGCCTAATCCTAGCGGGGGAGAGCCAGCAAATGACCACAGTGCACACGCAAGAGTAAGCAATATTACGAACTTATTGAAACAGTACAATTGTGAGCTAAACATTATGAGATATCCTTTCTCAAATCTGTTGGCTGAAGTCGTAGGGAACCCGTTTTGCATTATGTTATAGGGATCAGGGACCTAGTTAATGGATGAATCGGTAGAAAAAGCAACTGCTCAGCTCGGAACTACATGCTTAGTCCTCCCCTCTGTTGATCCACCGTTACGCCGACAAGGATACTTAGATTTCATTCAGTGGTAGTCATCTGCAGTTCCAAACTTCATGATTTGGGTGTGAGCTGTGGCATATACGGTCGTTAAATCGATGATTTATGTCCATAAATGCCCGCGTTGTAGGCCCAATTGAGATTACAATTTGCGCTATGTGGCGGACAAGCTTAAACATTGACAAGATAGTAAAGAGACACCTACTACCATTGACCGGATCGATCTGAATACAAGTTCCTTAGAATGGTGAATACTTACCGGGAGACTCTGATCCTACTAGAAAGAAAAATCCAAGGTTCAAAACATCTACTTTACTTGCCTTTGTAGCGCAGTTCACTCTTGTAATAACACCACTTAGGCAGGAAGGAACCAATATCTTTTTCTTATAGCATATATACCTCTACGTCTGCCAGACCCTGTATCCAACTGGATTTGATGGTACTGCCTTTTCCGCCATTATATCTGGTTCTAGGTAAACACAACTGTTGAAACGACTGCTGCGGGAGCAATTACTCGGGTAAACCGCTTCTTTCACTGGATCAACTCGGACACATGCCACTATGGATGGTGCTAATGGAAAATCCGTTCGATCTCAAACTTAGACTGTACCTGGAACCGGATCTGCCTCTCCTAGCTTTGCTCTAGGTATCTTCACCTTTGCATATGAATCTGGGCATGAAACTAAATATTCGCGCTTGGTGACTAGATCCGCATCTCAATATGCTACCTCTGCCCCTTCAGAGAAATACAAAGCTTAAGGATCATAGCCTCGTTCGCCATAGCCTTGTTCAAGGAAAGCCAATTAGAGCGCAACTCCAAAGGGGAACAATTCAATGCCTCATTCTATTATAACATTCTAAATGGAATGATCCAGCGGAGGCACTAGCAGTTTAAGCTTTTTATCTAATTAATGATTTACCATACGCATCTAAGCTAGCATCTTAGCCTTACCACTCAGTAGATGCACTAAGACCACCTGCAATGAAGGAAAAGACACAAACAGTTGCTTCACCCGCAGCACATCGAGATCGAAAGCTAATAGCCTAGGTTGTATCATAATAACCTATTGAAAGTGACCCTGTGCCATAAATAGATTCACCGGCTAGGAGCCAGTTTTGATTAGCACCCCCCTGGTAAAGACCTAAGAGCAGCCGGAGTCAAGCCCATTCGGGAGCTAGATACTATTTACCTTGACACAATTGACTAAGTAACAGATTCTCCAGTTGCTGATCCAAAGCGAGCTTCCTCATCACCATATCACCTAGTATCCCCTCTTGCTAGGGATTTCTTTGACTAAGTTTAAGTTCCAAGCACGGACTCAGTTGAGAAAGTGAAAAGGTCAAAGCCGCTAACCACGTCCCTTTTTGGTTTATAACCAATTGAAGATTCTCTTCGAGCTTTTAGCTATCTGTTTTCCTACTTATTTACGCCCCTCAACTATCGTACAGAGGTTTAGGCCCCAGTGATTATACCTTCACTCCTTGCTTGGACAGATGGGGACTACTTATTTAGGGCACATTATATTATCTAAGCGAGCATGGATGTTTAGGAGCTCAAGGTTTAGGTGATACTAAAGATAGTACAGTAGGCTATGATGAGCCGGCACCGAATAAAGGTACGGGGAGCTATTATCCGGGTCAGGAACTAATGGTACAGGGAGCTATTTATCAGCCAGCAACTCTGATCGTATGAGTCCAGATCTAAGCTTAGTGATCGAGATGCAGTTGCTTATCCAGCACTAGTAGCATAGGCAGAGGTCGAGGTAGAAGCAGGTTGACTAAGCAGTAGACCCAACACCAGTAGATGTAGAGTAAACTGTTTAAGCAAGACCAGTAGCATAAGTAACATAAGCAGTAGAAGAGCTCGCAGCATCAGTAGCAGTTGTTTGCAGCAGCACCAGTAACAAGAGAAGCAGAGGTAGCTGGAATGTAAGATCGAGACCCATTATCAGTAGCTTACCCACCACTATCTCGCCCAATATCTATTCCCATCCCAGCTTCCCTTCGCGTAGTTCCATCTTGAGTTTACCCAGCGCCAGGAGAGGTAGATTCAGTCAATGTAGAGTCTGTTGATTTTGCTAATTAAGCAAGTGATCTAGTTGATTCAGAAGCGATTGACCCGGTTCCCACACCAAAGGCACCAGAGGTAGTTAATCCAGAGCCAGTGAATGATCCAGTAGCTTACCTAGTTCCAGTCTACTCAGTTTCACCCGTTTACCCAGCGGCTAAGGTAAAGGCAGTTGGTCACCCAGCAGCAGAAGTTCCAGTTGATCAGTCAGTGGAGATTACAGAATACCCACTTATACCTGATCGAGATCGAAAACCAGAAGCATATCCACCCGAAGCACCCTACGTAGCTTCTGTCGATCCAATACTAGCATCTAACCCAGCAACACCAGCAGCATATCCTGTTCCAGGCCCACCATCCATCTCTTGACCAGCATCAGTGTAGATAAAATCTCCACCTATACCTCGGTGGAAGAATTCCATTCTCGTCGTTGGATCATCCTAGAACGCTCATACCCCTAACCTGCTATTATTACCTATTCAGCGGTGGCTGCTAGTACCTATTAAGCTAGGCGTAGGCAGGGGAAGGAGCAAAGCTATAAGCGAAGGGAGTATAAACAGGTGATTCGGTTAATCCAGTAGTTGATTCAGCAGCCGTTGAAGCAGTGAAAAATACATACCCATACCCAGAAAGCTAATCCAGCTACATAGGACCAGTAGTTTATCCGCCACCACCTCCACTACCAGCAGCAGTACCAGCAGCAAGACCAGTCGCAAGAGAAGCAGATGTTTTTTTTCAGTTGGAATATGCAGTTTACTCTACAGCAGTAGATTCAGCATAAGTAGATCCTGTCGATTAAGCAAATGAACCAGTACCTAGTGATCGAGATGATGACCTTCGTGATCCAGTTCCGGATGATCCATATAGAGACACATATAGGGAACTAACCACTACACATGGGGAACGGGAACTAACCACCACATGAGATAAAACCACCTAATGTAGTGATCGAGATAGTGATCAAGATGAATATGATGATTTTAGGTCTAGAGGTGAACGAGCTGAAGGAGCTTTTCGTGATCGATATAGAGTAAAAGAACCACCAGTAGTGATAGTAGTAGATATAGCACCAGCAAAAAGAGATCCTGTCGGTCCAGCACCAGTAATAGAGCCAAGAACATAGGTATCTTTACCAAGAGCAAACGCAAAGGCTACAGACGCAGTGATAGTACCTCGATCCTTTCCATTTTGAGATAGAGAGCCAGAGTCTGACTTTCATGTTAGAGAGCGAGATCCAGTTAGTTCCACATCCGAACCATATCCAGTCCCACCAGTAGAGTAAGAAGCAGCAGCTGTAACAGCAGTCGATCCACCAGTATCGCTAGCAGCATATCCAGTAGCAAGATCAGCAGCAGAGTAAGCACCATATGCAGATCCTCCAGGTCGAGAACCAGTCCCAGGCATTGAAGCACCAAGAGCAAAGGCAGGAGCAGTAGTAGACTCCTATGTTTATTCAGTAGATGAAGCAAATGACCCAGGACCAGCAGCTTATAAGCCAGAAGCTAAGGTAACACCAGAAGCAAGGGCAGATCAAGACCCAGTAGCAACACTAACCAATAAAGTAGCACCCACAGTAGAAAGAGATGGAGATGCGCCGGGTGCACCGGGTGCAGTTTAAGTAGTTCCATTTCCAGATAAATACCTAGAAGCAGATAAAGAACCAAGCCCAGAGATAGCCCCTAGTTGACCAGTAACAATGTATCGCCATGATCACCAATGTCTATCCCTTGTTACTCCAGTACCAGCATCCCCGTTCCTATTCCTTGTTAAAGCCTTGTCCGAGCCGGTCCATCCAAAAGCTAACATAATAGGATAATAATTGTTCACAGCTGCAAGAGCATAAGTATAACTAGGTGGTAAGGCAGAGGTTCAATAAGGTAATGCACGGGAAGCATCCGAGCGAGTAGTTGCTTAAGCAATAGCATCAGCAAAGGAATAAGCGCTATTAGATTAGTGAGAGTTTCTGATCCAGTTGGAACCATTCCAGACCCAGATCGGGAGGCAGCATTCCTGAACTCCGTAACAGCCCCATATCCAGATCGCGTAGTTGACTGGGGAGCAAGAGTACGTTTTCAAGCCAGTTGACCCGGAATCTGTTGATATGGAAGCAGTAGTCGTTTCCATTGAGCCAGATGCAAAGCGAATCCCGGGTGCACTTCCAACATGGGCACCTATAGGGTACAGAATGGGAGGGGAAAGACCAGATGCTGTAGGTTTCAAGTCCATTAGGGCTAATGAACACTCCTAAACCCCAGATGGAAAAAAAGCAAGTTATATGAGATATAAGCAAGCTGCACGAACTACTTTGGAAAAAGGCAGTTAGGCCACACCCGTAATCGACAATAAAAGCACAATGGAGGCCGCCATCATGCTACAGCATGGCTCGACCACCGGGAGAGGTAATCTCATCAACGAGAATAGTATACCGGTGGAGGACACGAATGCTTCTCCTCGAGAGGCAGAGTAAGAAGTGTAACTAGTAACAAAGCAAGCATAAACAGAGGCGGAGGCAAGTGCATAGCTTCCGGTTCGAGATTGATAACCGTAGGCAGTTTCGGATCCGGTCCTAGAAGATGCAGAAGCAATTGCAGTTTACCAAGTAAAAGAAGAAATTTCACCACCAAGAAGATCAGTATCTTTATCCAGTTGATCGAGCAGATTCAATTCGAGGGCAGGATCCCTTCCATTTGTTATAGAGCCGGAGCCTACGCAGAGAAAGCATCCGAATCAGTAGTTACCTCGCGGTTATGCCTATTCCCATTTCGAGAACAACCAGTAACAGGGGCAGTTGCATTATTATATTCATTTGTGAAAGCACCAGAACTGAAACTATCTATAGCTCAAGGAGTTGATTCACCAGCAAATGATCCAGCGTCTTTAGGTAATAATAAGTCTATGCATGCGGTGGAAACAAAGACAGAAGTAGGAGCATCGATTCCAGTATATGAATGATGGGCCCGATCCCGCACACACATATGGGTAGCAGATATCACGTCCCCGTCCAATCCGCCAAGAGAGGCCCCCATAAACAATCGTCCGTCCGCAAAAGTAACCCACGTGGGGTAGCAGGCGCGGTCCAACAAAGTAACTGGTTGCGCAACCCCCTTATAAGAAGTATAAAAGGATGGGAGTAGATAACAGCAATAGACTAAAAAAAAGGTCGTGCGAAGGAAGTACCGCTGGCCTGCCTGCCTCTGTGGTCACCAAGGGTTGGGGTGGGGATTAATTAGGAATAGATATGATGGTGGAAATATGGTGGGGCACCTGGGTGTGGCCTGGCAGCAGTTGAAATCGAATGGAGACAGAGACACCCGGCCGTGGGTTCAATCTTTGTTCTGTCCTATCATCATGAAATGGGCTCCATATTCAACATGGGGCTCACTGAACTGACAAGTGGTGATGATCGTTCAGCTTACCAAGCTTCACTTGTTCCTTTCTCGAGTGGAATGCTTACCTTTAGATTCTTTCTAGCTTGTTCCTCAATTGGCTCGACCAAGACATCTCTTTTTTAGAGCTTTATAGGATATTCAGTAACAACCGAGAAGACAGGATTATGAAAGATCCAAGAAAACAATACCAGTAGATAAGTAAGTAATAACAAGATCAATGGCAACGTCTATAAGCATCACTACTCTTTTTGATCTGTAACTGGATCTGATCTGGAAGTGGAGGTCAAGTCGGATCTATTCTTTCTTCCTGCTAGTTGCTTTGTATACGATGCTTTAATGACTTGATTCTTAGGAATAGATAACTCGATCTTGACGTCATTCAAAAGTGGCGGTAGTGCATCATATAATAAGAATGAATGCATTTATTTATCATTTCGCGGGATTAGTTACCATTTGAATCAGAACGTCCCTACCCGGTTGGAAGACAATTACCTACCCTAGTCCTTATGAAAGTACCTACCCGTTAGAGATTAGCCGGGAGGGACCATCAAGGCTCATAAACCCCATTAGAAAAAGACCAGACAAACCAAGCCAGGTATCTCTTATCAACTGGAACTGCACTATTAGGATTCTAATGTAAACTACACCCCAAGTTCATCAGCAGGGTTTGTTCGTCAGCTAGAGTATGGTTGTTCATCAGCAGCAGCAGGGTTTGTTCCTATAGTGGAGCAGCACCATGCAACGTATCTTTGTTCCCAAAACCAATGGGACCATCATCTTAGTCTTACCCCAACAGAATGGGACCATTATATCTAGTCTGATTATTACCTATGACGACTACCCAAAGTTAGCCCTATGATTACGAGCATGATATGAAGTGGAGACTCTTCAAGTGGAGTTACGATGAGAAGTCGGATTCGATAAGTTGGATTCTCGCTATGACTTACCTTACCTAGAACAGGACCACCATGATCTTGAACAAGTATGATCATTCTTATTCGCTATGATCAGTTAGTATGATTATATTACCCAGTATGACTCTTCGCTAAGATCAGTATGATTATTCGATATGAAATGAACTATTTCATATAACAATGCTCCTGGGACGGGCTCCTTCCTGGGCCTTTAGGAATTACCTTCCTCCAGGGCTAAAAGAGTCCTTCCTATCACAATGCTTCAGGGCTTCTGGCTATTATAATGCCCCAAATCTTGAGCGAGCGTTGTACAGGCTTCAAATAGAGCTGTTGGACGGGTGGGGTGGGCGTACAGACAGCAAGCATTCACAGGCCAGGCTTCAATAAATAACACTTGATTGAGGATTCTTAGTGGTAGCAGTAACAGTAGCAGTATAAGCACTAGTCCTCTCTTATTCAGCCTACTTATACTTACGTGCATGCCATCCACCACCTGTTATATTTACCACCCTTGCATAGGCTCACTTATCTGATTAGCATTCACGGGCTGGGCTTGCTTCAACTTAGATATGCCCGCCCTCTACCTTGACCCTAGACCTCGACCCTAGAACCTTCCGCTACCAAACACACGGTTCTACCTAACGTACCTTGACAGAACACAGGGCTCCGCTCCTCGACTGGTGGAGATGCTACGACGAAGCATTACATACGTCGATGAACCATGAAAAGAGAATAAGCCATACACATAGCAGCACATTGCCAGTTGGAATTGCTTATAGCCAATCATTGCCAATAGGAGGTTGATCAGAGCCAGTTGGAATAGCCACGTTCCCAATTTCCTGTCATTTATGGGCTGGGCTCATTTGCTGGGTTGCTCGGTTGGGATACTCGGCTTGGCTTGGCTACTCGACCGGGGCTACTCGAATCAGCTTGGCTGAATGGTTCTCGGAACAATGTAAGGAATGAAGATGAATTACATACGATGATTCACCCATTTGAGGACCATATGCTACAGACAAGTGGCTATACGATTTATTCCAGAACTTCAAGCCAAGTACAACTCCACCAAGGCCACCAAGTACACGTAAGGCACCTGCCAAGTCCACATCTGCCAAGTATGCCAAGTTCACAATAGAAGTGCAGCAGCCCAGAAACATTGTTATAATAGCCTGAAGCCCTGAATGAACCTCGCTGAGCATATCAGAATGTCATTCAGTGTTTGTGGTCTGAAGCTCAGGCACCAGGTGAATCGTATATAAAGGGCATTGGAAACACCCAGGTTCAGTAGGTTCGGTCTCGTAATCGCTTCCCCATGATGCAAATTGTATTCAAAGATACATCTAGGTTTCCCTGTCCCCACCCACAACTAGCAAGTAAGCTAACTCTAGCAACACGTACGTCTCTCGATGCATTCATTCATATGGGACATGGGTTCAATATCTACTTTGGAGTATTGATGTGGTCCATCCATCGATCCATCCATCCTTAAAACATATGCAGTATCTGTAAAAGGGAAGGTCCTGTCAAATCTAAAGGGTCGTGTAGCTCCTGGCTCTAACCACCGGCAAGTAGGACTGGGTCTAAGCCAGGTAGGAAAGTATCTGGACGTAGGGGCTATCAATGAAAATCGTGTAAATTACAAGTATCTGGGCAGCCTGGTACATCTGACTGAAAGAGGCAATTCCTAGGTGCAGGAATGAAATGCTCTAGGTTGCTGGACTAACCGTAGGTAAATAAAAGTACTCTATCTAACTAAATGCAGGTACCATAGCGAGGTTCTTGGACGTACTCTAGCTGAAATGACTCTAGCTAAATTCATGCATTTCAAAGAGTTCTAGCACTGACCGTATCTTCTAAGCAATGAGTATCGAGCCCATCCCGGTAGCTAAGGTGATTATCCAAGCGGATTAGCCGCCAAGTCGAGTAGCCCGGTTGACTAGCGAGCAGCTATCAAAGTGTATGATAAAAGCAGCCGAGTATCCAAGCCAAGTATCCAGGCCAGGTAGCCCGCCCAGTTGAGTATCCCAGCCAAGCAAATGAATCCATCTCGCCTAACAAAACATAGATAACCTTTATGGAAATGCCAATTTTTAGTAATAATAAATCCATTTAAGTACCCGCGATGAGGGCCTCTGACTGAATCAAAACGATATTGATATAAATGAAAATGGAAAATGAGAATATTTGCTGAGATCTGGTCTACCCAAACTGTGTGCCTGCCCCCAATGTTGGTGCTAAAGATGTTAGCCATAAGCGGATCAACTTGAAAAAGGTCTGTTAAGGTATAGGCAAGAGAACTTGCATTATATCTTATATTATCCAAAGTGGTAAGTATATCCTCTGGCGGTAAGGACATCTTTTTAGTATATTGGGTATGGTGGCTCAATAGGGGCATCTCCTTTATCTCGGCCATTGATGTGTTACACTTCTCTCTGGGCCAGTGACGAGGGGACTTCTCTTTTGGGTATCGTGTGATGTTGAACTTCTCCCTCTTGGGTATGGTGAATGGAGTCTTTTTGGGTATGGCGCGTGCTGTTCGGGGTATGTGTTTAAGGTGACTCGGTTATCCTGTGATGTTGAACTTCTCTCGTTGTCTGGCGGTAAAGACTTACCTATCATCTGGCGGTAAGGACTTTTATTCTCTCTCATCTGACGGTAAGAACTTCCCTCTCGTCTGGCGGTAAGGACTCCTCTCGTTGTATGGTGCCACCTGGCTAAATCGATATCTCGTCTGTTGGGAACTTGGAATGGTGGGTGTAGGAAGCAGCTACTAGGGGAATGATGGGTGCACCTAACACTGGCACTACCTAACTAGCGTGAATGATACTATCCTGCGTGAAATAAAAAACTTTACTAGCGTTAATTCAACAAAGTGTCTGTCGAAGATCCTCTTTTTAGGTGCATTGTAAGTAACGCATTATAAAGAAAATTGAGTAACTTCAGTTCGTAGGGTGAGTTGGAGGTTCTAGGAAGAGTTCCATATCGTCGGAGTTCGAGGTCAAGGGTATAGGGTATAGGGTATAGTTCGAGTGCTAAGGCTTCATCGAGGTATAGTTCGAGGCGGAGGTAGCGGTGGTCGATTTCGAGGGGTCGAGGTTATAGGTGGAGGTTCAGGATGAGTATTATCAGCCATGATTTATTTGATTTGATTGATTTCAACCAATACTGAGTCGATATAGACCTCCTCGATCCACCTCACGAGCAGCCATCACACCAATAAATAATGACAAAAGCTTATACGTTGAGATACATTTCGAGGATCATACGCAAAGAGTCCTTAGGGAGAGGCTAGATAGAACCATTCAGGGGGGCAAGGTAATTAACTCGGCCAACTGAATCCACATTTACCTTAGACTCTACTGCTGGTGCTTCCACTTGGACCACTTCATTTGATGCAGAATCAATAGCTTTTGGCTTTGCTGCCCTTCCTGCTGCTCCTGCTACTCGGTCTCGATCTATAACCTGGTCAACTGAATAATCTACTGACTCTGCACAATCAATAGCTAGGGCTGTGGCTAGCTTGGCTTATATGGCTCTGGGCTTTAGGCTTAGATGTTAGATGGTGATGCTTTCTGGCTCGTTGGTCTGCCTGGCTTTGCTAGCTATGGGTATAGATCTTCGGTTCGATCACGAAGGTCAGATTCTTTATCTCGATCCCTAAGACCAGGCTCTACACCTCGATCACGAACTGCAGAAACTGGATATTTCTCACGAAGGTCAGAATTTGGTGCTTCAACTGCTTCTTCGACTGTACAATCAACCGAAGAAATGAGATCTACCGGTGCTCCACCCCTGACTTATGCTGCTCCGACTGCTTCTGAGTCTCGATCTGGATCTGAACCTGGAGGAGAGGATATGAATCTGGGTGGTGGAGATACTGGCTCCGTTGCTTATTGCTTTGTTGCTTGTACTGAAGCCTTTGTTAGTTCTGCATCATCGAAATCTTAATCTGGATGGTTCGGCACTTTCTTATTAATATCTGGGGTTCGGTTGAAAAGGGTGTTATAAGTTCTACCGTGCAAGGGCAATAACCATAGACCTGTTCCTCTAGCATCGCACAAGTATCAGAGGATCATTGGTGTTACTCATAGTCGGTATAATTTCCGCTGAATCCCAAATAAGAATAAGGGGAGTGTAGAGAGGCTATCTGATGGGTTCGGTAAGGCTATACCTTGAAGGCTTATATAGAACCCAACTATTCTCCAATGGCTGGAACAATATGGTTACCATCATTTTGATTACTTGCACACCGTTACTGCTACCAAAGGCTCGCTGTATGCAGTTAGAATTGGTTTCACGGGGCAACTGAGTCAATCTCTCAAGCTACCATTTTGATAAGATCCATTTAAACCCCCCCCTCATCCGGGGCTTCCTTGTACCAGACATCACTGTTATAACACTGTAACAACAGCTCCCTGTTTCGGTCTTAATATGATGTAATGGATGGTGGGGAAAATTGGTACCTAGCATGAATTCTTGTGAATCCAATTATAACTGTTGCTATACCCTGTACCTTTATGAAATAGATAGGGCATCTTGGGCGAGTCCACTCAACAGCATGCTAAAATCTCACCCCCGGAAAGAATAGTGGCGGGGGCCCAGTATGATTCCCTCCAACCCATTTAAAGCATTCCCGATGGGAAGGGCTGCTCTTCCTTGCGCTGATGGAATATGGCATCTCTATCTATAGCAGAAGAAGGTGGGGTCCAAGCACTCACTCTGTTCTATCTAGTACTCAATCCTCCCGCATTAGCCAGGCTTAAGGTAACGGTATCTTATCTTGAGGTCTCGCTAAAACAAGGAACATTACTGATATGATGCGGTTTCCCATATATGTTCATTTCATACAGCACGGTTTTACCAATCAATAGGAGGGATTAGAGGAACAGGGAGGATTGGATGGAAGAACTAGTTCTCACCGCCGATAATAAGAATAATAATAAAGGGGCCGATTCCGCCTGAACAAACAAAAAGAAGAAGAATAAGGGCCGGTTCACTAACTCTGCTTAGATTCCTTCTTCGTCTCCCCATATTCCTTCGATAAGAAGAAAGGGAGGGGGAATCATTACCTCTTATTACCAACGAACGCTATATAGCAAGCAGTCTTCCAGCAAGCCGGATTGGTAGTACTTCCAGAAGAGAAGGGTAGGCGACAGGTACCACCAGCGAACAAAGGTATAGTAGCAACGATAACTTTTCATTTGCCCATGTTTCCTAAATTACTTATTGGATCGAATCAATTGCTTAAACTAGCTTAGATGATCCATGTATTGTTAGAGCTAATCTATCTCTCCTAGAATTTCTTGTGACATCTTAACCCGCCTTTATCAAGCAAGTGTTCTGGCTAAAAGTAGTTCTTTACCTAGTAGGCTATGATCCTAACACTCAGATTAACACGATCCATTTTGAGTTCAAGTTCCAAAGCTTCTAGACCCAAATCCAGATCCGTAGATTTTTGACGCGTTAACATGGCGTTTGAGTAGGGAATTGATATCAAATGAACTTGGCCTTGTACTATGGTCAATTCCTATGTATGAACCTTGGGTGGAGATTCTGTAATCTACACTGATTCAATAGGAGCCGGGTCTAACACACAAAAAGAAATACCATTCCCATCAATGTAGCTGACTCTACCTGACGACTGTAGCTTACCCACCAGATTCTAATAAATGAACCCGATTACCATTAGTCAGCTTATAAGTTCCATCCATTCTTCAATTAAAGAGCAGGAGAGAAATACCCAATAAATACCTGGATCAAACAAATAATAACTATCCATTTTCCCATCATTTTGACTCTAAACTTACCTAGATAAATACGATAGAGGGAAAGACAATATATAAAATCTCGGTAGATAACTCACCATATCACTGTACGCTATACCTACTTGAAACACTGTACGCTACACATGTGTACTGCTCCACCCTTACAACTCTGCCCCACCTAAACCAGCCCATTAGGAGTATTATAGCTGACCAGAAAGCATCATTTACTCAGATGGAAGATAGAAAAACACTGAACATTACTATATCATATCAATATAACCATTAGGAATACCAAAAACACATCAAACGACCGCGTGTAAAGTGGTAAATTAAGCCTAGAAACCGTGTGTACTTCCTAAGACCTTTATAAGAATATAACCTATATAATAGCTTAATAATAATATAATATATTAAGTATCCTTTAGTTATATTTTTAGTTAGGATATATAAAGTATGAGTAAAGTCAGAAAAAGAACTCCTCTTATACTACAGTAGTTTGAATCAGAAATATGATGTTATTTAAATAAAGGTTGCCATATGTATTTAATATCAATAGTATAGGAGCTTAACTCCTTGTTATAGTGAAATTAGAAAGGTTTATATATTCTAAGTAGCTTTAGAGAGGAATAGAAATAAATAACTCTTTATAGTGGTTAATAGTAAGAGAAATAACTCTTTTGTTGGTTAAGTAGTTGAAAGTTACGGATCTATAAAGTATCTTTAGGAGATAGATAGTCTTAGTCAAGACTTATCTAGTCACTCTTTAGATTTATTAGTCTTCTCTATTCAGTATGAGATCAGTAGGAGGAATTATATATTTAGGCAAACTATAGGTTCTCTTATCCTCCTTAAGGTCAGCAAATAACTGCTCCTTTCACTTATCTACCGCTTTTAAAAACTCTTTATATATTTACTGCTAAACTCTTGACTCTTTCTAACTTTACTTGATCAACCATTATTCCAAAAACACATTTTAGCTACACATTTTCATTGCCCCACCCCAATTCCTATTACCCGATCACAGGTATGCTCTCAGGAAGTAAGACGAGGAAGGGAGTTCTACTTTAGATTGTAAGACTAACCTATGTATTAGTTGAACCAGGCCATGAGTTCCAGGCCCCGGTACGAGGAGGCCCCGCTGCAACTATTTCTCAGGGCCAGGCTTGAATTTCACTAAAAGGGGACAGGGTTTTCGATACTCGAATTAGCTACGGCTGCATAACAGAATTTCCCTCTCATCCCTAAGATAACTTCGGGTGAAAACACCGATTTCACTCTCTTCTGCACGTGTTGAAAACCAACAGATTCCTACAAGGAGCAGCAGCATCTTACGCAGCATGGAATTTCTCTTTGATCATCAGCTAGTAAAAGCAAGGCAATAAGGAGCAGCACTCGGACATAATCTACACTTGGTCAATCTACACTGTAATCTAGACTTTACTTACTTTAAACCTATTAACAGCAAGGTCAATTAGGAGCAATTCAAATGAGCATGATGAGCATTCTCAGATCACTTTGACGAACATAAAATCCACCACTTCGCTACACGTGTTGAAAACCACATTTGAAGCATGCATTTTCTCTATTGTCACCAGATAGAGACAGAAGAAACAAATCTACAAAAACGGCACACGGATAAAAACGACTAGGAGCAGAATGGATAGAGGAGCTAGCTTTTATTTCATAGTTATTCTTTCATTGACTGCCCTATAGAAAAAAGCGTGATCATCATCACCTCGTCCCCACCTATTCTATTTCACGGGCCTAAGCCAAGAACCCGCGGGATCGATGATACCCTTTGCGCGAGAATACCCCTTCCGAGAGAAGACTGTAACCTGGAAGAATATAAAGTAAAGTAGATAGAATAAATGAAGTATGAGAAGAGAGGGATAGAAGCAGTCAAGTGATAAGTTGGAAGGTGAAATAAGCAGTACTATCACACAAGCAGTAATCTAACACTTAAAACAACGAACAGGCTGACTAGGAAAAGAAACAAATGGCTCGAATGTGAGGGGTGGGGAGGTAGCCGTGTTCATCCAAGTGATTGAGCGATTGATTGATGAGGAGTAGGATGAGTCTTCTCCATATCAGAGCCAACCGAACCAACCATTGCAACCACCCCAACTTCGCACAGTGAGTCTGGAAACACCAGTTCACCTTGAACCTTGAACCAGAAGCCTAGACCACTAAGCCATGAGCCTTAAGCCACGAGCCTTTCAACGTTCCATGTTCCCCACCATAAGAAATTGATACAAGTTGTTACCACCAGATGAGCATATCGATTGATACAAGGTGGCACCAGACGATGATAGAGGAAAAGTCCTTACCGCCCAAAGAGAAGGCCCCCATCACAGGATAACAAAAAACATTGTTCACCAGACCCCGTTCAACAGACCCGAGAGAGAAGGTTCCCCATCACATGATACCCCATTAAACATCACATCCATACCCGAGTCACCATCACTACATACCACATCCACCCAACCACTACGGTACGGGGGGGCCAAATCATCGACACTGTTATTGAAGCACCACTAGCGATACCATCACAACAAGAAGGAGGATTTACAACAGCTTGAAACATACGTCGATATACATTTCGAGGATCATACACAAAGGAAGGAAGGGTCTTCAGGGAGGGGCTAAACGAACCACATTCACCTTACGCCATGAGCCTTGAGCCTTAAGCCAAGCCCATAAGAAGCTATAAGCCTAGACCACCAAGCTTACCAAGCCCATCTGGGACTACTCGAGCCAGCACACCAAGTGGGAACTTCACCGAAAGCCCTAACCTCCCCCTCAAGGGCACTATAGCATGATAACATCACTCTATAACTTAACCCGGAGATCCATAACACCTTGTAGATTCCCGTACACTATCCAGAACTATTGCTTCTCCTCCCCCGCTTGATTGATCCTCCTCATCTGAACATCCTTATCTTGACGGATCCTCCTAATTCGAACCTCCCTCTCCACTCCTCTCAAACACAGGCAGCTTGGAAGGCCCCTGGAACAGCTATCCAGATGACTGCCACAGCCTCTAAGGTAGGCATAAGTCTAGCTCGACTAGGGACCCCTTATCACAGTACTGGAGGAATAAGGGATCAGAGTTATCATCAATCTGGCACTTATAATCGGCCGTTTCGAAGGGATAGCCGTAATTATAGAATTTGGGATCTGATGGAACGGATGACAATTGGGAGTGATCAATCGCCTGCAGGATAGAAATCTTGGTATTGTGATATTTATTTATTCTATAATTTTTAGATTGATGGATGATCCTGGCCGGCTCCGTTCCTCACGGAACTACACCGCGTCGAGACATCTCCTCTGCTTATGAGATGAATGATATATAAGAGGTTTGCTCTCGCTGTCGGAGATTGCCCCGCCGACCCTTCTGATTCACGGTCGGGACTGGGGTGATCTTGCGCCCCTAACAGGGTATCGTATGTCCTGATGCTTTCGGCCCGTCCCATCACGATGAATGGATGGGAGGGTGCCCCCAGTCCGATAGGACGTAGAGGTGATGGCTTGTCCTTCCCTCGAACCTATGTTAACTTATCCTAATTGGATGGGATCGGGGGATTTTCTTTCAAGTTCACACGCACAGCGCCGAGCGGTGGGCGGAGGAGAGCCACGGGGAAGGCGTCGTAGGATAGAGGTATGGATCTACTGCGACTGGGGCTCACTCGGTCTGTGTTAAAAAAGAATCTAAGAGAGATGACCGTACCTTATGACTTCTAGGTACCCGCTCAACCAGACATACACTTCAATCCCAGGAGTGAGGGAGTCTAATAGATCTAGTGCTCCTTCCTAACCCATATGAATGACTGAGCCCTACTCTCCTTCCTTCTTAACTGACTACCTCACTACCTAAGGTGAGGCATGACCTTGAACCTTACCTTTCACCTTCCCTTGAGCTGCATGACATGGACCGGACACTATATATAGTAGGTTTCCGCTTATTCGGACCAGTCAGTCTACTCATTCTCTCTCACTACACAGGCACTTTGGTCAGGAGCTCTTAGTCTTCTTGGGTTGGTCCTCACCTTCTTATCTTCCTTCTTAAGGCTCTCACCGTCTTATCTCCTTTCTTATTTGTCCCTTTATTGAAGAGAAGAGCTTTGGTCTCTCTTAGCATTCTTTCGCTAAGTGGGTCTGGTTCGAGCCCAGACTTCTCTGTATGAAAAACCTAAGAACACCCCAACCAATGAGTGTAAAAACTCTCCTCAATTCCGCATTATATGGTTCCGAAGTATACGCTTGCAGTGTTGTCTCCTTGGTCTTTATTCGCTATTCTTCCTCCTTTCCTCAACCCCCTGGTAATGGTATTTTTATCCGTATTTTCCCCTTCATAGTCAATAAAGTGGCCTTCCTATATAATGAGCATAATGAAGAAACTAGGAGGGATATGTACAAAATAACCAAGGAAGAGTGTCAACAAATAATCGACTCTCTGAATGATGCCTCTTTCCAGTTCCTCTCTTTGTACCGTATTTTCATTCCCAAACCTGGTAGGCCAGGGAAGTTCCGACCCATCACAATTCCAAATCCGCGTGACATAATAGTAATGGATGCGACCTCCATGGTCTTGAATGAGATATTTGAATTAGTCTTTTTGCCCAGCTCCCACGGCTTTAGGAAAAACAGAGGGACCAGGACATGTTATTGGGAAGTATTAAGTTGGAAAAACGTCCACTATTGCATCGATGCAGACGTCGTGAGTTGCTTTGATGTCATTCCTCACAATCTCTTGTTGCATTATCTTGGCACTTTCATTCAGGATGACAAAGTCCTGAATCTCATATCTTTCTTCCTCAAGGCCGACATACTTGATAATAAAGGGACTCATTATGGGGGAACAGACAGGGGAATTCCACAAGGAAGCCCTCTTTATCCAGTTCTTATGAATATATATATCCATCAGCTGGACATGCTGATGGATACGTTTTGAGCACGGTCTCCTTACGTCCATTACGTCCGCTACGCAGATAACATACTGCTTGGCGTTGGCGGGGTCAAATTCATCAAACAGGAGATCTTACTGGACAAACTTCATTCCTTCATGGCCGATCTACAATTAAGCCTTACCATATCTATTTATTCGAGGGGAGGATAGAGTTGGTTGAGCCTGGCTTCTCGCCCGAGAACGGACTTATAACCCGCCCTCCGTTGAAGATCAACCTTTAGTTGGTAACCAACCTTTATATACGGATTAACAGGATCTACAGATTAACAAGTTGGGAGCCCCTTTCCGATCCTTTCTCGACTGGTGGTGAACCGCATGAATCGAGGCAGGCGACCCGTGCTCGGAGCTTCGTTAGCAAGAGAAATGGGACCAGGAGAAATAGATGAGCGAGCGATTGCCTACCGCACCCGGCCTATCGGATCACATCGTGTCGTCATATCAAGCAAGCAAGGTCATCAATCAAGGTCATGAAGTTCTGGGTTCCCCGCCCGGTGGGCAACGATATCCCCGAATTGTCTTAATTCAATCGTCAAAGCATATCTGTCACAGTTCGTTCCCCCGTCCGCCGGACAACAATCTCCACGTCATTTTCTTTCTTCCTTCAATCGTAAAAGCCGTAACTGGTGACCGTCCACGACTTTCAATCCCTCACTTGGCATCCGTCCATTTCAATCCCTCAGACTTCATCCGTTCCAACGTCTATCCCTCCCTGGTGACCGCTCTGTTTCTTGTTTATTCCCGGCTATTGGTTGGTAGTCCCGGGTATTGGTAGATATTCCCGAAAAGATAGATCTAACAAGCAGCAGGTAGGTTGCCCGCCCGCTTCGCACCTCGTCCCCGTTAGGGCATTCAATCAGTTGGCTGTGAATCAATTGCAAAAGCATATCTGTCACAGTTCGTTCGTTCTCCCGTCCGCTGGACAACCCCTTTCTTTTTATTAAAATATTCCCGCTCATCTGCGAGCTTGCCCCGGTATGAAATTGGGGCCTTCTTATTCCATTTTGACTCCTCCTGCTCCTTCTTCGGATAGGTAAAGGTAAACACTCGCGTCTTAGGATCCCACCTCTTAACATATTCCGTTATTTATTCTCGGCCGCAAAAACCGGAATAGAAGGAGCGGGAGGCAGAGTAGCTTTGACATTAGCTTCCGTTTATTTTCCCCAAAATGGGTCATTGAAAGCCAGATTGAAAAGGTACCTCCCCTGGCATCGACGCCATACCCCTAATCGTTTCATCCTACGGCTTAGACCAGAGCCACCATATACTCATTCCCCGGGCAGGGGCCAGAGCGTACCATACAGGCGTAGGCTTGGCTCCTAAGTAGGCGTGGGACAGAGCTCACCGAGGAACCGTAGGCCAAGGATGACACACGACCTGCACATCAGACCTCCTGGCGGACCTAAAGAACGGGAGTGGACTTGCCCATACAATTGACCGATCCGGGGCGCTATATGCCTATGCAGGATATACTAGGTTACTGAGCGTGGGGTTGAAATTGAAACCTGCTGGGTGGCGGATGTCGCTACCTTTGCCTTTGGTGCTCGCTCCTTCGTCCCTGCATATGGATTTGGATCTGCTCTTGCCGGTCAGGATGCTGGGATAAGAATAGATGTTACCCTGACTCCTTTTCTTTCATCTCCTTACTCGAATGCTAGGGGCCCTTGGCCAACTTCAACGGTTTCTGTAGGATCCATATATTGATCTCCAACTGGGTCTGTATGATCATTGACAAATTCTGGGTAAACACGGTCAGCCATCCACTAGATCTGGGACTCTATCTCGATATGCACCTAGGGTAGCTGTTGGCTCCGGAACGGGATATCTAATGAAGGAAGCGCACTGGCTCTTGAACGAGCTCTAACGAAACTGCTTCCTGTACTCCTAGTCCTGCCTCTGCTACTGAAACTGCTACGGGTGCTGCTTCAAAAGAATCTACTGTTGCGACTGGTGCTGCTGTAGGCTATAGCTCTGTAGGATCCACTATTGCTGGTGGTGCTTAAATCGAATAAGCTACTCTATATCTATCTCGTCCTGGATCTTCTACTGGAACCGGAACTTATGCTGCTGGATTAGAATAAAAAAAAAGAAACTGCTTCATCGACGACTGGATCAAGATCATAACTAGTCGCCTATCCCTTTGTGCTAGCTACCTCAGCTGCTGGGTCTTAAGCTGCTGGTCTTGCTACTGGCTCCCTTACCATCACTACTGTAGGGTATGTTGGACAAGCTGTAGGGTATGCTGGACAAGGAGGTGCTGGATAAGCTGCTAGTCCAACTGACTCACCAACCGCATCAAATTTTGCTGCAGGCTTAATATACTACTGTTGCTTCTGATGAAACTACTGAGTCAACCGATGCTTGCTTTGTTACTGGATCAAGATCAGCGGGTGGGTTACTTGCTACTTGCTGGTCCCTACGGGGGGTTTATGGCTCTGTCTGTCTGGCTTAGTCAGATGGCTACTAAGGCTGGTAGCTCCGCAGGATCTACTGGTGCGTATGGAACTGCTCGTGCACCCCGCTCGTCGTGCTACTGAAACTACTGGATCAACGTGTGCTTCAACCCCGGGCTATGACTATCAATATGGGTCTGTTCGATCTGCTGTTTAACAGTATCTGTAGTGATAGGTATTAATAGGTATGACCGCCTAGGTAGTACGTACGGGCATCAGTAGCCACCTAGGTAGTATGGGCATAATTCAGTAGTCGTAGCTTAGGGGCACATAAGCGTTAGCAAGCCATATCCTACGACGGAATATCCATTTCTTCCAGGGCCCTGGCGGTTATCTACTAGTATATTATCCCTTAGCCTAGGTAATAGGTTCGATAGCTCAGGTGGCCATATAGTAGTTGGGGGTGCTTGATTCAACCCCTATAGAAGGTTCTCTCTCCTATAGTGAGGGTTCAACCCCTATAAATGGTTTACTATCATTCGGTGTCTTTCCATCCATTATAGGTGGTCGGTGGTTGTTTCCCATTATTTGGTGGCTCACCGAGCTCCGAGCACCTATCCAAGCAATTATCATGATTCTCCTAATAGTTGTTCTTACCTATTATTATGGGTCTTATAACGGGAAGGATTATGAATTTCGTGATCGTTATAGGGAGGTGTTGATGATCGTGATCGAGGTGAAAAGTGTGATTATTGAGATCGGGATTCAGACCTCGATGATTCATATTCTGATCTTGATCCAGTCGACTCTGTTGATTCAGTAGATCCGGTTGAACGAGCAGAACTAACAGCACCAAAAGCAAGGGTAGTGGGAAGGGAGTAAGTGCGAGAGGCAACGGAGGCAAAGGCACCTGAAGAAGCAGCAGTGCTATCAGCAAAAACATATAGCAGTTTAGCCCTGTATCCTATAGTCCTGTAAGCCGTTGATTCTGTACCCCCTGGAGCCGGAACTTCCGCTGGCTAAGGATATGTCACTAAGCACGCTGGTCCTGTAGCATTTGGTCCCGTAGGGCGGGTATCGATCCCTCAGACTCTTCCTTTCGATCGCTAAAATACCTATCACGATCTTTATCACGAAACTAAGAATCTCTACCATGAGCATCAGACTATGGAGAAATACCGAAGCTAGCAGATGCGGAGCCGGGTGCAAAGCCAAAGCCGAATAGTGCCGGTAGTGCCGCTTGTCAGGTGCTGCTGATCGAACCAATCTACTAATGGTGGTGGATCATATGCTGCTACCTCTGCCTTTTCCAGTGATGGTGAACCAACTGGCTATGCCTTGACTACTGGTGCATCCGGCTCTCGATCCAGAGCTACTGGTTCAACAACTGCTATTGATGGTGGTAGTGGTGCTTCAATAACATCGTCAATAGCATTGCCAATATCAAAAGCTAGATCGACTGCTGGATCAATGGTTGGATCTGCGTATTAATCTGCTGCTGCTTTCTCTGCTACCGGTGTAGCACCTGGAATTGCAATTTAAGGATCTGAAACTACTCCGACCTCCCCTGCTGCTGATGGTTATGGGTATGGAACTGGGCGAAGGTAAGCTGCTACTGGCACGGGCATGTATGCTTCTATAGTTGGTTCTGGGATCTTTTCTACGAACCTTCTCTTTTATCTTCTTTATGGTTCACCGTTTTATTATGCCGTATATTACTTTCTTATTATGATTTTGGTATGATTTAGAAAAAGCACTACCGTATTTGCACAACCCCAGCTTTTCAAAGTGCTTCCTGAATCAAACCACTTTACCACTCCGTACCTTAGTGCTTTTAGGGAGAACCCACCCTACTTTATTAATGGAAGTTGGACAGATACCACCAGTCAGTTGTGGGAACTGCCCTTTATATAGACAGACTCTTTATATTGTAAGGGAGGGCTTGGGCACTTAGAGCATATTAACTTGAGAAGATGCCTACTGGATTACTTTCAGTTGGACCTACAGCAACCAACAAACAACCTAGCGTGGCGTCTTAACAACCCTTGATAGACCGGACGGCTCACAGACCTTAACTTAGAGCATTGGAAGGAAGGGCTTACAAACCACTTGCTTTAGGAATGCTTAGTCGAGGGGGTAGGCACTATTCCTATTGGCTTTCTACTTACATTACTTTCTGTTTGACTGATACCCTCAAGCTAAAGCCCTCTTTTATGGAAGCCAGACTTCAGAGAATAGATCCCAAATATTGAACAGAAGTATATCCGAAGGTCCGGAGGTATTGTCCGCCAAGGCAAGGCCCGGTAGGGTGAGGTAACGAACTCTCGACACAAGGAGAGGGACTCGACTGAGGTTACGAAGGAGAGGCCCGGAGGGACTCGACCGAATCAATGAGGGAGAGGAAGAATTCTGCTTTTTTATCAGCAGCATGTGAGTACGCAACAAATCCAAAATAGTGCGCAGATGTTGGATGTGTTCGTCCCACGTCCAGCTCAAAAGAAAGATATCATCAATATAGATGATGACTCAACGGCCCAAGTGAGGATGAAAAATATCATTGATTAGGTGCATAAAAGTCATTGGTGCATTCATGAGGCCAAATGGCATGACCATCCACTCAAAAAGACCAAGTTGATTCAGTAGAGAGGTAGTTTAAGGGTCAGTTCGAGCCTAATTGGATCAATCTGTATGTAATTGTGTAAGCTTTATAAAATGGTACGTACAGCTTGGCTGATTTCAAGGGGTTGGAGTTAGATTCGCCTATTGATTCGATGTACCCTCATAAATATTTATCCTAAGTTTCCTATCTCTCTCTATTTCCCTTGCTTCATTCTTGTGACCTCTTTATTAGCTTGACCCTTATCATCTCCTGGCTCTCTCTATTGGTGCAGCTGCTTGCTCATCTTGCTTTTTGACTGTTAAGTTTACTAACCTTCTATGCTACTCAATCTCCATTGTATAAAGGGTTGGCCCTAATCATGCTGGGGACACTGTTTTACTCCATGAGGATGTCTATGATGAGTCACATCCTAGTCTCTTTTTAAGCTTGTAATTTAACGGGATGACACTAAGCATTCGATGTGGATTCTGATGACATCTAGAGTTTTCCTTGCTTGGTACTCTCGATTTACCACCATTCAGGCCCTTGCCTGGGGATCGTGGCATAGACTTGCTATTTTATCCACCTTTGAGAGCTTTTCCGGGGTGATGAGAGTGGGTGATGGTATGATTACATGGATCGCCTTGCCTGGGCAATGATATATGTAATCTCACATTTCACCATCTTGCCTGAAATGGTGCCTTTTGCTATTTACCTCTTTCATTCATTCGTAATTTAAAGTTTTTGATTTCTATTATATGGAAATGCAATTATGTGAAACACACTCTACCACCCACCTTATCACTTTGGCTTAAATGAGACTGCTCTGATTTGCTGGTGTATTTGCCATTTCCAGTTTTTGATTTATAATATATGGAAATGTAAATGCATGAGATGCCATTGCTGTTCTTTTTTTATGTGTTTTGAGTATGGTATATAAGAGCACATGTTAGGAATACCATAAACATATACATGTATAATCACCCTGGCTCGGGCTACCTAGTACCTTATAGTTGTTGCATGCTTGAGCAGTCACACACTATCTTACGATGAGTATGCTTATAACTGTAATTTACTTCATTTATGCCTGGTACTTTTTGTATGCTTTGATTCATCCTATCAATTTCTAAATAAGTATTAAGCCCCTTTTACTTGAGGAATGTTTCCATTCATCTTGCTTGGAGTAATGAGAGATAACATAGCGATGTTTCATTCCTTGCCTGAGAGTGCATTTCGCCAGGATTGCCTTAATTTCCTTTTCCACCATGTAGCACTCTGACCGGGTGCACTTGAGTGAGTGAAGTTGCAATTGCACTATCTCTCACCCCTCTTGTCGGGAGTAGTGTGTAGATGTTTTAATGTGTGGTGTGCCATCTAGCCTGTACGTCGCGTTCATATGTGGGCATCTTGCATATGCTATGAGCTTGCCTACTTATTTCTCTATTTCACATGTGTTTTGAGCGACCTATGTGTAATAATGATCCCAACATGCCTCCTTTGATATGTAGTGCCATGATCACTCCCATCCCATGCCTCAGATATGAAGAGGTTAGGCCTCATGCTGTGCTAATATATACTTGACCTTTACTGGGTGAAGCCACATTTGGTCACACAGCCCTCTCTAGCTTGTTTGCCTTTTTTCCACTATGCCTTGTATGTCTTTGGACTACATGTACCTGCCTGTCACCTTGTGCATTTGGTTTTCATATTTGATATTATGAATGCATGGTCGTCTAGTTGCTTGTTCATAGTGATTGCTTTTTTCATTTCATGAGTGAGCTAGCTTTTGAAGAATATGTTGACCAGTCATATACAATATACACATACACATCAGGGAAACCTCACCATCATAAGTGCATGGAGAATAGATGAAAGTAGCACTATAATGAAATCATATCATAAAAAAAGAAAACACCATAAGTAATCATGAAATGAGTAAGTAATAAAACATAAGTGCATCTCTTTTGTATCATCATGTCAAAAATTTAGTACATCTGCATGATAGTATATATTTAATAGGTGGCTACACATCTACATGTATCCCAAGGCTAGCGCCTCTCTCTAAACCTAGCTGCTTTATATCGCAGCTTCAAATCGACAGAAGCCTCCCCTGCGGCCCTCTATGGTTATGGAATCTGTTTAGTTACTCTAGTCTCCATGGTGAGAGGTTGGCTACCTCTCTTAGTAGCTCCACCTATCCCAAGAGTGTGCACTCCGTGATGATGGTCTCTCTATGGCCCTTCTCCGCACGTGCGAGCTCTTGGTCTACCCTCTCTTGAGCTTGAGGTGACCACCTCTACCCTCCATACCTCACAGCTCTCTAGAGTAAGTAATAATCCTATGTTAGTATGCTTATTATAATATTTAGATCTATCTATATAAATGAAAACAAATCAGAACCTAAAGTGGAAAATATGGAGAGTGTCTTACCTGGATCCCTTAGTTACCATGTAGGATCTATAACTGAGAGAAGGATGTAATATGTAGTCCTATCACCTACCTATACTCGACATGAGACTCTCTCTACGAGCTGGTCCAGTGCCTCATCATCCTAATCCCTGCATCCCTACATAGGTGGTGACCTCACTCTCCTCTCCTTATTTAGATTTGGAAGTAGTCTCCATCTATGCAGCCTTTGCTGTTGCTTTAGCTACCCTCACTACGAGTGCAGTAAATTGCAACCAGGCATCTGTTGTGGCCTATAGCTCCTCTAGCCTCTGTAGCCACTCCTTCCACAAATCCTATGGTTGGCACTACCTCTATCGCCAAACATGCATCTTAACTGGCTTCATAGGTGGCCCCTTAATGGGTCCCCCCAACTGTAGTGATACTTGGTGTACTGGATGCACCTAAACCTAGTTAGCCACCCTACCTATGACTGCTCCCAGTATTACTGCCTTCATAAATACGCACACTCTGTGTGGCTTCCACGGCTAGGGATCCCAAATCCTCTCCTCTATAGGTATCACAGCAATAGGTGTCCAGTCCTTTGGGGGCTTCATTGTAGAGTGCTGCGAGTAGAGCCCCCTAGTGCGTATACTCATCTGTGTATATGTCGCGAACCATGTGGGTAAGTCCCACGGGGAATGTGGAGTCGTGTGTACAGATGATGTATGCTAAGAGTAGCCCCATGACTACCTTCCTCACTGCAAGAAGAGGAGTCACCCCGATGTCTATGAGTCTCACACCCTTCCTGCACCACCTCTTGTCTGTTTTAGGATCTGTTGGCTATCCCAAGAGATACTCTCTGCAATCCCTAGCAACCTTAATTAGAACCTGTGTCTAGTGGAAGGTAACCCCATTGATTGGTAGACCTATGATGTCGAATATGTCTTTAAGGGTAACTTTCATCTCACCCTATGGGAAGATGAATGTGTTCCTCTCCGGGAAGCACTTAAGGCAAAGGCATCAGAGGCAGAGGTTTGATCCAGCACCAATACCAGTATATCTAACAGCATATCCAGTAGATTCTGAGCTATCTATATAAGCATCCATTCCAGTTTCATAGCCATAGCCAAAACCAGATGCATAGCAACACATATAGAAAGTACCTATAGCATATCCATATCCAGATACAGGTTAAGCAGTCGATTCTTCTGTCTATTCTGTTGATCCAGTAGCAGCTCCATACAGAAGTAGATCATCCAGCAGTAGATCCAGCAGATGATTCATATTATCCAGTAGCAGGGGTAGCAAAGGCAAGAGCAAGGTTATCCTTACCTTTCACCGGCCGGCCAGGGAGAAGATCTAGTGTTTATAAGGATTGGGTCATAGCTAGGTGGGTGGGATGCATGCCTATCTGACTGAGCCTGGCATGCTCGTAAGTAAGGTGTTATGCCTAAGTACCAGGTAGGTGGCCCATGGCCTGGCATGAGGAAGGTAGTTGGTATGCCCAGTCTAGGCGGCTCTCTCATTCGTTCGCTAAGGTAGGCATCATAAGCAAGTAAGTAAGTAAGTGTAGGTCTGCTCATCAGGACCTTAAATGGGGGAGGGAGGAGATAAGACGTGTCTATCTATGTTATGTTATGGGCGCGTAGAGGGCCCCTACCTTTCACTCTTCCGAACAACCAACACTCTCTAGCGTAGAAATTTGATGACTTTTAAAGTCCTTCCCCTCGACCGGCGAGGATGCCGTATTATTCTCAATGCCGTCTCTCTCTCTGGGTTCAGCAATGCCTTATAAAGTATCGGTAATAGACGGTTCTTATGGTTAAATGCCTCTGGTCGAGGTATCATATTGCATATATAAGCCCATATACAGATATAAATGAATCGAGCAGCCAACTCGAATGAATGCATTTTAGAGGTCCTATAGAAGGGTTATCACTTACTTACCTTCGTAAGGATTGAGGGGAATAAATAGAAGTGTCCTGTGCCGGCCGGTGTTAAGGTAAGATCCTTTCAGGCGGTAAGGTCCTGACTGTGCCGGACCGGGCGGGTTGGTCCTGAAAGGTATTACCTGAGCTCGAAGGTAAGGGATAACCTACACAAATGACTTAAGGGCCGTAACAAATTTATCACCTTGGCCGGGAAGCTACTATTACTATTAGATAGAGAAGGTTATACCTTTCCCGAGCTACGGGGAAGGGGGGGGGCGAGCCACTATTCCATCCATAAATCCCGACTTCGGAGCAATGGTTTGCCTCTATCCGAACGGGTTTTGTGATAAAATATGATTTCGTATTGAGCTCCAAATAGACGCTATTGGGATGGGTAGGCTCTTACAAGCTTTCCCCCCCCAAGAACCGCACGTGCGAGTTCCCCCGCATACGGCTCAAGTGGCGAGCGAGGAATAGTTCCCAGGCCCAGCCCCGACCTATTACTCGGGGGTTGGGAATCACTTATTCATCTGTTACGCTATCACCACCAAGTGCCACCCTATAGATGGATAAATGGATAAAGGTCCTTAAAGGTATTACCGGGTGAAAATGTTCTAAGGTGTTGTGTCCTCTCCTCTCCCTTTGGTCTTCGCAACTCCGTTCCTCTCCTGTTAGTCGAGCTTCCAATTCCTCTCCCCTCGGGGATTGGGGTGGGTGGGTAAATAGTAGTCGAGCCTGCTTGCGCATCCTCACCATATGAATAGTGAGCCCCTAACCGGACGTTGGTCAAGACTAAAAAAAGGGGCATGATGGCGGCCGATGGCGGCCTAGTGGTCGAGTCATGTTGTAGCATGATGGCGATCTTTATAGTCGAGCCTGCTTTCGCATCGTTGGTCGAGCCCTGCCTTCCTTGATTTCTTACTGGGTGGGGGGATAACGGTCGATCTATGCTTCGCATGATGGCGGCTTGTTAGTCGAGTGTTTTTCATTCCTCTCCCTCACCCAAGGGATTGGGGTGGGTGGGTAAATAGTTTAGAAAAATAGAGTGATAAATTGATGGCGGCCGATGGCAGCCCAGTGGTCGAGTCATGCTGTAGCATGATGGCGGCCAGTCGAGCCATGCTTCGCATGATGGCGGCCCGGTGGTCGAGTCATGCTGTAGCATGATGGTGGCCAGTCGAGCCTTGCTTCACATGATGGCGGCCCAGTGGTCGAGTCATGTTGTAGCATGATGGTGGCCTTCGTACCTTAGGTGAGCGGGTTCGTACCTCTCCCGGTGGTCGAGAGTTCGGCTGGCTCACCCTCACCCATATGAATGAGGGAGTCCCTTGACCTCGTAACCTCGGTCGAGTCCCTACCGGGCCTATCGGGCCTACTGGGCCTATCCTTTTAGTTGAGTCCCTCCGGGCCTCACCATATGAATAGTGAGTCCGTACCTGGCCTACCGGGCCTATCCTTTTAGTCGAGAGTTCGACTGGCTCACCCTCACCCCGTTGGTCGAGCGACTTCGTCGATGGCGGCCTTTTAGTCGAGTGTGCTAACGCACCCTCACCCCACTTAAAGGTGAGCCATACTTCCTCTCCCTAGGTCGAGCCACGTCCTCACCTCACTTAATTAGGGTGAGCCATCCTTCCTCATCCTCAGCGGACGAGTTGCGACTCATCCTACTTATCCTATCCTTGGCCTTCCTCGCCCCTTGGCGAGCAACTCCGTTTCTCTACGTTCCTCACCCTCGCCCTTTTTGGGGCGAGTCACTAACCGTACCTCGCCCTCCTGCGTCGGGGGAGTCACTAATCGTACCTTATTGTATCCTTGTTGCGCGAACACTAAGGCAGTCGTTAGGTGAGGTAGAGTGGTTACTGACTGCTTCGACGGATATATCCAGGCAAGTCCAGGGAGGTCCGGCCCCAGGGAAGTATTTGAATAGCCCCGGGGAGTCGGCCCTTATAATTAACGAATGAAGACCTTCACTGTCTAAAATCCGCCTATAACGAAAGTAGTAAACTAACACCTTAAATGAGTGGGATAAAGTAGTGGTAGAATAGTGTTATGGAGTTATGTCTTCTCCTTATGCACTTAGATACCTGGCTAATTACCGAAATTATGTAAATACGTGAAATAAACGCTTCGTCTAATATGGGGCTTGGTAAGGACTTGCCAGGAGCTATCTGTCTCACTATGCGGTAACCTCGCTAACGTTGGCTACCGTATCGACATATCTCATTTCGGTAACTAGGGATAGCATAAAGAGAAGACATAACTCCATAACACTATGGAACTGCTCTTTTTAGCCGGCGTTAGGCGAATTCGTGACATAAGTCCCGGGCTTTCACTGTATGTAGCAAATAGGCCCTTACACGTTACATAAGGCATAGCAAGGTCTCCTGGTAGGTTCTCACCTTATCACTATTTTTGAACCGGAAGGTAAGTAGTTGGCAACTTCATTTGCGTGCGATTGACATCTACTAAGCACTGCTTGCAGGCTCCGTACTTGATTCCCAGAGTGAGTGGCCTAAAGAATAATAATATAGTGTTTCTCTCGCGAGATCCGAGTCAGCACCGGCGAGAAAATATCTATTTCTCCCTGTCGCCTATCTCACCGTTTCTTTGAAGTAAGGGTGAGCCTTCGCTGTTTGGATCGTCTCCTGCCCAATGCGGTATCTGATCGACCGAACCTCCCCTTCCACGGTTCCCATTGGGTTTACCTCGTTGACAGGTTGACTCTATGGCAGCGAGAAAAGGCGATCTTGTGCTATACTCCGGTGATCTTTTGCCTGCCTATCGAGGCACGCAAACTCCCATCGTGTCCCAGATCACATTCCGTAGATCTAAAGGGGTACTCATAAATACAATACAGCTCCTCTCGTAGATGGATGCGGTGCGGTTTTACGAAGCGTCTGAGCACAGTTCACTCGCGTTGATCAATAGTATTGCCGCCACTCCCGGCCGGTTATATAACTTCTCGCATTGTTCCCCACGCTCCATACCCCCCTCCCCCCCCCCCCTCTGATATGAAGTTAAGGGCCAGGAGCGCATGGTGGGGTAGGAGCATCCCGTCGGCTGGGCAATCTTGGGCCTGACCAAAGAGTCTTATGTCCTTCGAGTCGCACGGCGTTTTGACCAAAATAACTTTTTGCGCAATTCATGCGTTTCCGTTTCTGTGACCAGCAATTGTTTATGTATCTCCATTTCAGACTGTTCTCTAGACTTTTTATCAATATGAGGTGATCGTAGCACTGTATATAAGACTCGTTCTTCAGGCAATCCAATCTTGCGTGTGCAACGCCCTAAATTGTTTCCCAATAATTGATTTCCAGGAGATTTCATCACTATGCGTATCTTGGCGGTCGTTCCTTTTGGTGGTGGTTCTTTCTGGTTCTGAATTGTGCCATTACGTGGTGATGCGCTGGCATGCATAATGGTGAGCGCATCGTTCCCGCCATCATTTTCGTTATGGTAATGATGAATGATGAATGCGAATGGGGAAGGTTCAATTGCTTGCATTGATCGAAACATTTGCGACAGGTCCTAGCAAGCATTAGCATGAGCTCGTTTACGCCAGCTCTAGGAGAATGCAACTAATACCAATCAATCTCTCGATACCTCTATTTCCCCAATTCCATAGGATTCTTACTTCTTATTCGTTCGGGAAGGTTGCACCTCTCTCTTGGGGGGAATGAATAAAGAAAGGGCAGATAAGGTCCTGAAAGGTATTGAGCTCTGCTCAGGTAAGGTCCTGAAAGGTAACCGGGGTTCAAAATAGACGTTCTAAGGTGTTGTGTCCTCTCCCGTTGGTCGAGCCCTGCTTACGCATGATGGCGGCCTAAGACTATGAATTTCACGTTGGTCGAGCGCATTATTCTAACGCGCAACCGATTCCAGCCGCTTCGGCCTTCCAGCGGTAGTTGGTCCTCCTCCAACTCCGGGAAAACCCCGTGGAGTTGGAAGAGAATTGCCCGTTTTTTTGGTGGGTTGGGCAGCTGAAGGCCGACATGGTAGAAGCATGCAAGGTCGTCCCCGCCGACCTTGGTTTGCGCTACGATGAGGGCAGCTTCGGGTAAAAGCGCGCGGCACTTACCCAGTACCGCGTCGCGTGTCAATTCTTTGCTCACGGGGCCCACGATCAAGTGGAAGTACTTGATCTGCGAGGCCCTCGGCGGTACTATGGAGTCTCCGGGATTACCCTCATAAGTCTTGACAAGGGTCCCGTCCTCGGAAACAAGATACTTAAGTGGCGCGCCCTTGCGCAGGCAGACGCGCTGAAAGTCCGGCGCCGCCCGGACGATTCTGAGTGTGAACTCAGACAAATGAGTCCGTCCGGGTCGAGCGGTTCCAGGGTTCTCCTTTGAGCCTGGACCCTTAGGGACGGCGGGTGCGGGATTCTCCGCAAGCCCACTACTGCGGAAAGCGGCGGCGGCAACCTTCCATTCGGAGTTAGGGTTCGGAACTTCCCCCGGTTGCTCCGGTGTAGTGCTTGTCACCTTCGGGGTCACTCCCCGGCTTGAGCTTGGAAGGATATATATGGTGGTTTACAGGGAGTTCATAGGTAGTTCATAGGCCGGATGCTAGCGATGTCTTCCATCTTTCGGAGTCTTTATTCTCCTGCTCGCCTCAGAAAAGGGAATGGTTAATCAGCCGGATTTAGAGGAAGGAAAGAATATAGGTAAGCTGGATTTAGTTCGACAAGGGAAAGAAGGTAGGTAAGTACGTATGAGTCCCTATGAAAGAAGGCCGCCCGACACCTTTTTAAAGCGGGAAAAAGACAGATATACAGCCAATTCAGGAAGATATACTTGTTGGTGCTGTAAGATTAAGTCCACTTAATAGGGATTAAAGAAGTACGTGAGGCGGCCTAAACAAAGAATATCATCCACTTGTTAGTCGGTTAGTCCCTACCAACATACAGGGGTATTCCGAAGGTGTCACCACTATAATGAGTTATGAGTTCATTACCTCTCTCCTGTTTAGTCAAGAGTTCGTCCCCCTCACCCTCCGTACCTCTATTTTTTAGGAAATAGAGAGATAAATCCCCTCACCATATGAATAGTGAGTGACTCCGTCCCTCCGGCCTTATAGGGCCGAGAAAGGTGTCACCCTAACCCTACCGGGCCTCTCCTTATAGTCGAGAGTTCGGCAGGCTCACCCTACCGGGCCTCTCCTCACACGTTACCTCACCCTCAAGAGGTGCCGTGTGAGAATAACGTGTATAAACAGCTACGTGGTTAATTAATAAGCACCACCCCAGCCAGCAACCTAGCATTCATTTCAGTATTGTGTATTCATTTCAAGTTGTATCCCATCCCAGGTTGTTCCATGTTGGTGTAGTTCCACCTGTGTTTTCCCAGTGTTGGCAACGTGAACCCTGGTAGTGGTCCCTTCCCTAGATGGTCTCGATAATAGGTGGGCTCTTCGGGACTCCTCCTGGCATCTGATCAGTGGGTTCTTGGGAAAAGACTCATTCATCCAGCTCCTTAAAAACCATGTCCTTCCCTGATTGCTAGTGTTGTTGCTGAAGACGGTAGCCTTAAGTGTACCCAGTATAAGAATTACCTTTAGGGGGATATAGGTAGCATGCATTATATATTAGATTATGCAAAGTGCCATAAGTGCAGAAGAAATAGAAGTTCTATGTAGATTTCAATCCTAATAGTGATTCTCTCTCTAACGACTATATAACGACTAGTAGTTAGTAGCTGTAGTCCACATGCACTAAGAACTACTAGCTGTCTAGTGTAAGTACTACTACTGTGCCCATTCCAGGATTAGAAAGAAAAAGAAAGTAAGATTGAACTGCTTTGTCTCCTCTTATTTGTCCATACAACTCTGGATAACTTATTTATACTTCCTTCTCTCTCGGGTCAGTATGGCTATCGACAAGTACCTTCAGACAATGCTTGGCGAGTACCTCCTGTCGACTGGCTCTTTGCAATGACCTGAAGGCAAGGACTACGAAGATTGGCAGCAATGCTTGGCAATGACACCTGGTATTATAGGTAAACGTTCTAAAAGGGCATGGTTAAGTAAAGAGAAAATAGATTTGATTGGCATTGATTGATTGATACATACTGAATGTCTTCTGAGATGGGTGGTCCACCGGACGGTACACAGCTACGGCACAAGCACACGGCACACGGATACGGCACTAGATAGGAGGTTCGTTAAAGCAGACACGTTCTGTTCAAGTCATTCAGTTCCATCCATTCCATCCATCCATTCGAGGTAGGAACATTCCAGTGTTTCGTAGCGGCAAGTGAAAGGGGAAGTAGGGTGTAGTAAACCTGTTCTGTACGTTCAGCGAGTAGAAGTGAAAGGTCAATGGGGAATGGGGACTGGGTAATGCTGGGGACGCTGGGAATGATTGGTACGTGAGATGTTTCAGTTGGAACGGCTCTTTAGTAAGATGTGGGCAGGTGCATATTGAAGAATGCAGGAATGCATATTGAATGGGGAAAGCGGACTGGGCCTTTGGGACCGCCTTTCTCGTAAGATGTTGAAGTTGGGAACGCTATTCTCGAAAGATGTGGCATTTGTTGTTGGGAACGCCTATCTCGGAAGCTACAATCAAGTGAACCAATTCCAATCAATCAATAACTGCCTCTAAGGGTCTGTTGTTGTAGTTTGGTTGGGCTTTGTCTGTGGATGCAGCGAACTCATATCGGGACGTGAGCTGCTGGGCATGATCGGGATGTGAGATGCAGCTATGACGGGGAGTATCTCTGTGAATGATGGGGGTGACGAGGGTGTTATGTCAAGTTAGGTAAAAGCTACTGGTGGATTCGTAGCTATTGTATCGGGAAGCATACTCATCAATTGATCGGTGCTCTTGTTTCGCGAAGCAGAGTCATCTCGTCGGGTAGCAAGATCGAGAGCGGGTGGCAAGAAGATCGAAACGTGTATCAAGATCGAGGATCTCAGGGAGAGAGAGAAGATACGGGCAAGAAGATCGATACGGGTATCATTCGAAAAAGATATCAGTCAGGCATATCAGGCATAGATCAATAAGTTCGAAGGCATGCAGCAAGATCGAAGATCTCAGGCAGGTAGGTCCACTATGGGCTTTAGGTGAACGTCCCTAGCTCTTAGTGGGCTATTTTACTAGGTGGATGTGTCTCGTTCGGTGGAAACATGGTGGAACTAACCCATTCATTTATTTTCAACAGGGGGGAAAAATAAAGATCTCGTTTCCTAGCATATGGATCGATAGGCCCTTCTCCTCTCGGCCAACCCTGGCTTCACGAGTCCGCCGGGGTGCAAGTATATGCGATCAACTTGGAATCAACTTGGCCTTCCTTCAACTCGTTTATAGCTGGCCCTTTCTAGCATGAATTCAACCATGTGTATGGCGAAGAGCCTAAGGTGCATTGTAAGTAATGATGCATCATCATAGCATCCTTCTACCTCTAAGCAACTAACTAATATGAAATAGATCAACTTCAACTTACTTCCTACTCTACTTAATCTACTTTTTATCTATTAAGACTATATATCTCCTAAAGACACTTTATATCTCCTCGACCTCGTAACCTCGGCCGAGTCCCTACGGGCCTTATAGTCTCTATACATAAAGATAAGAAACTCCTAACCTTCCCTAAAGATACTATATACATAAAGCTATTGACGTGATAAAGCACATATAGACGTTAGTTGCCGCCCTAAAGACATTCTAAAGCAGCTAGTTACATTCTAAAGCAGCTAGTTCCTGCTAGTTACGTTCTGCTAATGACGTTAGTTGCCCTGCAGCTAGTGATGTTAGTTGCCGCCCTAAAGGGGACTTCCCCATGAAGACTCTCTTCTCCATGAAGTGAGTTCTCTGTTTATTCCCCATGAAGTTATAACCCTTCCTAGTTCTATGCCGCCTTAAAGCTTCTATTCCACTTTCAAGGTTTATGATTAAATCCCCCATACCCCCTAATATTATGAAATAAGATATTTGAAATCAGATCATTTTGTCATCAATATTAATAATATATGTGCATACGTAATAATATATGATATGCGCATACGCGTATGTATACATAAAAAGCTCCTAACCTTGGGATAATAACCCAGCCAGATATCCTTTTCCGAGAAGAAAGAAAGCAAGGTAATTTATTGCTTGTCCGCACCGGGCAAGGGAGGGCTACTTGTTCCGGGAAGAAAGGAAAGGGCTACTTGGTTGTTCCGGGAAGAAAGCAAGCATGTTGTCCAAGCAAACCTATCTCCTACTGACTCTATTAGACCTCCTCTACGCTAGCTGGGCTGGTACTATCTCCTAAGCTCACTGAACCATGGCTTGGCCAACTCACTGACCTGTACGATTAACCTGTTCACCTAAGGCTGGGATCACCAACCCTGGAAGAGAAGATTGATTGATTTACCTGTCTCACCTCCAGCAAGTCTCACCTCCTAACCCTGGGAAGATATGAGTGGCTGGCTGGAAGCTGGAAGAGTTGCAGGCTGGTCCTCCTTACCGACTAAGAGGTCTTGGGCTGATGAGCCTACCTCTCTATCGAAATAGCTATCCGAATATAGGTCTTCGACCCTGGAAGCAACTATCGGAAACTAATTCAAACATCTAAGCAATCTAACCGGCCTACTGAGACTTATTTACTGAACCATGAGTCCCTCCCTATCGGTCGTAGGGAATATGAGGAGGGCACACCGATTTATATGGTTATATAATGCATTCAGTATATCCCACAAATGAACCACCCACAGAGGAGGACCCTACAAAGGAACTTCAGCATCTGTGGTTGAAATAAAATGAAGGCCACTGCATCATTGAAGATACTAAGAATACAAGCAGCCTAGTATCTGACCATGAGCCACTGCAGACAAAGAGAGTTCATATTGGTACTAAGGATGAGCCCAAGATAGTTATTATAGGGGACTACTAGGATGACTTCACCGTCATAGAGATTGTAGCTATACTCCATGAGTATGCTGACCTGTTCCCATGCGGCTTCACAAAGATGACACAGACATGGTGGGAGAACTTGAAAAGATGAAGATAGAACTGAATCCCAACTCTCGATTGATCAAGAAGAGGTCATACAGGATGAATTTGCATTAGAAGGAACATGTGAAATGGGAGATCGACAAGATGTTTAATGTCATCTTGACCTTTTTGGTAGAGGAATCTTATTAGATCAGTCCGATAGTCACAGAGGGCAAGAAAATAGGTGGAATCCGCATTTGTGTAGACTTCCATGGAATCAATGAGGCTTGTGTACATGACCCCTTTCCTACACCATTTAGTGATGATATTCTTGATAAAGTATTTCCATTAGTCAGAAGGGATAGGCCAGGCTCCTCACTCACGCTCAACGGCAAGAGATAAATACAACTGGCCTTCTCCCTATTCACTTCTTCTCCATGAATCACCCGAACAGCTTACATCAACAATTTAGACTGCTAGAAAGACCACTTCTCCGCCGAGGGCTTTCCCTTGGTAGCTCCGATTCAACAAATGCTGGTCCCATTACTTACGCTCTGGCTGTCTCATCGGAGATTCCTTTACTATATAGCTGATAAAGCTTTTCAACTTGTTGGGTTTGTCAATTCCGGATCCATCAGGTAAAGCAAATCGCATATTTTGGGCGCCTATGATTAGTACAGATTCTATTGAACTAACAAATATCATTGGCATTTGATTCTATAGCATATAGCAGTTGGTTGTTCCAAACCTATATGCTTAAAATGCAGTTATTCCAGTCATTCTTTATATATGTAATTACGCTTTAGCAAAAACAGACACAACTCCGTTTCTTACCGTACTTCTATATCGGGCAAGGGGCCTTTAAGTCAGGACCTGCTATTACCTGAGCTAGCTCTGTTATTCATGCATGCTCGTAAGTAATATGCCTGGCTGGTAAGCCACCTACCTAGCTACCTACAGACGCACGTGCTGCCATGCCTACCCTCTGAGACTTACATGCTTACCCACCCATAGGCCCTATATATGCTCGCTCCCTCTGGAGGTACTCATTACATGCCTTCCTTCCCTCTGGTATAAGCACCCCACACCTACCATCCATGCTACAGGCTAGGCATACCACCTACCCGGAATATTACGCAGACAAAGCCTACCTTATAATATGACTTTTGATGCCTACCCTAGTCAGGCTAAGGTTCCCTTCTAAATGGACACCACAGTTAACGACGAGACTCCCATCACGAAAAAACTTATCTTTATATTGAAAGTAAGAAAGTTGTCTACTTTTTGAGAAATGTAGCCCCAACTTATTGGTGAATCAATTCGGAAACATATGAATGGGAATGAAAACCTCTCGCTCAATATCCCCTTCCTTATTCGGAACTAACTACTGATTCTGTTGATTGTTTGCTTGCGGGGCGCTTCAATGGTTTGACAAACGTACAGTTGGAATAGAAAGCCCGCCCAAACCAACTTTGATATACGTAATAAATGACATGATGACATTAGGAATAGATGATAGAATGAAGGCAAGCAGCAAGTGATCAAGGCGGGCTAAAGAAGAGATGTCAGTTACCAATTCACTATTTCACCGGTTGCCTCACTGGAGAAATGTAAGTTACCAAGCAAAAGAAAGCAAATGTTAGTGAATCTCACGTTGTTTATATGTTCATATATATATATGCAAAACTATGCGAGAATGGCGGGGAATAGCATCCTACGATAATGCGGGGGACTACCCTCCTAGCTTCCACCTATGCGAGGCGGGTATACGTATGCGAGAAAGCAGCTATGCGAGAATGATAATGCCTTATGCAACCGATAATGGCGTCTATGGGTATGCAGTAATGCGGGTATTCGGTCATGCGGCTATGCGATCATGTGGGTATGCGTATGTGATACTGGCGGGTATGCGGGAATGCGAGTATGCGAGGAGAATGCGGGTAATAATATCATCCTACCACTGCAACATACTACCAGAAGGCAGAACACACTGCACATAATAAACTATGGATTGCCATGAAGCTATGGATTTCAAGTGTGTCCAGAAGGCAGATATGGATTGCCGGAAGTAAGATATGTAACCAGGGAAATATGGAAGATAGGGATTAATGGTGTGTCTTCTGCAACCAGGGCTTAACGAAGCGAGTGGTGGGAACTTATAGCAAGTAGGTTTGTATACGCTCGTGAAAGCAGGTGGTGGGAAGATAACAGTGGTAGGGTCCACCCATGAGGTTTTATACGATACAATACGTGGAGGGCGGGTTGCACATTGAAATAAAAAAGAGATTCTCTTATATTCTAAGTGGCCTGGACACATGAGGTTGATAACAACAAACAGTGGTGCTCGGTTGGATTATTAGATACCGCTGGCTTCACCCAATATATACATCCATCTAATGGCAGCCAATCTGATTATCGAGTTATTCCCCATCCGCTAACTACTAATCCGAATCCCCGTGCTAACTACTAACTAATTCGAATCCTAACTAACTACTAATCCAAATCCATGCTATAGACTGTGTGCCGTCTCTTAGCCTTGTGTGTGGGATAGTTCGAATGGCCACACCACACTAGAGTATCCATCCATCCCGGGAGTGGAAGGTATATGAGATTCTCTTTTTCGGGCACTTGTAGAACGATCCTACGCAACAATAAATTCGGAGGTTATCAGCCGTCTAAATATATGTATTCAGAGAGAGAGTTCATCTGATCTATATTCATATGTATATATCTGATATATGCTCTTTCCACTTCGATGTCTATTGCTGAAAGCTGAAACACAGGGTTGCCGGCTGCTCGGGTTGAATCCGATGTTTCTATTGTTTAAAGCGGAAACACCGCCGGCTCTGTATAGCTCCCGCGAGCACAGATACCAACCCCCCAACTAATGCTACAGTTAGCTCGCTCCCACAAAGATATATCTATTTCAAGGGCAGGTGCAAAAGTAGATCCAGCAATTGACTAAGTTGATTGAGTTGACCGAATGAAAGCACCACCTATACTAGTAGCATACTAGTAGCTAAGATAGAGGCGGAGGCTACGAAGAAAGCAGGGGTAGATACAACAAATACAAAGGTAGGCATATCGTAGGACAAGGGCTACGGTACCTAAAGTAGGAGCAGCATTACCAGCAACATAGCCTGTTGTTTCATATCCTCTAGCAGCAGCAGCAATAGATTAAGCTGTTGATGACGCATAAGTGGATTCTGTTGATTGAGTAGTTGATTATTCTTATGATTATGTAGTCAATGAATCGGATCGATCAGGACCTTACTGGGTTGTCCTTAAAGGCCTTATTTATTTGAAGTCTTCATCCCTGCCTGACGTGAGGGCCTTTCAATTCATGCCTGATTGCCCATTGATGCTTTTTATGTGTGTCCGCTGGTGATGGACGTACGTCTGCTGGAGTTGGTGCTGTTGGCGCTGTGACTATGTCTGATGAGGGTGGGTGGGAGCTATGGCTTCTTCAGATGAGGTTGCTTTTATTCGAGATAATATGTCTAAACTAGATGGCTCAACTAGAAATAATGGTCTGAATCCTAACCAGACTAAGTATGTCAGAATGTGTGGGCATACTTCCAAAGCTAATGTAATCTTCAGGCTCAAGGTTCAGGTTCTCATGAAGTCTGGTAAGCAGGGACTAATCCTAAGATGGTTCTATGGTTTGATGATTTGATGAGACTAACTAAGCCAAGGTGTGTTGGCATACTTCCAAGGCTTCTGTCTCCTCAAGCTCAAGCTCTTCGTGAGTTTGTTTGTTTGATGGGCAGACTGCAGAATGAAGCTAACGATGTATGGGCATACTTCCTAGTATTCTGTGTCCTCATGCTGAAGCTCATGTGTCTTTGGATGGAAAATAGACTAACCAGAATAATCAATGCTCAAGTTGGTGTGATTGTAATATCGCATGGAGACTAATAATGCTCAATGGTGTGGTGTTGGCATACTGCAAAAGCATCTAAATCCTGAAGCTCAAGGTTCGTTGTCTTGGTCTGAAGGGTGCTTGTAAGGGGAGTTCTAGTTCTCGAAGGTAATATAATCCTAAGCCTGGTTGGTTGTTTGGTTGGCTTCTTGATGGCTACTAGCTCATCCTCAGGTTCAAGCTCCTGGTGAGTGTGATTGGTAGTTCCTAAGCATCCACATGCTCAAGCTAAAGGTGGTTTTTTGGTTGGTTTAGATGGATACTAGATTCCTGTAAGACTGGATGACTTCAAGGTCAGAGGTGAGTTCAATTGTTATAAGGTTGGTCTAATCATCGGCATGGTGCGCAGGACTTGGGTTGCTGTATGTTGTCCCTGGACGACAGTGCTGAGAGTGATTCTGCAGAAAAGGAACCATGCTTATTGGATGCTTATTGGCAGGATGCTAGCGCTAGGCCTGACTCCGAGGCTACTGGAGGGACTGAGGTATTTCTTGTTTGGTCCTTCAAAGTATGCTCCTATCAGACTTATCGGAAACTCCCCTGGAAACCTCCGCCTGAACAACTACCCATAAAAAGAGAAAGCTCCCCATAATAAAGCAAGCCCCCAAAAGACCGCTTAAAATACTTCCTGACCCCCATGAGACTTTCCGACTTCCCCATTAATTCCGCACGCTTACTAAATAGGCTTACTGACTTCCCAACCCATAAATTCTTCCGCCCGGAGGGATTGAAGTAATGAACTCTCGACTAAAAGGCCCGGAGGGACTCGGCCGAGGTTACGAGGTCGAGGAGAGGACCAATAAAAATGAATCTTCGATGCTAACTTCGCTGTTAATATGTAAGAATAACGTTAAGGTATGTATATTTAGCACCTGAAAGAGGCAAAAGCGGCGATAAAATGCACGCAAATGCCAATTTCAGCGGGTTATCGCCCTAAAGAACGGTAACTAACTCTTAACGCTTCTATAGAGCCCGAGAAATGACTCTTTCTCTGACTGACTCTAATTGAATATTATTTGGGAAGAGCTATGCCGATTGAATATTATTTGGGAAGAGCTATGCCGATTGAATATTATTCGGGAAGAGCTATGCCGATGTACCTTACAGGTAGAGGCAAAGACTAAACTCGACCAAAGACAGATCTCTAAAGGACTCGACAAAGTATGTAAGCGGGAAAAGTAAATCTCTAGCAAATAAAGGACTAATAACCATAGAGAGCTTCATGGAAAGAGGGACTGCTTGGCTACGGGTGGCAAGAGATTCGTTCTTTACTAAACACTTCGGCAGGTATAGGGAGACAGCCAGCCTACCAACGCTGGGATTTGGATGCTGGGAGAGGTTGCGTAAGCATGGCTCGACCCCTATTTACCCACCCACCCCAATCCCCGAGGGATACAGCCGCGGCTCACCTGGGTAGCGGGAAGGGGGAATAGCGGTGCGGTAAGGATCTATGGCACAGTGCGGTAAGGGAAGCGGGAAGGAGAAGGGTAAAGACAGCGGTAAGGACCTATGGCACAGTGCGGTAAGGGGAGAAGGAAGGAATGAGAGAGAGAAAGAGGGGTTGGCTATTTTAGCTCAACGCCAATCAACCAATAAGGAGCTTATATCATCGGAGGGAGTTTCTATCATCGTAGGGAGCGTATATCTCTTATTAGAATCTATTATTATTATTATATACGTATTTCTTTTTATGCCTAATTCCGATGGCGGCCCGGTGGTCGAGCGATGGCGGCCTTTAGTTCTTCAAGTTCCTCTCCCTCACTACTTCGGTCGAGTCCCTCTTCTTTTAGTCGAGAGTTCGTTACCTCACCCTCCGGGCCTCTATTTTGGGGCTTGTGATGAAGGCTGAAGATGAAAGGTTCAAGCCCCTGCAGCTAATGCTGTTTTGAAAGAATTAATAAAGTCATGTTTGTTGTTCCGCCGCTAAGTAAGTAATAGGTGGCAAAGTGAGTAATGGGTTCTCCGTCCGTCTGGTTGATCCTACTTTGTATACTCTACTGGATGAAGATACATAAGAGTTCTACTGGAGCAAGAGGATTCTAGTTAGCAAACAATTCCTACATACATCTTCAGTCCTACATACATATTCCGAAATAAGAGTGTTTCTGATCAAAATATCGTGTTTAAGAGCGTGGAGGTTCGAATCCTCTTAAAGGCATAATATTTATCATGCTTATTGAATGAGCAATGAAATAGCGCCAACAATATTTTGTTCTCTTTTCTCAATAGAATGGGAGAGATTCCCTTCATATCTGTTGATACGAGGTATTCCCTACGATTACCCACGAGTGAAAGCTTGGAATAGGACAGTGGATCACAGGCAGGATCTTGGCGATCTTCTCTATCTAATGGGAAGTCCATTCCGAAATGGTCCGTCCTCTCCTTATTAGGTCTATTTTATTAAGGACACAGCGTGATAAGAATATTAGAATATCTTGCAAGATACATAGATTGACCATATGATATGATCCTATCAAAATATTGATAGATCCGGGAGTTGAGACCGAAATGGGATGTGATTAAGAGGTCAGCCAAGGATGGAAGGGAGCCGATCGAGCAGAGGCTACCTGAATTGGTACATTCTGTAAGAGATAAGTGGGAGGTCAATATATGATGGAATCCCTGCTATCCTTTTGTAAAGCAAGCGATCATATGCAATACGAGCCATATAACTAGATAAGCGAGCCTAGCATAAGCGCACTTATCCCACCCACTTCCGATCGATCTTAGCCTTGATTGCTAGCGCTCTATAGCAATCAATATTGTAGCGCTTCCTCCCGCGAATAGGAGCAATCATAAAGTGATCCGACTCTATAGCGCATTTGTTAGGGTTATCCCTTTACTGACGTACGCCCCGTACCTGCCCGCTTATATTTCAGGCTCTGGCTCACCGCTTCTCATGTATGTAGGGGGGCGCTACTTTGGAACTAAAGCACCTTCACTTGGGGAGCCGGTCGGGGCACTGACCTGCGACAGTTCCTATCCTGTCCAGCCTCCTAAGCATACAGATTGACCCTTTATCGATTGATTCGGGATATGGGAGAGATCACTTATGTGGTAGGGGTTAACCAGCCCATATAGAACTAAATCCTGCCTGTAAATAAACCCGGAAATTTAGCATGCATGAGGGGGAACCGGATCATAAAAGGGATCCATTTGCTTGCCCATGCCGCACCATAAAATAGTGAAATAAGGTCGACCAGTGATAAATTGAAATGGATCGTGTACCCTTTTATCTCGATTTGTGGCGGCAACGAATGATAACTCGGCATATTCCACCCACGTCATGGCTATTATTTGTTTGTATAGATAGATCCTCTACAAAGCAAATAAATATCTCTAAAGCTATTAATCAATCACTTGCACCAACAAATGGACTGTCCCACCCACCGTCACGAAAGCAAACCACATCGATTTGGTTGGATGAAAGCGAAACCCACATACATCCTGTCGTAATCGAAGCGGGACTTGAGTCTAGCACCAAACCATACTGATGTTAGCGTTTTCTTATCTTATTTATTGCGGGTGGGGACTCTCATGAAGAATAGTTAGTGAAGAGGACAAAAACAAGAGTAAGGCTCCTTTCCTTCCTACCTATGATGTGATGAATGCGAATGGGAATCAGATCATTCACTTGTTTTCCATGGTAGGTACCTCGGAATCGGATGGTTGTAGACAGGATTGGAAAGCGTGCGTATACTCAATAAAAAAACAACACCTGATCATCCGGAAGCATAAGATCAGAGCAGAGCCCGGTAATATTCAGGGCGTTAAGACTGCTAACTAAGGACGGACCGACCGACTTTCTGTGGAGGCGAAGGCGTGAGAAAGAGGAGGGTCGAGCGAAGCGAGATGAAAGCTGGTTGTTTTGGCTGGCTGGTTGGTTAACAACAAATGGAATGGCTGGGTGGGGGGGCGTTATTCCTATCTAGAAGGAAGGTCTCGCTCTTTCTCCTATTGTATATATACCACTAACCGTCCGTATATATCCCTATCAGTAGGCAAGTGAGGGATGGGGTGGTGGGTACCCCGACCGAACGATAAGCAAGCGGAACGGAAGTAGGGTGGCCGGAAAAGAAAAGAATGGATAGCGGGGCGAGCTGGCCGTATAGAATATCTCTCATTAGCTGGTTCCGATCTCGATATCTCGACTAACCGTATCTCCTGCCTGATTGATGAAGCCCTTTCTCGCCCGACTTCATTCACGGGCGGGAGTCGAAACGAGCCCGCCCCTTCTTCCCGTCGTTCTGAGTTGTTAACGGGACGGTACCGGGAAGGGAATGAAGGAAGGCTGAACGGTTACTGCCCTACTGTCTGTCTGTAAAGGGTGTGAAGGATGCGGGATGACGCTCGTTATGAGTTACCTTCTCGTTACGAGCCCTCCTTATTGTTATTAGGTAAGGACCAAAGATTGGAATCTTTTTAATATAGATCTTCCATATCTATCTCCCTTGCTTATATTATCGGAGCAATTCCTTTTCTATCAGTCAGTTAGTAGGAACAAATAGAGGAAGGTGGGGGCGACCGACATTCCTTCTTACTCATTCATAGAGATAGGTCTATTTTGGTTAGCCGGGGTGGGGAACGAGGAGAGGGCCCTTTCCATTTTCAGTTGGGTGGGAGAGCTTGCTTGCCATGAAGGAAGGCAGTTGGTTGCTCTATCTGGTATGAATGATTTGGAGCAGTAATATCCCATCCCAGGCAAGTCCAAGCAAGCAAATGGCGTAGCGTCGTAGTGTCGGATCTCGATCGACCGATAGGTCGCCCTGGACCCTATATATTGCTTATTTATGAAAGCGGAGGGGGCCAGCCTTAGGGTGAACCGTCACTGTGGTCTTTCGACGCTAATGGTTGTCAGGCGAAGGGATTCGGACCCGTGTTTTCTAATTCACGATTCAGAGTAAAGCGGATCTATATTTTACGGTCGATTGCGGGATGGAGCCCGTGTTTGTTGGTTAGTTGGTGGAACCAACCGAAGAACTGTCTAACGCCCACTACGTTCGTCGGTGAAACCAACGATGATGTATGAGCAACCTCACAAACTTAATATCAATGAAAGAACCATCCCTTACTATCAAACTTATATGTCGCTCAGGGCTGCTTGGAAGAGAGAAGGAAAAGAAAGGCCCTACAGCGCTGCTAGGGGGTGGGGGTTAGGGGGGGTTTACATACAATCGCAACCGAGGAGCAAAGTGGTTGATGATTTCGTCTCAGAGGCATTCAACTCATTTGGTAGATCAAATTCCATGGCCTCGGGTTCACTCGGATCTTTGGCAACCACCGTTGGAGGTGTAATGTACATGCACTCATTTACGGGGTGCGAGCACGGACTCGAGTTTGGGATTAATATTTATACTATATACCATGTTCGTATTCGGAGATATATCTTCTAGGATGCGAACACATCCTTCCAATTCCAACCTTGGGAAGACTTGTTGTCCTGTCTCAGCCAGGTGTTGCTTATTATGTATGCTTATTAATATGCGAGAAGGAAGGGTTTCTTTATTTTAAGCAGAACCAAGAGAGTAAGTCTCTACAGACTACAGCTTATTCTTTGGATTTCACTCTTTCTATTTGTCATACATAGAATGGAAACACCTATTGAACTCGCACTACATAGATTCTCGGCTACTACAGCTACTGCTCCAGCTAGAGCTAGGAGTTTTCTTATTATGAACCCAAGCGCACCATATATATTATATATAGAGTCAGTCGTTCTATTTATTATAACTTAGACCTAGTGGCACTATAAGTCGTTATAAAATAGAAAATTGCAAGAGGTAGGCGCACTAAGATTTCACCTCCTCATTAAAGTGTATTCTCATTAAGGACTAAGGATGCACAGAACTAATAATCCCTATGATTTCCAACCAGATGTTTATTCTATAACTATATGTTGGTACTTTGCTCTGCTAGTCAATGCCTATGGGAACTATAATAATCCGCTATAATCCACTAGTTTTATTCCGCTAATCCACAATGGGAGAGGTCCCACTCCTAAATAAGAAATCCGGATCTAATTCCACTAGCTCTGGAACAACCTTCAACAACTACTACAAACTATTACTATACAATATCGCCCATAAAGACGTTTAACCTTTCCATTATTCTCCTCTCCAGATGAATCTTCCTTCAGTGTGAGGTGGCACCAATAAAACAAATTCTTCTCCATGCATGAGTGCAACAAACAATTGGAAGTTGAGGATGTGTCCCCCTATAGCGAAGAATAATAAGATTGTGTCCAGTTCTAATGGAGACTTCTATTGTAGTTAACAACGAGAAACTCTAGCAAAGAAGCTTCTTGTTCTCCTTTGCAAAGAAAGAGAAGACCTAGCTGGGAAACCTAACCTGCAGACCTAACTATAGAAGCCAGACCTACTACGAACCTTTTTGCCGGGAGCCGGGTTCCAAGTGACTCCTCAAATTGGGTAAATAGTACGTAACAGAACCAAAAGGAGTTATTACATCCCTACCCATATCAAAGGTATTCCTGGGTGAAGGTGAATAGAAGCATTCCATCGTCCTAGGGTGAAGGTATCAAGGTCAAGGTTGTATCATCTAATCAGGACCTGCTAATCTCAGGTCTAGTGCAGTAGCTGCTATTCCAGGTAGTATAGGTAGAAGGCAAGTCTTATAGTTCTAGCAGGTGGTAAGGTGGAACCAAGACTAGGAGGTTTTGATTCTGGCTGATTGGGACTCATCCTAGGGTAGGGTGAAGGGTAAAGAGTGTCTGGTGGATGCTCGTAAGTAAGGGGTTCATAGCACATGCTGTACTAAAAAAAGATTCCTGGTTTAGCGAATGGGTAAGGTACTCCATCTAGGGTGAAGGCAAGAAGTTCAGGGTAAGGTAAAAGGCCCAAGCATCAAAGGCATCAGATGAAAGTGCCGGGTCTAGTCCTAAGGTAAGGTATAAAGCCATCCGGTGCTTCTAAGATCAAGTCACGGGTACCTGGGGCATCGCATCCATCACTTAAGAAACTAGGTTTCCGGTATAAAGGGGGGGTGGTGGTTAAATACGATCCCTACTGTACTGATGTTATTGGTGGAATACATAGATGAGGCAGCACTGGCACTAACTCAATGTCCTAGGATGAGGGGAGAAAGCCAAAGTTGAAGGTTGTTGTTTCATGCCATCCAATCCCAATCCCAACGCCGGGTCTCTAGTTGTACCTCCAAAGCGCTTCATGAAGGTAAGTGTCATAAACGGTTATTAGTCCTCGGGTGGCTCGTCCTGGCCGAGATATCTCCTTCCCTACCACCAAGCCCGTCCATATTTTAGGTGAGGTTTAAGAGCCGGAGCGAGGACTTCATTTTGTATTCCCCGCCCATACGCATAGTCTTTACTACGACCGTTCCGCCCTGGCCGCCGATTGTGAAGTGATAGTTCGAACCAAAGGCTGTAAAAAGGTGAACCTCCGCCTCTCCCTTTGGTCGAGCCTGCTTGCGCATCCTCGATAAAATGGCCAATCATTGTTTATGTGCCCCGATGATATACTCAACCCTCGGCCAATCAAAAAAGGCGGTTTTATTAGGCAATAATGTGAAATGAGGCGTTTTTGGAAATGAATTTCCAAGCGTTTATTGCCTGCTCCGATCCAGGTAGGCCATCCCGAGTATCCGACCCAGTCGAGTAGCCTAGCCCAGGAGCCCCATCAGTCCATCCAGCTCGTTATCCGCCGATCGATCCCAGGAGCCGATTCGAGTAGCCGAGCCAAGCCGCCGATTAGGCAAGCATCCCAGGAGCCAATTCGAGTAGCCAAGCCCAGCCCAGCCAATTAGGATCAATGTAGCCCCGCCCAGCCAATTAATACATACCGCCTAACATAGGTAAACTTCCTTAAATGCCAATATAAAGTAATAAAACAAAATCCACTTGAAGTGCCCCGATGAGTATGCCTCGTCTTCTCCCCTCAAAATGAATATTATGGATAAAAAATAGCGAATGAGTATGTTTTCTAGAACCGGGAGCCAAGCCAAGTTATCCAAGCCGAGTAGCCCAGCCCAACCGATCAGCCCATCCCATAAATGACTGGCAATTGGGAACATGGGGCACGTGCCGTTCGTTGACAGCACCATAGAAGCTGTTTACAGAAAGCCGTTACATCACAGGACACATAAGCCATTCACACACATAAGCTGTTCACAGAAGCCATTACAGGCACACATAGTCGCCGTTTACTGCACATAGTTCCTTCCCTGGGTATGGTGAACCTCACTCACTCTCTCGGGTATCCATTGATGGGAGATTTCTTTTATCTTCTCCTCTCGGCCGGCCATTGATGGGGGGGCCTTCTATTTCGGGCATGGGTCTGATAACCGGGGTATGGTGACCGGGGTAAGGGGTGATGATTACCTCAATCTCTCGTGTATCGTGTGATGGTGACCTTTTCTTTTGGGTAACATGTGATGGGTAATTAACTTCTCTTTTGGGTATGGTAAACGGGGCATGTTGAGCGGGATATGGAGTTTGGCCGGGTATTTACTGTGAAGGGGTCCTTCTCCTCTTGGCAATAGCTGGGGAACACCTCTCTATCTAAGCTGGGTAACTTTTATTCTCTCCTGCCTCTATAGTCTTTGCTCTAGGTACTGCTCTAGGTGCTGCTTCAATGGCATAATCGACAGGTGCTGGTCTTGCTACTTCTCCTGCTGTTAGATCTACTTCTGCTGAGTCAACAACTGAATCCACCACTGCTCAATCAACTGCTCCATCAACAGCATAACCAACTGATCGGAAGAAGGATTGGAAGAAAGATTGTTCGGATCTAAAGACGGAAGGTGCCACGGCCTATATAGTCCGCCCATAATCACCCATATAAACTTTTGCTCCATCAACAGCTTAAGCAACTGCTCCTGCTGCTTGAACAGAATAAACATAATCGATGGATGCATGTAGATATGCTCCTCTATCTCGATCACGAAAAGCAGAAACTGGGTCACGCTTACGGTCATAAGGAACTGAATCACTCGAAGCCACTGCTGCTGGATCCACATCTGGGTCAGAAACAACAGAAAGAGCTGGATCTCGATCTGGAAGGAATGTCGCTACCTTTACCCATGCCTTTGCCTCTACGGGCGGGTGAAACAACTGCTTCTTACTCTGCACCTATATCTGTAGCTAGATATGGTTCAATAGGTGCTGCTGCCTCTTACGCTTCATCTACAGAAACAACTGCTGGTTCCTTTGCTTTTCCTGCAACTGTCTTAGGTGCCTTTGCTTCTGGTCCCGGAACCGGATCCTATGGTGAAGCACCAGGCTGTGCTACTTACTTTGCTCTTGTTGGTGCTGACGCCTTTGGCCAAACCCATAGTAGTAACATGAACATAAGAGAGAAGCTTGGATGATCAATTTGGTTATTCATTGGATCACAATAGGTGCTTATCAATAATTGAATATATAAGGCAAAGCCAGGGAGGGCATACAGAGGGTCGACCATTGAACCGATTTACGAATCTTGATACATTTCCTTCTATCAAAGAGTTATAAATCCCTCGCTTTTGGTTTCACTAGGTCGACGGCCCATATGATTAGTTTCGCGTTTTCACCCTCGCCCTCACCAAATAAGTCACAATGGCTGGCAATTAATGTCTGGCTGGTTGGCTTTGTCTGACTGTCTGTCTGGCTAGCTGTCTAGCTTTCTGGCAATGGGTGGCTGGAATGGGCATTGGAATGAATGGCTGGCAGGAGCGGAGCCCACTGAAATGGCTGACTAACTGACTGACAGGAACTTCAATGGCTGGTTTTGTGTCCAGCTGGCTGACCACCCTGGGAGAGGCGTTACACAAATTTGCCTATTATCCGTAAGAAGCTCTAACAATAGGTCTTAGCCCATTAGTATAGTCATTAGTATAGTATCTGTCTTAGCTCAGGAAAGAAGTTAATGAAATAGGACCAGCTCTAAAGGTCTCCCCATCCTATCCTACTATCTCTAAAGGTCTCCCCCTCCTACTAGATCTATAGTAAGGTCAGGTCTGGCTTGTGCAACCACAACAACGTATAATAAGAGGAATGTACTTTATAGCTAGGAAAATAGCTCCTTGAACGTGCAACCAAACCACTCGATCATAAGTAATGTCATTGGCCGGGCTGCAAAACCACCGCTAAGAAACTAGCTCCTTTCACATGGCAAAACGCCACCACAAACTCATAAGTAATTTCAAGTGCAACCATAAGAGGATAAGGAGAGATTTAGTCATGTAATTGGCTGCTACCACCGCGGCTGTGCAACCACCGCAGATGCCACCACCGCAACATAACAGGTGCATCATATACAAACGAAAATAATACTGCCCTTTCCTGGTCCCACTTCCGAGGAGGCGAGATGGTTTTTTGATAGCCTGCTTGCGCCTAAGGTTCCTGGCTTTTGGCAATGGAAACTGGCTATGATGGGGGCTATTACAAGGGACTCTCGGCAATGGAAAAGCGCAGTTGAATAGCGCAGTCGCTCCAAGCAGCTGAGTGTTCAAATTTTATTAGTCGAGCAGCCCATGAGCCCAATCCAAGTATCCAAGCCAAGTATACCAGCCAAGTACACCAGCCCAGTAGCTTAGCTTGAACCATCATCACGAGTAGCATAAGGTGGTACAACAACATACCTTCCATTCCAAGATCTATACCTAGTACCAGTAGACCCATATCCAGTAGCTTATAAGCATAGTAAAAGCCATAAGCTAAGATAGCAGCAGAGATAGAGCCAGATGTTCCAAAGCCAGATGCATAAGAACCTACAAAACCTACATAAGCACGAGTAGCAGTGGATCCGGTCGGTTCGGTTGAAGCACCAGTTGAATGCCCCATATCATATCCAGGTCCAGATATGACATATCCATATCCAGTTACAGATCCATTACGAGCACGATCAGTTCCATATACTCCAACAGCAGTTGATGTCGGTGAAGCATATTTTTCCATTGATTCAGTTGGTTAAGGAGGAAAATATGCTGATCTCTTCTAATATGATGCACCCGATGCTCCTGATCGATACCCAAAATCATCCCTTCCGGATTTATATACATGGTCATAGCCTACAGTAGCGGATACTGAGTCATAGCCTACAGGAGTAGTTCCAAGCCCAGCATGAAGCTAATCCCGTCTGACCCAATGAACCTAAAGCCTGAGCCTTAAACCTTTATTGGGCCTTGAACCCCTTTAAGCCTGTAACCTTATTTATTCTTAAACAAGATCATTTCACAATTTGGAAAAAGGTGGAAGATTCTCATGAGCACAAATATCTTGAAAAAAGGCATCCCGAAAGGGAGAAGTCCATTCAACACAATGGACACCAACTCTGCATCCTCTACTTTAGTCCCAATAGACCCAAATTTAGCCCTAAACTCATTGGCCCTAGAGATGTAGCTCACTGTGGTGTCTGTCTTATTCATGTGAGTAGATGAAAGTTGGTTTCTAAAGAGCATATATCTATAAACACTAGAGTTTTGAAACAATATAACCAAAGCATAAAACATCTCCTTTCCTGATTCCTTCTAAGCAACATGAGATATGAAGTTATCCTTCACAGAATCAATGAAAATTCTATTTTCCTTGGCCTCCTTCTTCCGATGACCAGCCAACTGTGCTGGATCGGTAGGTTTCGGTATCACTATCAAAATATGCTTCCATACCCCAACTTCCTCCATCAGTATCTGTAACCTAAGCTTCCATCCAATAAGGTCAATAAAGAACACTGCTGTAGCAGCTGCGACAGGAGCAGAATACGCAACAGCAATATGTATTGTCTGGGCGCATACCTAAGCTACAGCGAAGTTTCCACTTGCGACCCGAAAACTTGAAGAGTCAGTAACAAGCTACACCAAGTTATCATAATTTGTGTAGAACGATTAGCCGGTATAAGTTGTTTCACTATTAATTCATAGGTGGAAGCAGCCAAGATACGCTTACTCAGTGCGGTGAACCACCAATAGCTAGCTTCAGTGGTAGGAATAATAGCACTGGAGATCCTAGCGATTGATAGGGATTTAGTGAATTTCATTTTTGGTGAGCAACGATTGCAGGGTTCACGATTATACCTGGAATTGCCTTTTCCGGTTGTGTAAACCCAACTAATCTGCGTGTGTATAAGTTTAAGGGACTTGGTTTGGCTTGATTCCCGACAGGGCACCCGTTCTTCATAAATATAAGTGTTAAGGTTCTTCTTATGAATAGGGCTAAGATGACTAACCACCTAGTAAGTACACCTAGTAAGCACACCAAGGAAGACGACATATCCATTCGTTCGAGTCAGCCAATCAAGCACATCTCACAAGGCATATATAGCAGTAGTTTAGTTCCTAAATTAGGCGAATCTCAGACTTTAACTATTCTTGATTGGAATCACCCGCTAATCCTAAGTGACTAGAGAACGACCGCAATTGCCCGACTTGACTCAACCTTCTAAACCTTCCACCTACACTAATACCAATGTCACTTTTGACATGTGGCCCCAAGTCTTATTAAGTGAAGCTCATGTGACTACCTTTTGAATGAATGTTCAAACCGACAAAACATTTACCTGTAGAACCGACTTGCTTCAATATTCTGTATTGCTAGAAAGGAATATTCCCATTGTTACGTACACAATTGATTTATTAGACCCCACTGCAAATAACTAGGCCTCTCTATAAGAATGACACTTCCTTTAGAAATACCTTAAGAGAAGAGAGGAGGAACTGCCATTAACCCTTCCGAAGCACCCCGATTAGATGATCCCCCAAGCTTAACCCCTTACCCTTTATATCTCACCCTAGGAGATGGAGTTATGGATGCCCACCCATTACTTGATCTAGAAACGTAAGCGCATTTGACCCGCTTCATCGATCAAGGTGCCATAAGGCCGTAAGGCTACTCTATCGCTAACTATTTACCCACCCACCCCAATCCTCGAAGGATTGCTTGCCATCTATCCATCTTATTATCTGCTATCCTATCTCCCCACCTTATTATCTATCATCTTCTGAGGCTAAGGCTTACTTAGATGGGCTTAACTTAGACGGCTTAGTATATGGCTTAATCCGCATAATCTACTGAATCCACTTAAGCTTAGTCCAATAAGTAAACTGCCTATACCCCTTTCCCTTTCCCTGCCCTTGCTTTTGGGTATGGGGATCTTTCACTGGATCAATAAAGTTATGTACCTGTCCTTTCAACTAGGTAAACTGGCTATGCTGGCTAGTACTTCTGCTACTACTGGTGCTTCAACTGCTTACTCTACTAGCCTAAGATTGGTTCTTGGCAGTAGGTTAGTAAGACCTATAGCATTGGGTTTTAACCCTAATACTAGATTACATATATAATTCCTCTCCTCGACCTCGTAACCTCGGCCGAGTCCCTACGGGCCTTATGGTCGAGCCTGCTTGCGCATCGATATCTGTTTGTATACGATATTATTCATACGATATTATTCGAGCATGTTTTCGACTCCGTGCCTCCGTACCTCTCCTTTCCTCTCCCTGTCTGTCTTCTTTCTTCCAATCTATTTCCAAAATAAGGGGTCTGGTTGTAGTTCCTAAAGAAAAGAGGGCAGTTGACGCGATCCAACCCAACGATGGTAGTTGTCCAACTGACATTACAAAAGTAGGGATCTAAAGTTCATCCATCCCAATGATCTAAGCGCCTAAGCAAGCAAGCCTGTTCAATTTCAGGGTTCTGTCATTCCTAAGGCAGTAGTTATGAGGATCCCACCCACGTTCCTGTGCAACCAAGTTCCTTCCATTCATCGTGTAAGCATCTGAAGTGAATAGCAAGAATGTTATAAGTGCCGACCCCCATGAATTCAATAAGTTCGGTCAAGGGAATCAATAGGGAGCTCCCACGCCACGATCCCACCCGTCAATAGTTGTTGGTATCGTCAACTTCCGTCATCTCGTGTAGGCCGGTTCGTTACCAAGGTCTAAGTGCCAACCCCACGCCCTATTATATCTCTTCAGGCATTAGTTCCAAAGGCAGTTCTGACGATCCAATACTGGTTGTTCCTAACCCACTTGCATTCATTGTGTAGGCTTCACAAGTCAATAGCAATGTTCAGCCCACGCACCTAAGCAATCCCGTGAATCTCAAAAGTTCAGGTAAGTAAGCAGCATCTAAAGGTCCTTCCTATCCTAGCAATGCCGTCTTAATTAATAACTAGTATCTGGCCGGGTCAAGCCTGTCCCCCCAACAATAGCAGCAATAGTGCCATACCTACTAAGCATTCCTGGCTGAAGCAATTGGTAAGGTCATACAGCACTCCCTCCATCAACTAAGTAGGGTGAGGCAACAGTTCAAGGTAAAGAGAGCAGGGAGGGTTGGTAGCAGGCACTAACATGAACAAGTAGGGATCTTCATGTGAGGAAGGTCGCATATACCGATCTTGTTATACTCGTACAAGCTCATAGAATCATGATGAGCTCAGAGTAATGGGAATAATAGCTTACATTGGTTCCATATTCAACAGGATAGCACTACTTATAACCACAGCTTATACTTGCTGTAATTGTATCCTCTTGCTTAATGGTATAGAACCTTATAACTAGTTTGAATACTGAGTAAGCTCTACGTCATTTATATGGAAATACAGCTTCATAGTACTTACTTGATACGTGTTGTATAATAATGGTAATCGAGCCAATCTATGAATCAATAGAGTATGTAAGTAGAATGACCGTAATCACTGACCTGTAGTAATAAGGAGCTTCCATATATAGTGAACATAACACAGTTTACCATACTTATACAGGTTAGTACTAATACCATTATCAAAACTTATGTCAAATATACAGCACCTATTACACCATAGGCATAACCATTACATATGACAAGCTTAGTGATTGCTTTGAGTTCAGACTAGTTGTGATATCAATACTAACATGATGGAGTTCATTATGGTAATCACGTCATTATAAGTGTTGTTTACTGTTCTGCTTATTAAGTAGAGAGATCAGCTTAGGGTGTTATGGTTTATATGAACCTATCGTATATATTAGGCGATAATCGTGATATGTGATAAGAGCTTAGTTGTGTGATTGATTACAGAGAATACGTGATATGGTTACATGCTTACTATTGGGTAAGCTTCATATGTACATAACATGAACCTTAGATCGGTTAGATTAAGCATAGTAATGAAGCATCACAATGGTTTGAATAGGGAAATTACATCACTCATAGGAGCTGTATTACCTTAGCTGCTCACATTACTCCTATAAAAGAAATGGAATCTGTACTACTCTATCCTATTAGTATCAGGTTAGTTATGGTAAGTTCTATCAATCTTACATAGTGAATAGTAAGCATGATTACGCTTAGACTGATTCAATGGAACTAGTATAGCATAAGTTACGATATGACTTAGATAAATAGTAAGGAGTAAACACAACCCTTAGCATTATCACTATTAGTATAGATAAAACACTGGTTACTTGTTCTTACATTGCTCTATTATAACCATGCCTTGTGTAACTACTAGTATTACTAATAACAATGACTAGTTATTAGGGAATTACCATATCTCTTAACCTTTGTAATGGTAATATAAGCTCACGATGTTTCCATATTAGATGGGCTAAGTAAGCTGTAAGTAATGTGCAATACGTTTGATAACAGGTGTTGTAGTTACCATAATCATTGCATGTAACATAGCTAACTATCCTCATTTATTATGTAAAATACACGAATCGTACTAGTTTAAGCTCTTAGCTGGAACTAACACTGGTTGAATAGAGTTGTAAGTAATACATAAGGTCACCATGTAAGGAATACGTGTAAGAAGCTTAGGGATAGTACTAATAACCTAGCTTATTGTAATCATCATAACACTTCACTCCATTGCTTAAGCTCCTTGTTATTAATACTTACGATGTCCATTAACATTACGTGATACAGGTACTAAGTAATACGTATAATAAGGACATACCTCGGCTTACTCTTCTTATCCAGCTTGATATTAGCTCTATTTGATATGGCCCCTTAAGTAGGTAGTAATGTGGATTCTCCTTATTCACCCATATGCTTTGATTAGCATAGGTTCATCGGTTAATCTCTGGTAATCAAGTTAACAAATTGGGCATATATGATAGAAGTATAGCTATGATGTTACCTTAGCAATGAGATTACTATCCATATATCCATCATGTTACCTGATCAATGGGATTACTATACAGATATCCATGAGGTTAACTTAGCAATGGTATTTATACTATACATATAGCCTTGGTCGAGTCAAAGTATGAGATAGCTCGATGACCGTAGGAATAAGATATAGCGATATGCTTTGACTCGATACAAGGTCTATGAAGTAATACAACACATCTACTTATGTCTATACTTAGGACATTATCAAATCCATGGTGATATAAGCTTAGCAAGTAATACAACATACCCTATTGCCCATGTGAGCTTTGGAATCACTCTATTACATTCAATACAAGTGTGATAGTACTGGACTAGTAACATCATATTCCATGCCAAAACAGGTACTAGTAATCAATAACCTCATACGTGAAACTGCTTGGTAATAATAGTATAATGAGTCATCTAGTCATATGTTATAGATGGTGATAGTAATGAATCGCATATCAGCTTAAGCAGGTAATGATGGTGTGTTATATCCATAAGTAACAGCTAATCAAAGGTCATGTATTAGTATTCATTAGGGATAAGCTTAACTCTATACCATAGCTTAATGGAAGCTAGTACTCTTCATATCAATCAATGGAGATGTAAGGTGTGATCAGTAATGCAGTAAGATATAGAGGTAATAAGAGTAATCATAAAGCTCATATAAGATGTAACTAATACTGCCATAGAATCTCATTTCATTCATAATAGAATCTAAGAAAGGGATGCTGATCACTAATTATTCCCTTTTTATTTCATGATGATTAGTGAGTGCAAGCCACTACCAAGAGAGGAGGTAAATCGGCCTAACAGCTCGCCTCGCTCTAATAACCGGGCACCGTGTTTCGTGCCGTAAGATCGATCTCTAGAGAAAGAACGGCCATCCAAGCAATCCCAAAAGGCAATCTGATCAGTGAGGAGCTCACCGTCAATTTGAGGACCGAATCAAGCCAATTCAAGAAAGGAGTCCCCTCGTTATGTCCTCGATCGCATCGCTGGCTGGGCGGTCTTCTCGATCAACAAGCCCGCGTAACGAACTAAAACGGCTGAAGGATGGATCAGTTACCAACGGATTTGTCGTTAATTGATTCAAAATACGAATGGGATAGTGCCTCTGGATGGGAGGACTCGTAGATGCGTGGTGTTAGTGGAAGCTACTGCTGCAGTATCAGTTTTGTGTTCTGATTCATCATTTGGTTCCAGGAGTAAGGGCGTTGCCGCTCAATACCAATCCAGTCTGTCTAATAGAATCAGGCCACCACTGTGCTTCGTTCTTCAAGGGCTCCTTGTTTTCGACGAATTGAATTACGCCTGCAGACCGCCAGCCATGATGTTGGTGGATTCCATTCATTTAGCATTTACCAAGGCATTAAAGTCGGTACAAGATTGGCAATAATTAATTGGATTCATTGGATTAAGAAAGTATTATTAAGGCTAAAGGATATGTTCCCGGGGGACGAAAACCTCGAGGGCCCTCCTACCTAAAGTAGTTCTTCTTGCCTGGAGCCATGGATTTATTAGGCGGGCGATTATACCGAACGAAGAGCGGAGGGGTAATTTGAGGGTAAATATTAGGTGGCTCTATATATATCAGGACAGGTGAGGTGCGGTACCTTGCGGGAGATTCTGTCCCTGGGCTGGAACGATACGCAGGTGCCAAATGGAGAGAGGAGATGCTTAAAAGGGGCGGGCACACCTATAACGGGGAAAGTAATAGGATCTTTGGAGCTGACCCTAATCGATGAGCCTTCTGGTAAGGATAGCTGGTCTGAGTCGCCCGCCAAAGAGGTGGAGACTACGCATAAGCGGATTGATTAAGGAAAAGGGCGAGGCAGCACAGGAAAGGGTAAGGAGCCTTGGTATTGGTAATGGTGTGAGAGGATAGCGAGCGGACGACTTTCCCACTTATTAATAAAATAAATAGAGAACGCTCCCACTACTACTCATGGCCCCCCTCTGATTCCGAATTAATCGTCCCGGCCCATAGATTCGGTTTCACCCCACTACCATTGGAGGCAGGCAACCTTCGGATATATCCAATCATTAATCGGGCAGGCTCATCGGGGCAAAGGGCCGCCATCGGAAGAAATATGAAGCGTAACGTAGCACCGGCCTTCACTTCGTTGTAACTCCTAAGAGACAGCCTAGAGTTGTTATAGACCAGTGCCTAGGACATCTTATGAGGTGTAGAGAGCAGGATATTTAAGACAAAGTTTCATCCCTTAACATGACAGAGCTCTTACACTACTTCCTTTGAAACAGCGAATAGACTACAATGGAACTAGAACTTCGGACAGTTTGAGGCATTTTAAATAACGCTGAACGAATGAAATGCTAATATTCAGATACTACTGCGTCAGACAATTGTAAGACAGATCAACATAATCAGGGCCAGATTCACGACATATGGCAGAGAAAGTAAGTATAAACAATAGCGGAGCTGTATAGCGAGAAGGGGATATCGGCTGTCACATAGATGATACTAAGGAGAACTTCATGGCATACAAATGGGCTTAAATATCTAAGAATCCACACATACCAAGAGCTCCCGTCGATAATATTTCAATACAACCAACATAGTAGAAATACGAGTGAAATGCATGTGGAACAATACATTACTCCTGAGCCATTTAAAGTGTCAAGCTGCTACTGACATAAGTATCAACACGATAAGTTCATATCAAAAGACAAAAGACACTCGCATTCCAGGATGTAATATAAGAGAAATGAGCATAGATTAAACTAACAATAGAGAGACACACACACTACCATACAACCGTGTCCGGAATCCTTATTACTGTGAAGCTTCTTATTATTGAGACCCGATGGGCTCCTCCGGGAAGTATCCGAATTTTTCACAAAGCAGACACACAGGAAATTCTAATACAATCAATTTTCTGAAGAAGTGGAACCTTGTTTCATTCTTTTTCCTGTATTATATAGCATTCCATCTGCCTTTCAGCGAGAAGATATTTTCTGAAAATATCTTTCTCGCGTGATCAAAATTGTTAACAGTCATTGTCAAAACCACAAAATGGCATGATGGGGAAAACAACTCTTCCATCATGCGTAACAGGCCCCGGGCCAAACTTAAAACCAAAATGTAGATCATTGTTCAAGGTAAAAGTAAAAATGCAAGAGTGGGAGGAAAAACCACCCACTCGGAAATTTAAAAAAGCATAACTGAATGAAAGTAAAGGCCGTTTAGGCCATGTCATGAATGAAACATGATGTGTCATGAATGCTGTTGGGTCGAGGCTGTAGTAGACGCTGGAGGAGGAACATCGGTGGAGGGACTGGCATGCTGAGTCAGGAACTGTGTTAACCTCCGCTGGCTTTCTGGATTTGGTTCTGACATCTCTGAGAGTCTCTCCACCCTGGTAAATGCCTCGCCAAAGGTGTGAATGTCTGCATGGGTGGGGAGACGATACCGGATCATATGGAGGAGACTAAACTCCTTCTGTAGGACCGTGATGATGGTAGTAGCCTTAAGCTGAGTTCCTTTGCCCGTCTGAAGATCGGACCGATCCCGTTCTGCCTCTAGAAGTGTTGTATATCGATCGGGGTGCATGAGTACAGCCGGAGCGTTTGGTTCCCAACATGAAGGGAGGCCAGCAGTGATGATTTCGTTCCACACCTTGTTGAACTGTTCCACAATGTCTGCGACCTGTTGGAGAGCCTTTGAAGCTGCCAATCGAGCCTCCTCTTTCTCTATAATTTTCCGACATTCATTGATTTCCATAAACCTGCTGGGAATGTCATGTTTTACCACGTCATTTGCTCTTAGTGTATAGAGAAAAGATATATAAATTCCGGCATGTCGAGCTCTAGTTGGCAGATTATCCCCGGCCTCCTGCAACCTCCTATTAAGGTATGGAAGGGTAGATTTGAGTTCCCCTATCATCGTTAGGAACTCCCACTTTTCAGTCACGGCCACGATTATATCCGACCAGATTAGGCTTCTGGCCTCGGCCAGGGTGATATTTCCCTTCACCTTACTCTTCAGCTCGGTGATGGTTTGTTGTTGCTCAGTCGTAGTCTTCTTTCCTTCCTCAACTTCTCTTCGCAGCCCTTCAATAGTTCTGACCTTCTCAGCCAGGGCGCCCTCCAGTTCTTCCACCTTTTGCTTGGCTGTCGTTGTTTGCTTCCCCAACACTTCTATCTCGGCCATAGCTGTGGACAGTTGTGCTGTTGCTGAACCTGTCCCACTTGATGTCTCGGCTGCATGACAACTGTGCGTGTCCCAGCGGGTCTGCAGCTCGGTAGCTCTGCTCTCCAGATCTTCCATTCTTTTGACCATTTTTTCTTTCTCCTCTCTCTCTCTGGAAAGCTTGGCCATCAGCTCGTTTTTCTCCTCCTCCACGTGCACCAGTTCATCGGTCTGTATCGGATGTGAAGCCGGTATGCCAGACCATTTCCTAGCCGCTGAAATGTCCTTCTCCAACTTGGCTATTAATGCCGCTTGCATTCCCTTCCCTCCGTCGTCTGAATTCTTAATCTGCTCTCTAAGGACGCGCACCTGATGTGCGTTAGCACGACAAGCGCTCTGTTCTGCGGAAAAAGAGCTGTTCAGGTCATCGAATTTCTGCTCTGTCTTCTTTAGGGCAAGGGTGATCTGCGAAATCTTATCCTTCATCATGTCGCAGATTGTCTGGAAAAGGTCATTCAGGTCCTGTACTGGAACCTTCTTCATGTCGACAACCAATTCAATCACCTTGTAGCTAGGGACGTCCGAATTCGGGTCCAGGATAGCCTCGGCCATAGAAAGCACCAGGTCTTCAGTGTCTGCATTAACCGAGGCAGAGATTCTGGTGTGATATTTCTCAACGAAACCTCCTAGTTCGGCCCTATATTTGTCTCGAACGGTTTTATTGGTCAGCTCTCTTTCTTTTGTCTTGGAAGGAGGAGGCTCGATGATGGCCTGAGTGACTTCAGTGAAGTCAGAGGAGGCGACGCTATCTCTTAGAACCACTATCCCTGCCTTGCTCTTATCAAACTCTCCAAATTTCGTGAGGGGCTCCAGAATTATCCCTTCCCCGATGACCTCGGCTTCACTAGTGGCCACCTTTTGCCTCTTGGGTGGTGGCGCTCCGGAAGTACCAGCTTCCTGCTCATTGCCCCCTTTGTTCACCTCTTCTTCTTCTCCCGTGACAGACGAGTCCGTCTCCATCTGCGAAAACATAGGCCAGACCTCATAATTAGCCTTCCACTCCAGAAATGGCCTGGATTCATGAACGTAGGGCGCAGACCTGTTTCTCTTTCTTTTATTTGAGATAATTTCCCGTGGGTCATAAGCCCAACTCTCCCCTAATTTCAGATCCAAGTTCTGCAGTATTTTCTCAACAATCGGGAGGGCATATCTAGAATTTACAACAAAGGGGCCAATATTGTCGGGAAGCTTCAGGATGTAGCCTTTCTTAGCGGGGACGAAATGAAGTTGGTCAGCCTTGAGGGCTTGCCGGATGTATTCAAGGGCGTAGACTCGTCGGACAGGAAAAGCTGGGAGCTGGTAGGGGGCTACTTCGGCTCCATAGACACGGATTTCAGTATACTCCTCTGATAGAAACCAATCGCCGGTACACTGGTACTTCCCAGCCTGTAACCAGCGCTTCATCTCCGGGAAAACCCTAGGGGAAGGTGCGTCGTGAATGATGGTGTAAGCAATGGACATGAAGGTATTCACGAAACTGATGTAACCCTCCCCTTTAGGCAATTGACGAACGGAGAAATTCCAGTCGAAGACTGGCCTGGGCTGAGAATTTTCAGAATACATCCTGTCCAGCCCCAAATGATTAAACTTGTCTGCATGCTGGAACAGGAAGAGGTAGAAAACCAACGAACAAAAACGAAACTTTCGGGCCTTGGCTAGCTCCCGAAATTGGGTCCGGATGGTAAAAGACAGGAAACCTGGAATATCCAGTGTAACCCCATTCTGAATCATAAGCCACAAGAATCGAATGCCTACCCAAGAAATGTCTTCAGGGGTCCCTACTCCCAGGAGGTCGGCAATGAGGGACAGGACTGGTCGGACCTCTTCATTAAACAGACTCAATGGGAAAGGTTCCACCGGAGGTAGGGCCGTCGCCCGATCAACGGTTATGGCAGCTATGAAGGCACGGCGGGCTTCCCTCGACAGTTTATTAAACTGTGCGAGCAAAGTTTCATCTTTGAAACTGAAGTAGGCATCACTGGAAGGGAAACGAAGAGCCTGCCTTATAATATCGGGAGAAAGGGAGAAGATTATGCTACCCTGAGGGGAAATGAAGGCATCACGATGTGAATCGTAGGAGTCTCTAAGCCAGACAATAAAATCGACACAGGAATGGACTTGGGGGGTAATGTAGTGATACAAGCCGGACGCGACAACTCGGAAACGATCAGCACTTTTACAGTGGCGGCCGAACAGTAGGGGCTTGATGTTTCGTATATCGAAAGGGTATTTTGGGTCACAGATACCCGCCTGCAAGTCACGAAGGGGTTCAAAACTAGGAGGGTTTCTAGACTCATGGAGTTGAGGAGTTTCAGGTTCGTTCTTCTTGGGCGTCCCTCTCCCCATGGCAGTTATTCAACAATTCGGAAAAGAGAGAAAGGGAAAAACAATGAAATGAAACGGAAAATGGATTACCTGAGCAGAGGGTGACAATGCTTGGGAAAGCGACGAGGGGAACCGTGACAGTGACTTGGACAAACCCGGCGTTCTTCCCTACTTGGTAATCGCCGTAGAAAACTACCTGAAAATGATTTACCAGAGAGGAATACGAGAGTTTTTACCATTTGGGAGGACTGTTTAGGCTAAAAGGTGAAAATGTAAGAGAACAGAGGGCAAGTGTCGTAAGGACACTGACACTGAGACACGTGGCGCGTGGAGATTGGGTAATTCAGGATGTAGGTGGGCACCTCGTGTCGGGTTTAAAGCTGGTACGGGCCTTAGTACCAGCCAGCCTAATGGACTTACCTTACCGTTGTTCCATATGCGCTATCCAATTCTTAACACGTAGGACTTCCCCTTTGTCGGACCAACACTTATCTTCCTCACCTGAGCGGGCCCACCTTAACTCCACCACGAGACAGAGTCCCACAGCCCAACCTTGTCATTTTATTTCTGCTGTGAAGTTTTACCCTGCCACGTGTCGCAGGTCCGCGGGGGTAAGGGCCTCGTCCCTTCCCCACGGCTTGACCCCCTCGGAATTACTGAGTACTGCCGTCATGTATAATCCGAGGCCTTTTCCCATATATGAGTTGACCTGTAAAGCCACGTCTTCTCTTCCTTTGTGTTAGACGTTCACTATTGTTCCGCCCCTCATCACTTAGTGCTATTTATCTTTTGGTTTAAATATACGATGTCGACCAAATCTTTCTCACACTGGATGGATGATCATCGGCCACTGGGATTACAATTTTGACCGTGATCCTTGCCTGCCCAGGTAATTTCTATCGTTTTAATTATGGTTGAACACAACCCCACTTTGCTGCTGCCTTGTTGGAAGCACTGACAAGGTCATCACTTTGTCATTTAAGAGCTTGAGGTTTTTGGTCATAGACTTAGCTTTTCTTGGGCAGGTCAGCATGACAGGTCATCATCATAAACAGCTTTTAAGATCACGCGGTGCACGTATAAAGGTCAGTCACCGCCGCTCTCTTACAGCTGGGCTAATGCAGTACTGCGAAGATTTTATGCTATTTCATTCAGGGTTCAAGACTAATAGTAAAGCATCTCCTTGAGTACGTAGCTTCATGCCCCACCAATCGACTCTATCAAGCCACCATTCTCTGGTAGGCGTATCAATGTGTGTGGGCCCGGGCTCCGCAGGACACCAGAAGCACTTAATTTATATTCCAGCCTACTATCCTAGCGAAGGTGAAGGTGAAGGTAAGGCGAGGTATGACTGGCTTTCCTTCCTAACCCACCCCTCTAATAATACTGGCTCTGGTATGTGGACTCATCCTGCTCTCTCCAACTCCTCAACATAAATGGGATAAGCTACTCAACATTTCCTCTATCGATTTCCCTCGCTCCTCTCGAGGTATATCGACGTATATAATAAGCATTGCTGTCAAGCCTAAAAGCACGACACCCGTGCGTGTTGCATTAACCACCCCGTATGGGGTCATTCCATGCAGCACATCCCGCCCCTATTTGTTTTTGGGTCCCGGTTGGGCCACCCACCCAATAAGCCACCTGCATAAGTATAAGGGGAAAAGATATAGCTTTTAGCACCTTGCTCTCTATGCTTGACCTATAAATTCCTGTCTGTCTGTATTCTTCCCATCCTATTGGTAAAACATCCCTGCCTGCTTGAATCAAACCGTAGAAAACTCTATATTTATACTCCTTCCTCCAACCCTCGTTTCCAATCCAGCCAGCGAAGTGTACAGAACTAGTAGAAAGAGGAACCGGAATCGGGATACCAATGTAAGAGGAAATCGGGAAAGACTCCTCCCTCAACGCACCTCGATGACCCCCCACTCCGAATCGGAACTCGAGAACAGATACCGGGATAACCGACCAACCGGCCCCCTTCCCCGTATCCGCACCACCGATTAGCTCTCTCGCTTATATAACCACACGGACCCTTTCACCAGCCCGCTATATCCATTGCCTCCTATTCATTTCCCCGCACACTCGCTCACAACGGGAAACACAAGCAGCGGGTGGGCGGACTACAGACATGTACACGGCGGAGCAAGCTTCCATTGATCAGATGAATTTGATCTTATTTATTTGGCTTACGAGTTGGCTGGCCGGTAAGGAGCGGCCAAAGGAAACTGCTTAGGCTTCTGGGGGACGACCAAGCAAGCCACTTAGTATAAAAATGAAATTGATTGAACACATAGTTTTGGATTAGGCGGTACAACAGAAGGAGAACTGCCATCCGGATAGTCGTTCCCACCGCGGCACAGGACACCAGCAAGGGGGAAACCAAAAGAGCCCCGACTGAGACTCGCATAACCAGTGCTCACAGTTTTGGTTGGTCATTCAAGTATTGCTAATGGTTGTTCATATAGCCTAGTTGTTTCTATCCCCGCTTAGTTATATTGCAAATCCCCCGGTGACATATTGATTGAGGCAGGTGCTACTAAAGGCAGGTGCAATAAGGGAGGTGTTATATTATAGGGGCGAGGGTCGATGAAACATTATGTCTCTCACAATGATGTTTCTCAATTAAGGGAGGGATATGAATACTGCTAAAAATAATTACCCACATTATGTGGCATTAGGTGAGGTGGGCGCAGTATAGGAAAGCAAGTGAGAGTAATGAGGGGCATGCCTTACCCCACCAGCCAGATAGGCATAAGACCGCCCATCTAGCCAAGAAAGATAGGCACTAGTACTTCATGATTCTTGGGCACGCCTTTACAATAAATGACTTTACTTATTGGGCTCACTAAATAAGCAAAAAAGGGGGCTTAATCACTTTCGTTCTGGAATGATAGTAGGGCCCGGTTCCACTGCACTGGCCGGGTGGAACCTTCTGTCCATCATTTCATACGAGATTGACCGCCTTTGCTTTGTCCCTTCCCAACCTCTCGCCGCCTTTCTCGATGGATACCCGTGGTAAGACCCTCAAAGGAAGGTAGAGCCTCGCCTACACCATGAGACAGACAGATAGAAGGGTCCTTCCTTATCCGAGGTCACTCGTAGGGTTCTCGTATCTGAAGCCTTGGCCCTCGTTAAGCCAAGCTCTTCGACCGCTAGGTCCCGGTTCCTACCTTCGTGATGAGCCTAGACCTTCCAATCGTGTGCTCTTACATGCTGCGTGACAAGGTATTATATAACCCTTAAAGCCAAGTCCGCGTCTACCAAGGCCACGTGCAAGTCCAACAAGTACATGTTCACCAAAGCCACATCTACCAAGTATGTCGAGTCTACGTGCCGTGGAACCGTAAGCTAAGTCCACCAAGGCCAATGTAATAGCGAGGAATCCCACTCTGCAACTCGAACCTTTAGTCTTTTGCCTTTCGACACAGAAGGCCTTGAAGGGACCTGGCCGAGGTTACGAGGTCGAGGAAGGAATCAGCCTTTCCACATTAGATTGGGTTCAAGGTTGGATGGGCATAGAGCGTAGAGGCAGGAAAGAAAGAAGTGAAGGAAGCTTAGGGCTTTCTCGCTCGACCAACGGGAGAGGATGCATTACCAACTTCATTCGATTACGAGTTGCCGCCCTTCTATTAGATTTGCGGAACTTCTTTTGGAAAAGCAGCTTTCATAACTCTTCGACGAAATAGCACTGGAGCGTTCGTACTTTTCCCATCCCATTCTGTAGAAGTCGGATAGCAGTATCCCCGCTAAGCAATTCATTAAGCGAGGGTGTGTTATAGGGTGAACAGGTCTAGGTATTAAGGTGGATAGGTTTATATGGTAAGGCAAGGGTAAAAAGGGTGAATGACTAGCATGATGCCTCGCCTCAACTACGAAGCGTCATTCCTAGCCGAAGCATTCAAAGGAATATAAGTAGTCCAAAGGAATATAAGTAGTCTTAGGTGGTTCTGATCCTGTCCCGTCCTGAAACCATAATATAATAGAAGGGTAGTTAATAGCGGTCCCTCCTAATATTAATAAAGGCAAGTGTGAGCATCATATCCTAGCGATGCAGTATGAAGCCCGTCCAACATAAGGCTCTCTGATTGCCAATCATCCATCCAGCCACCATGTCTCTAAAGTTAAGGCTGTTGAGAGTCAATCTATCCGGGACAAGTTCCACACGATATCTCTCAGCTGCTAAAGGGAAACCTTATCTCTCGGCTAATGGACCCATCCAGAATTGCTCATGTAAAGGCATAGGAAGCTACGACAAGTCCTCGATAAGAAATCCACCATCCCCATCCCATCCAGCCATGTGATCCAACAATAGGCATGGGGAGCAAGGTGAGCTACGAAAGTTTCTCCCCTCCCTCGTTGAATCGATAATCCAGCGGTTTCTCATAAGTTAAGGCTGTTGAGAAGAAATCTATATGGCCGGGGCAGTTCCACACAATCTCTCTCCTCTCTGCTAAAGGTAACCTTCCCCTCTGAGCTAATGGACCATCCGGCAATCATCGATCATGGGAAGCATGGATGGTTCGATCAACAAAAACTTGACGTTTCATGGCATGCATCGGTAGCAAGGGGCTTTGGTCTGTGAATGAATGATGTATCCTGGCAATAGTTCATGGAGAGCAAGGCACGAAGTGTTGATCCCTGGGGGTTGCATCTCTCCACACTGTCGGGTATCCACCGTCGCTCAAGAGCAAGTTTGGTCTTGCTAGTATTGTTGTTGCTCCACATTATAGCTAACGCCTACTTTATAGCTAATAATTTCCATCCCACTCCACTAGCTTTCAATTCCTCTAATTAAGCTATTTTATAATATGCCTATTTCAAAATCGTTTATTTCATGCATGGTCCTACCGATACTTTTCAATTGGTTTATAGCGAATAACTGGATCTGCTGGAATAGGGTCTGGTTCTGCTCATCATGTTGGAAGGGATGGCTATTGATTGGATTTAAATAATGTAAGAATGGCTAACGATTGGGAGATATCTAGGGATTACTGGGGCTTACTGGGAACCGCTATGCTTAAGTAAAGCTCTGTACGCCTCTGTCCGGTACCTGCACTCGATATTTCCCCTCCGTGTATGTTTATCCCTAAACCACCTCTAAGAATGATGTTCCACCCGCCTGTGATGGATAACCTGCCTCATGTGGCTAACCTGCTTCTGGGAGATTTGAAAGTAGAGATGCAATCATATTTATACTAGGAGACGGATAAAAGGTATGATGCTACCACCGCCTACTTTTTCCCTTATTTGCCCGCGTTCAATAACGATTACTACCTTCCCCCAACTCTGAGATCTGCATATTATTGCCATCCATCTAACAAATATCTTCTCTAAAGCTGCATCGGATTTACTTATTATCGGATTCACTCGATAAGTCCTAGCTATAGCGATTGATAGTGATAATGCTCCTGGGTATGGTCCTGCTGCACTTATCTCTTCCTTTTCACCTGCACTAGATTAGATGAAAGATGAATAAGCCTCGTAAGGTGGCTGCTTTAAATACTTTCTTTTTTCACCTGCACTAGAATTAGGATAAGCAGATTCTACTCCCGCACCCTACTAATCTTGTTTTGTTCCATGTCCTGGTTCTGGGTCTTCTCTTTCCAATGGTTCCGCTTGGGCTGATAGATACGAGATAGATCCCAGTGCTTTCGATAATTATTGGTAAGTTCCAGTTGCAGGAGTCCAACCCAGCTATCGTTTATTTGAATAGGTATGTCCCGCTCTTCTTTATCTAATTGGATCTAATAACTGGATTGGCCAAAGACAGACTCGGTCCAAACAAAATAGTAGGGGGTGCTGACACAACCATGATTGCGATAGGTGTGACGATTGCGAGTATGCGACCAGAATGAGCTCTGATTTATCCTCTGTTTATCATGGCTTACCTATTATTCCTCCTGCTGATGGTTTCATCCTTGTTTCTCTTAGGTCAGGAATGGGCAGCATTCAAAGGCACGTTTGCGTTAAGGTCCCGGAGGGGCGTGCGCTTCTGAGGGCAAGGAATGGCGACGTTGACCAGTTTCTGACTTCTTTATGAACTGAGTAGCTTAAGGGCCTTGGTATAGCTATAGGAAAGGGTATGACTGAGAAGTGAGAGGGTATGAATGAAAGGGTAAGGAGTAAGCAGAAACGGGAGAAGCTCATGCAAATGACCCCCACCCAATAAGTCAATTGAAATGCATAATTACATATATAATGAATGCTTGGAATCTCCCTCATTCCTAAAAATGCATATATTATATATGTAATTACGCTTTCTTTCTTTTAGTTATTGTTCCGGCCGAGCGTTGCCCAGGATACTCTTCATTAATTAGAACCAACAGCATGATAGGAAGATCCCTACTTGTTCATGTTAGTGCCTGCTACCAACCCTCCCTGCTCTCTTTACCTTGAACTGTTGCCTCACCCTACTTAGTTGATGGAGGGAGTGCTGTATGCCCTTACCAATTGCTTCAGCCAGGAATGCTTAGTAGGTATGGCACTCTTGCTGCTATTGTTGGGGGGACAGGCTTGACCCGGCCAGATACTAGTTATTAATTAAGACCGGCATTGCTAGGATAGGAAGGACCTTTAGATGCTGCTTACTTACCAGAACTTTTGAGATTCACGGGATTGCTTAGGTGCGTGGGCTGAACATTGCTATTGACTTGTGAAGCCTACACAATGAATGCAAGTGGGTTAGGAACAACCAGTATTGGATCGTCAGAACTGCCTTTGGAACTAATGCCTGAAGAGATATAATAGGGCGTGGGGTTGGCACTTAGACCTTGAGTATGAACTTGAAAAGCCTACACGAGATGACAGGAAGTTCGACAGCCACCAACAACTGTTGTGGGTGGGATCGTGGCGTGGGAACTCCCTATTGATTCCATACAGCCAGAACTTATTAGATTTCATGGGGGTCAGCACTTATAACATTCTTGCTATTCACTTCAGATGCTTACACGATGAATGGAAGGAACTTGGTTGCACAGGAACGTGGGTGGGATCCTCATAACTACTGCCTTAGGAATGACAGAACCCTGAAATTGAACAGGCTTTCTTGCTTAGGCGCTTAGATCATTGGGATGGATGAACTTTAGATCCCTACTTTTGTAATGTCAGTTGGACAACTACCATCGTTGGGTTGGATCGCGTCGACTGCCCTCTTTTCTTTTTGTGGAACTACAAAATGTACCCCTTATTTTTGGAACAGATTGGAAGAAAGAAGACGATGGTGGGAGAGGAAAGGAGAGGCACAGGAAGCGGGCAATGGAGGGTCGGAAACGTATGGAGGAGGTATTGTATGAATAATATCGTATACAAACAGATATCGATGCGCAAGCAGGCTCGACCATAAGGCCCGTAGGGACTCGGCCGAGGTTACGAGGTCGAGGAGAGGACTTATATATGTAATCTAGTATTAGGGTTAAAACCCAATGCTATAGGTCTTACTAACCTACTGCCAAGAACCAATCTTAGGCTAGTAGAGTAAGCAGTTGAAGCACCAGTAGTAGCAGAAGTACTAGCCAGCATAGCCAGTTTACCTAGTTGAAAGGACAGGTACATAACTTTATTGATCCAGTGAAAGATCCCCATACCCAAAAGCAAGGGCAGGGAAAGGGACAGGGGTATAGGCAGTTTACTTATTGGACTAAGCTTAAGTGGATTCAGTAGATTATGCGGATTAAGCCATATACTAAGCCGTCTAAGTTAAGCCCATCTAAGTAAGCCTTAGCCTCAGAAGATGATAGATAATAAGGTGGGGAGATAGGATAGCAGATAATAAGATGGATAGATGGCAAGCAATCCTTCGGGATCGGGGGTGGGTGGCAACAGTTGGGCACAGAGAACACCATCCAAGACTCGATCGATGAAGGGGTCAAATGTCGCTTCTCGTTTTCAAGATCAAGTAATGGGTGGGCATCCACAACTCCATCTCCTAGGGTGAGGTATAAAGGGTAAGGGGTTAAGCTTGGGATCATCTAATCCGGGGTGCTTCAGAAGGGTTAATAGCAGTTCCTCCTCTCTTCTCTTAAGGTATTTATAAAGGAAGTGTCATTCTTATAGAGAGGGCCTAGTTATTGCAGTGGGGTCTAATAAATCAATTGTATCTGTAGCTCAGCCGGAATATTCCTTTCCTAGCCATACAAAGATATTTAAGCAAGTCTGATTGCAGTAAATGTTGTGGGTTTGGGGCATTCATTCAAAAGATAAGTCATAAGGTGAAGGCAAATTGTAGGAGGTAACATCAAAGGTAAAGGCAAAGGTATAGATTGAGTAAAGAGAAATGTGGTACCCAGGCTTGATTTAAGTAAGTGTTATCGAAGCCCGTCTAACGACGCTTTATTTCAAGTGAACCCACCCTTCCTTAGGATCCAAGGTTGTATGTAAGTTTTCTATATAAGTAAGGCGGAAATAGTGTATCCATAGGGTGAACAAGGGTAATTGGTAAGAGTAAAGATAAAGTAAGCAAAGGGATGGAGTCACTCACTCATTCATATGGGTGAGGTATTTATCTTAAGGTTATAAGTGTTGATCCCCACCCAATAATCTTATATTTGATCTGATATAAAAGTTCTGGCTTGAGTTCATAATGAAAATAGGGCAGTGAAAACGATCCAACCAACCCAACAGAGTTGTCTAACTGCAGCAGGATGGGGGAATGAAAATACGTCCGATCAGTTTCGTACTATCCAACAATCGCTCATGGGGAGCAAGGGATGAAACGAAAGGTTTTCGAAGACCACCCAACCAGCCATACCATGCCCTGTCTTAAAGCAATATATCAAAGCAATGCAAGATAAGGCCTTAAAGTTCCCTGCGAAAAGTCCCGGACCGTCCTTGTAATCACAATCTCTAATATGGGGAGCAAGAGGCTCGTCCGATCAACCCAAATCGAGAGACTATTGAGGAATTTAGACAGGACAGCTTTGCTAGGATATGCTTGAATGTTAGTGCCTGCCTCCCACCTAATAAGGGCAAACCTTTGAATTATCAGCTAAAACCAAAACTTTACCTCTCCTCAACCTCGTAACCTCGGCTGAGTCCCTCTCCTTGTGTCGAGAGTTCGTTACCTCACCCTAACCCGGCCTTTAACAGGGAGTTCATCCCTCTCTATCGTCGAGAGCTCGTCCCTCACCCTCCCCATCAAAAACTTTTCGATGGCGGCCTCAACCCCGTAACCCCTACCGAGTCGAGGCGGCCCTTTGTTCTTCGCGTTGATGGCGGCTTTTGGGCCCCCTCCCCCCTCACCATATGAATAGTGAGTGACTCCGGCCCTCACCTCTTTGGGGAGGTGAGCGATAAATCCCTCGACCTCGTAACCTCGGCCGAGTCCCCAACGGGCCTCACCACATGAATAGTGAGTGACTCCGTCCTCTTTGGCCTGGGAGCCGCCATCGTTCGTAACCTCACCCCCTCCCCCAAAAGAGAGTTGCTCGTCTCCTCCCTCGTAACCTCTCCGGTTGTCGAGAGTTCGGCAGGCTCACCCTCACCCCCTCCCCCAAAAGAGAGTTGTTCGTCTCCTCACACGTTACCTCTCCGTTGTCGAGAGTTCGGCAAGCTCACCCTCACCCTACCGGGCCTTTAGTCGAGTCCCTACCGGGCCTAACCATATGAATGGTTAGCGTTAACACTCCTCTCCTCGACCTCGTAACCTCGGCCGAGTCCCTCACCTTTTTAAGGAAGGTGAGCAATAAATCCTCGACCTTGTACTCTCAATGCAGTCCCTAACCGGCCTCACCACATGAATAGTGAGTGGACTCTGCTCGACGGCTCGTTGTCGAGCCGTCACTTAACGTACCACCCTCACCCTACCGAGCCTCTATTTGGAATAGAAAATAGAGAGAGAAATCCCTCACCATATGAATAGTGAGTGACTCCGTCCCTCCGGGCCTTTGTTTGGTCAGCTTACTTTAGGAATGAATGGCAGGCAGTTGGATAGCTACCCATCATTGGATTGTTGGAACTGCCTTCTTGGATTGAGGAACTAAAGCCAGCACTTCAGAGAGAGTGCGTGGGAACTGCTGGATTGAATACTGCCTGCTTTACTTCTCATCCTACTTAGGAATACCCCAAACAGATTGGATCGGAGATGGGATTGAAGGGCTGGCTATAGAGCTTTTGGACGGGTCGGCATACGAAAGGCTTACATCACACTTCTTTAGGAATCCATCTTAGTGGTAGCTGCTGCTTTCTTACTCTGCCTACCTTTACCTTTACTTACGTGCATGCCACTTGTTCTACCAGACTTTCACTTAATGCCTTCAAGTTGATGAAGTGCTCCCCAACCCATTGATGAAGCCAGGAACACGTAGGGGAGGTATGCATGCTATTCACCCTTTACTTACTTCCTTGCCTTATGAATTCTTCCGGGTACAACTATGAACTTCTGAGTACCACTTGTGACCTATTACGCCGAAGGAGCCTTGCCAATATGATTTAGTCTTACCTACTGCTTGAGAACACGAAGAGCCTTTACCTTTTAGTGCCTGCTACCCACCTATAGACACCCAACCTTACTGATAACCTATTGCTTCAGCCAGGAATGCTTCATAGGGGAGGCATGCTTGTCATTCACCCTTTACCCTACCAACCTGTGTTACCATACCGGGCACCCATCCACCTTCAGACCTATACCTGTGAGCCTATAGACCACTTGACTCAGGAATCTTTTTTGCTATTCACAATACTTTTCTTCTCGGGACAGGATTCACCCAGCCAGCTTACATTTAGTATCACATACAGCAAGCACACCATCACTACTTATCCACCTTCAGACCTAGAATACCTGTAGCCCTATACACTTGTGAATTAATCGCTTAGGCGATACTGCTGTAAACTTATACGGGATGGGATGGGATGAAACAACCCTACCCTTACCTTACAGTATAAGCACTTATTCTATTGTAGGGACGGGATGAACCCCCATATATAATTTATTCATTAAGAAAGCCAGCATTGATTGCCAGGAGATGCTTTGATCACACTTGCTTTATGAATCTTAGAAGGTACGACATACTATTAACTAACCCTTTACCTTTACTTTTCTATTTACCAACCAGACTACATAACCCTACTTAGTGAGTGGATGAGAGTATGCCCTTCATAACCACTTGATTACTTATGGGGGGTACCACTATGAATATTGTCCCAGCCCGAGGAAGACTAGTGAGGAATTATAAACTACTTACATTCCGAGTAAGAGCCCTAATAGCTTTTCTTAATACATCTCCTGGGTACCACTATTACTATCCCGTCGAGCCTTGCCGATACTATTCTGGAATTAGAACCCACAGCATTCTAGGAAGATCCCTATTTCCCTTTCATTTGAGTGTTACCAACCACCTGTACTCTTTACCTTGCATAGGCTCACAGACCTGAACTTTCAGATTTGAAGGGAGGACTTGTTGGGATAACATAATGCTAATCCATTTTTTACACGGCCAAGGTTCAACATCTAGGTGCTTATCGAGATATTCAGCCAGCCATTGGTTTGAACGGTGAAAATGGCCCTTATTCTTTCTTTGATTGCATTATATAATAGAATCTCATTTTGGGCATTTCAACGGAAGGTCCAATTCTTTCAAATCTCTCGATAAGGTCCTTACACCCCCACCAGCTTTGCCCGTTCTCCCTTCAGCTGCCGATCAACGCCCCTCTATCTCTATCTCGTCAAATTCTCTCTCCAGGTTAGATTCTTCTTTTAGAGACTGACTTACTTATTGCCTTACACTTAGACTTACAACATTGGATTGCATGCATGGAAGAGCTTCACATAGAGCTGCACGGGCTTCAATACAGTACCAGCCTTACATTTTACCACTTTAGGATTTCTTCTGGGTAGGGTACCACTATTAACTATCTCGCCGAGCCTTGCCGATAGACAATTCAGGAATTTGAACCAACTCCATTGCTAGGAATCATACCCCTACCCGCTTTTCTTTTCATGCCTGCCTGCTACCCACCTTCTCTTTTTCCACCTTAAGACCTAGACCTGTTCTACCTATCACACTTCCTGAATTCACGCTTAGTGGGTGGGTACAGCACTTTGAACCGACGACTATGCTGCCTTCTACCCACCTACCTACCTTACGACTTATCTTTGGAATGAAATGAATGCCCCAAACAGCCATCCTTCCAACGGCTTCCCATAGTTCCCCCCTTATAGACAACATTCACAAACAGACCTGGAATCACACTTACTTTTAGATGCTGGCTGCTGGGTACCACTATGACCTATTCTTCTGGCCGAGCCTTGCGGGTATGATTTAGTCTTACCTACTGCTTGAGAGAAAGAGCCCTACTTCACTCTTTTACCTACTCTATCAAACCACCCTACCAACTTGACACTACCTACCTCACTTACCCAACCAACTTGGGGATAGCTTGGGGATAGATAGATGCTGCTAGTGCTTCTAGGTATCAAACTGGATCTTGCTCTTATGGATCTATATATGGCTATCGATCTGAGAATGGATCTGGAACTAGTGCTTAATCTACTGATGGATCGGAGGGAGAAACTACTACTCGTAGCGGTGAATCTGGATAAGCTGCTACGACTAGCTTTGGTACTGGGTCAAGTACTGCTACCTTTGCTTCTGGTGCATCTGACTATCGATCTGGAACACCCGGTTCTTCATCCCGATCACAAGCATATTACTCACGAGCTACAGGTGCTTCTACAGGTGGTGCTTAAACTGCTGCTTAACCAACGACTTCATCAACTGGATCAATTGGAACTGCTGGCTCAATGAGGTAAACTCGTGCACCTGAATCTGCTCGATATACTATGGGTCTATGGATATGGATCGGGACGAGGTGATTCCACTCGAACTACAGGCTCTAGCTTTCAAATTGGTGGGTAAGCTGGGACAAGAAGGGAGCGGGTTCTGGACCTGTATCTCCGACTGGATACGGGTCTAGGGGCTCTGTATATGAGTATGGAGCTGGCTATCAATCTCGATTTTCTTCATCGACTGGATCAACTAGATCACTGGCGTAATCAACCGGCACATTCACAGGGTTTCCATCTCGATCCGCTGCTACCTATGCCCTTTCCTATGGCGATGGGATGTTTTGGCATTGGGCCAGGAAGGAAGGCTGACCAATCAGCGGGCCAGGAAAAGCGCTTCGTTGCAGGCGGGGGTCAGACATCCATCCATGGGATATAATGGGCTAACGGGGACCGGGCCCCCAACCTAACTATAGACAGATAGGGAGCGGCGTAACGTAACATACTGACCCACTTAACTCACTCGAAGGTGGATCTGTAACTAAAAATACGATAATAAATAACCCATAAGTATCCCAGAGATATAATTTCTTTTCTATGGCATGATGACTAGCGGAACCCTTCTCTGGCTAGCTTACACGGTCTCTTAATTACATACACGGCTAGGAGTGGCTAGTAACCATAGCTAGGAAGGGGAAACACACCTGATGCCCGGTTAGTCACTATCGTATAAGCCGTCTCAAGTGCGTCTGTATCATGCAAGTGGTGGTCCCTTGGAATTCCCGGTTCGGCTGGTTATCGGTAGGTGCCCAGGCCCCTGATAATGCCTAGCTTGCTAATCGCTGGGTGCTTTACCTAGATGCACAAAGAACACAGTCAGTTACTTAGTGGAATGGATGCTACAGCAGTGTTATTTATTGACCTTATTGGATGGAAGCTTAGGGTATGCCTCTTTTCATTTTCTGTACTGATCATAGGATTCCAGGCTGAGCACAATATCCTGTAGCATCCATTCCACGAAGATAAAGTAAGTAAGGGTTAAGAAAGCGTAATTACATATATAATGCATGACCCTGCACCCAATAGTAAATTCAACTGCATTTTCAGCATTGTCTGCTAAAGCATAATTACATATATAATATATGCATTCACGCTCTATCGATCAAATAATGAATTCGATAGCATAATTACATACAGGGAAAGGACCGGAGGTACTCACTATTCATATGGTGAGGGCCGCCATCGATAAGCCACTTCCTCCCTTGTAAGAGAGATCTTTGTATACGATATTCTAAGATTAGGGATTGATTATGAGTATGAGAGCCTAAACCGTAATTACATATATAATATATGCACTGTGTTTGCTTCTTCCAGTAGTGTCGAAATGACGTGTAGAGAGAATAAGAGCGAAAATGACGTAACTACGTATATTCAGGCTTTTAGGGGAAGAAATATAGGACCTGTGCCGGTCTTATCTGACTTGCCTACGCCGGGCAACCCAGCCAGTAATGAATGCATTCATTGCTCTCTCTTTGGTCGAGCAAGCGGTTCGTCCCCTCATCCTTGCCCTCAGAAGCGCAAGCCCTCCGGACCTTGTCTGATTACAGACAAGCGATATACATTCCTTGCCCCGCGAAGGGAGATCAGGTTATCCTACCCAAGGTCAGGATATCCCTTGGGAAGGTCCGGAGGGCTTGCGCTTCTGAGGGCAAGGATATCCCTTACGTTATGCTCAGGTAAGCAACGTAGATCTATAGTTCATTCTGGGATCACCTCCATTGACAATGCATATATTATATGTAATTATGCATTCTAGGGTGAGCCAGCCGAACTCTCGACTAAAAGGCCGCCATCGGGCTCACTATTCATATGGTGAGGGTGAGCCTACAAGGGCAAGGGAAATGGCCATTGAGGATGGATTTGAGGTCAGAGGGTAACAAGCGGCGCTTGGCGGCTTTGGAGGTCAAAAGTGGCTGTAAGCGCCTTGGAAATGGCCAATGAGGAGGGGAGGGGGAGCTAGGTAGAAGTTTATGAAGGTAGCTAGAGGTGGGTAGAGGTTGGTAGATAGAGTTCAGCATACGCTTGATGGGTTGAGTTCCTCTTGTTGATCCACCAGCGTAAGCAACATCCTCACCAATTCCATACTTTGTTGACCGAGAAACTTAGTAACTAACTAGTTATAAGTATTAATCAGTAGTATTAGTTTTAAGGAATACAGATAGAGTATAAAGGAATAAATCTAGTCTTTGGGACTTGATCCTGGTGACAACTTATGGTGGTCCCTACCCCTGGCTGGCGAACTCATGGAGGCGTCCAAACGAGACAAGTGGGGAAGGAAGGGGCTCTCTCTGGCTTGGCTAGAGATTACCATTACCAACCCGGCCCGGAGCTACTGAACAACTTGCAACGTAATGACCGAGGAGAGGAAAGACTTTAGATTTTAGATCGGGAAAGGTCCGGAGGTCTTGCGCTTCTGAGGGCAAGGAGAGCGAACACTTTCTATTTTATAGCTTGTCTCTGGCCGATAGCTTCCCTATGATAGCTTACCTTTTGTTTCCTTGCCGCCCGGACATACCTTTTCACTATTTGCTGACTGCCTTTTGGACTCTCATTTGCCGGGCTCAACCCAAGCGCTATGCCTAATCTTACTATGATGACTTACTATGATTACTAGCTACGACCGACAAACCAACTATATACATATTATTTGCACGGCCGGGATATCGCTATGAAGAGGAGCACTGGTAGAAGAATGAGGAACAACCGTGGAATATATTTTATAGATAGTCTGTATATTTTTGCATGGGCAGCCCAGACTTACCTATTATCCTTGCATTGATTACTTATCCTCGCATTGACTGTCCCGAAAACTAACTAGCTATTCACTGCCTCATCAGACTTACCTTTTCATGATAGCTTGCCTGGCCGGACTTACCTGTTATGCGGTCTTTCTGGGATAGCTTGTAGAAGAGGGATAGCTCGGAGCCGGTTAGATGTTTAGTACCTTGGCTGGCCTAGCGAACTATCACGTATGTCATACAGCATGGAAACACATTACATTGGTTGAGATCACATATAAAGTCGAGGAATGATATAACATCCAAATCATTCTTACGCGTGCATGGAGGAACGCAGGGGCTCAACTTAACAATAGGAAAGTTGAGGAACTTACTCGGTCGGATGGAAGAACTAACTCTCCAAAGTGGTGGGGATTACGACTAGCCTGTTACTATTACAAATTAATTGCTAAGACAAAGACTACTAATCATTAACTAAGACTGACTCAAATGATACTACCTAACATATTTCATAGTAGCTTGTCTCAATACCCCTCACTCGAACTGTCATTTTATCACTCTTTGAACATTTTATCACTTGGATCACATAGAAGGAAGATCAGTTCATTTGCTTATATTACAATGCACCCTCCTCTTATCTTTCACTGCAATTAGGAGCGGAGAGGCTCGATCGACTACCGCAAGTAAGAAGGATCGACTCTAACTACAGTTTATGGAACTGCCTCCTAACATTTGAACCGAACCCCAGGATGTAGTTCCCACTTTAGTTATTAGTTAGCCATTTAACTCAATTGAACTTAGGTGCGGACCTGGGTTTACTTTATGCTTATAAGGGAGAACAAAAGGTTAAACCCCAAGCGCTGTCAACCTTGTTTCGTAGGCCTAAACCACCTCTAACTTACTTTGACTTCTCACGTTTCTACTATTGGAAGAGATCAACCTGTCCTCTATTGGGCAATCTCCACCAGTACTTGTTATTTCACTTGCAGCATTTAAACCCACTACGCGCAGCATCTACAAGGAGCAGATTAGTTTTTCCTGATCTTGGAAGGGTGCTTAATTAAATGACTTTACCCTTATGACATGCAGACCAATGGTAATTCCCTTACAAGTGTGCCTTGAAACATAGTTGGAATATGCCTCTCAAGCACTATGTCTGAACATCCCTTCATCCTTCTGGCCCCACTATCCAGAATGGCTCTTCATTCTTCATTAGTCTTTAGGCCAGGTGTCATTGGTATATTCGCCTTTGCGATTCACTGACAGTATAGAGGGTTGGTGTCCTTCGTGGATCCTGCACCATCAATCTGGATAGAACGAACAGTTTGCACCACCCCTAAAGGTATTATACCCTCTATCAATCAAGAGTGCACATTGTAGATGTGTATCTCGACAGGCAAGGGGTGAGCCCATATGACAATTCAGCTCCCTTTCAATTTATAAAAACCAAATAAAGACCCATCTGTCCTTTTTCATCTGTTGATTGGGGTGATACCAATGGGACCTAGTGATGTGGACATCATGAACGGGTGTCAGCCTATGTAAGGTTGCATCATCAAACTACATGGATCAGACAACATGCATACCTCCTTTCATTGTAAAAGGAAATGTTAGGCCGAGATGCGCATTTTGGTCGTGTGTCCCCCTATCAGAGGACAAGCCCTTGTCCCTTCTCTATAGATATATGTTCAATGGCCTTCCACGTACTGCTTAATGATTGGGCGGTTGGGCCTAAATTTTTAGAGCTATGGTCAGGGAGGGATATGCCTAAGTGACATCTATCTACCAAGTCCTCTATGTGGGACCTCATGCACCTTCCTCTTTGTGTTTTCATCTGGTTGCTACCCCACCATGTTTATCTATCCTCATTCTCGCACCATGGATCAAACAATCCAATGGCTGAGGTCTCAGCAGGGTCATGGGGTTCCATTGAGTCATGTATAGCTTAAGCCCTTGGGGACTAATCATACTACCATAGGTGGAAGGTGCTAACAAGGAGAAAGCTCAACCTAGTATCTATTTGATATTTACCCTTTTTAGCCTCATCATTCCTATGAAAGGCCTCCCACTACACTTTATAATTTTCCATTACCAAGGTTTGTTGCAAGCTCTCCCAATATCCCTTTCCCACCTTTTACAATAACTACCTTGTGGTTTGAATATGTTGCTGTGATAGTATATAGCCTTGAAACCTCCAACCTCGAGGTGTTATACTACTTCCATAGTAGTCGTGGAATGCTTTCACCAAATGGTAATCCAATTTTTTCACCCCTTTCAGCATTGTTTTGTGGCATCAAGTGACTTATAAAACCATTCTTCACTTCCATACCCTAGAATTTGGGATTGTGTATATCCCCATTTAATAAAAACAAGGTGGGGTAGCTCTAAACTATAACATTGGCTCCACCTAGGGATGTTATCTCCCTGTAAGGTAAGCGAGGGCTTTTTTTCACAGAATTTGTGACATAACGCACATGATTAGGAGTCCTGCCGCCCGAGAGAGGTAAATACGCGAGGGGTAGCAATGGCTTATCTTGTCAGGGAATTCATGATACACCATCATCAAATGACGCCTTACTATAGGTGAATGGGACGGCGGAAGCCTTCAATAAGATTCTATTGCACGGATTGACCAAGGTGTGCTCGGTCAATCTGGACGATTGGGATGAGTGGATTCCCACCGTACTATGGGTGTATAGGAATGCCTGCAAGACATTGACAAAGTAGTAGCACATGCCCTTCAATTTGGTATATGGCATGGAAGCGGTTATGCCGCTGGAATATATCATATCGAGCCTCCGCGTCGCCAATATAGCCTCACAGATGTCGTCTAAAGCACAACAATAGCAAGATCGTCTGGACATGCTGGTACAATTGGAAGAGCACAGGTATCTTGCAGGCTATAATCAGACAGTGTAGAAAAAGTGCCTTTATTATCTCTCAGGTTACCGAAATGATACGAGCATTACTTATTAAAGAAATAGATCCTTCGTGTTCTATGGAGTTATGGCTTACTCCCCTATTGGCTGACACGCGCTGGCTGAGAGGCGGGTCGAGGTGAACCTATTTATTCATGGTACTACTGCAACTACTGCAATCGAAATGGGGGGGGGGCATTTGTAGGATCCGATTGGGAAAATATGGCCGTAGAAGTCGTTGTTGATAAACCCGGGATTGGACCACGTGGTTGAAGTGATTTGGTTGGAAATAGGCAGGGAGAGCCTGCTTGGTGTGATAACTTGTAGGTTCGGTCAGTGGAATCAATCATTCAAGGCCAGCAGGTAAGTGAGAGTGGTGACTAGCAATAGAGAGTAAGTGGTGTCAACGTTTGTCCCCCGGTCGATAGGCGTTTCCAACCAGCTCTGGTCCTTTAAGACTCTTTCCTAGCAGGCTGTAAGGCTCTTTTCCCTCCAGCACTTAGATAAGAGGATGGTAGATAAGACGGAGATAAGAAGATAAGAAGATGGGAAGATAAGAAGATGGGGATATAAGAGTGCTTGGAAGGAAGGCTTAAGAAGGGTAGAGAAGAGAAGAAGGATGGCAAAAAGAATCTAAGAAAGAAGGAACGTAGTCGCTTGTCCGCATCGGACAAGGAAGAAATGAGCACGTGTTTCTACTAATGATTGATGCGGAGGCTAAGGCAAGAGCAATAGCAACAGAAGCAGAGGCAGGTGCGGTCGAAGATCCAGTTGATCGAGTAAAAGCAGCAGTAGTTGGAGAAGCAGAGGAGCAAGCAGTAGATGCAGTAGATCGAGTAGGAGATTCAGTGTTAGAAGCAGATCCACTAGCCGCAGGAAGGGAAGTATAGGTTCAAAAGCCAATTGCCCTGAAATCAGTTGATCTTATTGACCCAGAACTAGTCAATGTAAAAATGAAATATATATATAAGCAGTTGTTTATTAAGAAGTTGATAACTTACCGGTATGAATACTTATTAATATATTAGAAGGTCGAGGAGGGTTGTAGCGGCTGGAAAGTTCATAGTTCATAGGTCTAAGGCAGTAAGTCATAGGGTCTAGGTCCAAAGGCAAGAGTCAAAAGGTTAGGAAGGTTGGTCGGAGGTCAAGGGTAGGTCAGCAAGGGTAAGTCAGGTCCCAAGGAGGAGATATGAGGCACAGGTTCAAAAGGCTAGTCCCACCCAATAGGTCTGATGCATAGGTTTCAAAGTCTATTCCCAAGTCATTAAGGTCATTAAGTCATAGGGTCTAGGTCTTTAAGGTGAGTAACTATAAGGAAGCATAACAAGGTAGGTCTTCTATTCCTTCCTTCCATCTGTTGGAGCACCTACCCCCAAACATCCATCTAGCTATCAAGCTAAAGCCAACCCACCCGCCATCATCAATTTCTCCAGTTTGCGAGCAAGCCCTTCCAATCTCACTAAGTATTCTGTCTGGCTTCCATAAAAGAGGGGGCAGTTCCACCAATCCCACCCACAACTGTTGGTTGGTAGCAAGCACATTCATAAAGTAGGCATAAGCAGTAGGTCTTCCCTATAAGCACGTAAGTAGTAGTTGGATTAAGGAAGCACTCACTGGTCAAAGCTGGGATTGTGCAAGGTATTAATGAATAAATCGTATCTGGCTTTATTATGATTATTAGCCTTTCTTTAAGTATTCCTTAACGTGCACAACCCCAGCATTGTTCTTCCTGAATCCAACCACGGAACCACATGCCCGCCCGGCCGGATTGCATTAATTTAGGGAGGACCTGCTAGTTACGCTTACTCAATTCATTTCTGTTGGACCGCTAAGTTGTGGGATCGTCGGATCGGAACTGCCCTATGGATTCATTACAATCAGAAATAACTTAAGAGATTATATGGATGGGGGTGAGCAGACCATTCGTCTTTACCTTTGCCTACTCAAAGAATGCCAGTTGGGCAGCTACCCATCGTTGGATGGATCGTCCGAACTGCCTTACTTAGGAACTACTGCCAGAACTTCAGAGATTGGGGGTCAGTGTAGAAAAGAAAAAAGATTCGCTAGGGCCAAATAGATAGCTCGATTCCGTTCGGACCCATCCGTGCTAACGGCTCAGCGGACAGACGCCTTGCTCGCTTATCGGCCTGCAAATGAACTACCAGGCTGCTACCAGATCGTCGGGCATGCTGACCACCTTCGTCCTGCATGCAGATGTCCCAGTTGACTCTTTTTTCCTTTCAAATCATTGTCATCAGTTAAAGATAGGTCATCCTTGCACCGGCATTTATCCATATACTTTGGTTACCTCATAAAGAGATGCTTACTTAGAAGGAATTAAGACCATACTATTGTTTCCGTCAGTTAGTAGGTCACGGCACCGAGGACTTTAACCTCGGAATGATCTTCCCTTCGGCATAGACCACAGTACAAACTTGCCGCCGTACTTCCAATTTTCATTTCTTTCAAAGATACGCGTGAGATCTTGGCTCTTATACATAATTTTTCCACCCCTACTATTTCGTTTTCCTGCTTATAATTTCTCTATTTCTAGAGGGAAAGCCACAGAAATGCCATTTATACGTAATTATGCCAACCCATACTATTTCATTTCACCACCCGTACTAGCTCGTTATATTACGTATATACCTACAGTGTGTTGGCCCTCGTATTTGTTGTTCTGTCGTTTGGAATAACCCCCCAACCAATTTATGTCCAATCCCTTTGTCCAGGGCTTGTTACCTGGCTGTTGAGCGGACTAATTTCACACCGATGTATCATAAGGGTAACCCTGACCCTTATGTTGGGAACTATCATTCTGGTATAACCCATTGATAACCCGAGTAACTCGGCAGCAAGATTAGAAGGATTCAATAATATGGACTTTGGCACTTGATCTAACTCATATGCTGGTGGCTCATATGCCGCTGTAGGATCTGCATATGGATCTTCAATCGGTGGAACGGCGTCTCAATCTGCGACTAAAGTATCTAAAACTAGTACGGACTTTGGATCTGCCTTTGCCTGGAACGTAATCTGCTTATGTTATGCCCTTGGTGGTGGTGCTACTTCTATAAAAAACTGCATAATTTACAGAAAGAACTGGTACTGGATCTACTGATGCTCTTACTTATGAGGCAACTGGCTCTGCTGCTTCATCGACGACTGGATCAAGATCAGAATCAACAACAGAAACAACTGTTGCAGCATAAAGGTATAAGATGGCTTAGCTTTTTGGCTTGACTGGCTTTCCTGCCGGGTTATACCCCCCAGGGTCCTCCTTTTCAGTGCCGAGAGAATGGATTGGCCTAGCGCTAGCGTCATGCTTCAAGAAACAAATCCATAGGCAAGGCTCCTGGTTCGTTAAGCCGCTTAGGTGTGGGAATAGGTATTGGAATAGGTTGGGAATAGGTTGGGAATATTGGAATCAATTTCCGCCTTCCAATACGACTTGCTTGGTCAGGCTCTGCTTTCCAATCAAACTATCCAGCCAGCTATCTTCGCTAACGCTCGGAGTAATACTCGATAGGTCCCTTCGTTGTCGCTCGTAGCCTACAGCCAATCAAATCTATAGGCGTTGCATAGGTTCCTCTAGTCAGCCAGCTAACAAAGACAAGAGAGATTAGTCAGATGGTCTGAAGTCTGTAGGTACGAATCATAGATGGCTAATCCATCCCCTCTGCGCATGGGCCTGGCTCTTTTGTGTGCGGTGGGTTCACCTATCAGCATATAGTCTATGATAGGTCCGGTCAACAAACAAGGTAGGGCGGTAAGAGATGATCCTACTTTCCTAATCTCCTCTTCAATCCATGGCTCAGTGGAAGGGTGGTGTCTGGTTCGAGCAAGCACAACAGGCAGGCCTTAGTAAACACATCATAAGAGCACAACCTTTCGCCGAGGGGTAGCCGGGTAAGATGAATCTAAGGTGAAGTTGAGCCAGCCTGTAGTATTGGTCAGTCCCCATCGTTCTATTACGAAAATAGGTAGAAGCTAGGAAGGTTTTTAAATGAATGCTGCCTCCCGACTACTCATTTCCTATTGAATGGTCCAACCTGGAATGTTTTATATAAAGATTCAGCGGTAAGGGGAACCAACCCACTGAGAGATGATCAATCATCGGTGTGGCCTCTGGCTGTCCCCGGACCATAAAATCCCCTAGCCTACCTACCACCCCGGTTGGTTTTGTGTTTCTAGTCTAGGTCTTCTCGTATCGTTGACTCGTTCCAGTTCTTTATTACTATAACTGCGAAAATCCCTCATGACCTTGATTAGATTCCTTGACGGACCTTGATTTAGTGGAATGAGTTAGGTCTTGAGCACCGTTTCCTAGTTTAGAGGGTCCGAGCAAGCACAAGGTCTAATCGAGGAGCAACCTAAATAGCAAAACGAAAGTCTTTATGGAACACCCTTAGTAGTATATTAATAACCGGGATCATGAGCACTAAAGGCACCACCTATCCCTCTTTTATCTTTCCCTGATCATGAGAACATTTCCCTTCTTCTCCGTTGATCATATTATGTCTACACATCTGAAGGAATAAAGTAAACAAGGATAACTTCTATTTCAACAAAGTATCCCTAATTAATAGAGATATAAAGAGGTTGCTTGAGCTGTTTCTCTGGGCGGCACTTCTTGAGCTTTGACTTACTATGTTTAGCTGTTTCCCTTGGCGGAGGTTCTTTCAGTTTGACTTCCTAGTTTATCATCTTTCCCTCTCCTCGACCTCGTAACCTCGGCCGAGTCCCTACGGGCCTATTGTTCTTCAAGTTGATGGCGGCTTTTGGGGCCCCTCCCCCAAAAGAGAGTTGTTCCTCTCCTCACACGACAGGCTCACCCCCACCCAATAACGCGGAGCTTTTTGACATTCTCCCTACGATATTTTCCATTTTCGATGGCGGCCTTTAGTCGAGAGTTCGACAGGCTCACCCTTGGCGGAGGTTTGAGCGCTCTTCCCTCTCCTTATCAGTCGAGCCCCTGCCGGTCCTCATGGATTGCTTTATTGTAATTCTAGTTCCAATACCATTATACTTAGATCAATGGGATCCATAGTGCTATGAGTAATATGAGCTTATACTAGTAGTGTAACTCCAAGCTTAACTACAGGTGATACACTAGCATTCAATATTATGGAAATAAGGTAAGTGATATGTCCTTAACCATTGATTTCATACGGTGATACTATGTGACTACTTATACTTGTGTCAACATGAGGTTGATTACTAGTATTGCGCTGGAACCCTTACATATATGACACTGTATGATACCCATAACCTTGTTGAATAGAGCTGCTTCTACTAATGTACGTGCTATCAAGCTTAAAGCTGTACGCAATTACAGAGATAAGCTGTTCCATAACAATGGTGTTACATAGATAAGCTTATGTTATGCTACCCTGTGACCAAGAAGGGTTACTGAAAAGGCATATTCCAGCTCTAATACAGTCTTAATATGAGTAATAGTGAGCTTGATACTCGTGATAAGTGATAAGGTGTATAAATCCCATAGATATTCAGAACGAACAAAGGTTACTTATCCGTATTGCACTGGTACTAAGCTATACCAGCTTGTATACGTTCATAAGGTTTTTGCTTCTACATATGTTCTTCCATAATGAAGATGTGGTTATAAGCTATACTATGTAGTTAATAGCTTTTTGTAATAGAAGTTATATGATGATTCCTGCTTCATTTCCCATTGCTTATTGATAGTGTTCCTGCTTGTACTAATATCTATACAGTCTTTCTTATTATTAATACGTATACTAATAAGAGTGATTCCAATGAGCTTAATGTGCGTAACTAACCAATACGTGCAATGATTACAAGTGATTCCAGCTTGACTAATATGAGTAGAGTAATGGGCTTTAAACACCTATTCGTTTATACAATTAATACGTGCTTGTGATACTAGCTGCTTATGGTTCCATATATGTTGAAAGCTTAGATACTGGTATAATAATTACATAGATCAAATGGTTACAAGGGTTTGAATACTAGAACTCTAACCAAGGATCAATGGTAGTCATACTATCTTATGATATAACCTATGATTCCAGTCATCAGCTTAGGATAGAAAGGGTATATAAGGGGTAAAGCAATACCAAGCTGTTATACTGGTATAGATACTATATATGCCTAATTACTCGGCTTAGTTAAGCTATACTATTTATCCATAATATATAGTGTAGTATTCCCATCATAATATGATACCTTTCTGCTTATAGGTGAACACAGTACTATCTCCATTATATTCATGATATTCAAGCTATTATCTCTTATTTATGAACCATTATTTAGTTTGTACAAGCTGCTTATATCCGTAATGGACCAGCTATAACCAATAATCATGGTTGTTCTTGTATCACATGTTGAAGCTCTGTAATATGAAGATAGCATGTAAGCTTTATTATACTAGTAAGCTTGTATTCCTGATAGCTATGATTACCATATGTTGGAGTTGCTACTATATCCCTTATATTACTGGTATCATATTCCCTGTATTTACACACAGCTTCTCAGTAATCACTGTAATCTCCATGATGTTGGTATACTTATTGCAATCACTCTATCATATTCAATGATTACCATTCGTTGTATTCCTATGTTCTGGATACGTGATGAACCAGTCTAAATACCATTATGACGAGTCAGTAGTGTGATTCATAAGCTATGGTAGTAGTACTCTTCCCATATATGTAAGGATTACTAGGTGCACTGTATCCAATTAAGTAAGCTCTTCATAAGTAATGATACCATGTTACTAGTATGATCTATATGGAAAGGTGATTGCCTTGTTTCTCTAATAAGCTGCCATTACAGGAGTCGTATTGCTTTCCTTTATTCATGCCTATTCAACGGTAAACCTACTACTGGAACCAGTCTAATTTGACAGTAGAGGTGATACAACCATTGCATGAATGATTTCCATTGAATTGATACTCATATGAACCAATAGCATGGACTAGTAATACCTGTATAGCCTTATTGACTCCTATTGTGTGATGTATGTACCCGTATGAGATATGAGTGCAATGAATATGGAATAAAGGGACATTCACATTACCACATATAGGTGGATGGCAATAAGCTTACATCACCAAGCCCAGTATAGCCATAATTCATAGCATAACATGTGATCATAATACTACATCTTATACATGAGCTTAGAACAGTATGGTTAAGTAAGACATGAATATGGATCTCTATTATGTGATTACTGTCATTCCATTAGAGCTTACATGATTGGCTGTATTACACTTGATATAAGGATCAAACAGTGATAGTATAACAAGCTATATGGGTTAATAACAGGTCATATGTAAACAAAGGGTATAAGTAGAGATAAAATCCCATTCAGCTTACTTTATTTACCATAATAATGGAAAGGTAATGCCGAGTAGAAGCAGCTTACGTATTATTCATAATTAGTAGTAAGTGTGATCGTATTTTCTTACTAATTACAATACAGGAACCCATATTATGATAAGAGTAATAGCTAGTATTATAACCATATCATTACTACTTGTTCATACTAGTGGTTACAGTATAAGCTCATGTTAGTACTATGATCTCTACATGACTGATTCCCATTCCTTTGATTCACGATATCACCTTATTCAACCAAGCTCGATATCATTCTACTATTACCATTGGTTATGGAATATAAAGCAGTTACTAATATGGTGTAATATGGACTGTATACCTATGTATTCAATATACAGAGCTTAATTATTATGGAAACACAATTCATTTATATTATATAGACCCTTTTTCTGTTCATAGTGACCTAAGCTGGGCTTGTATAAAGGGTTACATCATTACTACACTACTAATCCCATACGTCTAATCAAAGCATGAAGCTCACAATAATATAGAGCTTTATAACGATTATGGAAACACCGTGACATAGGGTAATAAGACTAGACACCTATCACATAACTATGAGACTAATACTGTAATATAAGGGTGTAATCACTCTACACTAACCACATGATCATACTATACTGTAATACACCAACCATGAAACCTAAGCTAATAATGGGAATCATAGTATTGAGCTTACATATGGTAGAACAAGCAGCTTACAGTGTACATAGTTATACATGATGACTCTTACAATAGTGATCACTCATTACTCTTATTAGGCCTATGTGTTTACAGTACTGTTTGATTTACACCATTAATGTTGTTGTATTTATTAGGGATAATACGTATGATCTAAGCATGTAACAAGTTGTATTGATTACAGTTGTGTAACTATTAGGGATCTACTTTTGTCATAACTAACCCGTAAAGCATGATGAATACTATGATCACTGGTTCGTAGTAGAGCTAAGAGTCATTACAGCTTTGTTACTAGAACAGAGTAATGTGAATACTTATGGTCAAAGTACTAAAAAAGGTAATAGATCCTCGTACATTGCCTTGTATCGTATTTTAGCTCTATTCACCATATTGAACGTAATAAAGATCAGACTAGTTGTACACTATTATACAATACCAATTAGTTTGGAGTCTATAGTTCTGACATAGAGTCTAAATACCAGCTAATTACACATAATGAACCCAAGTAAACTAATGGAAATAGTAGAGATACACCCATCATGCTTATTCAATGGGAATAGTAGTAGATATGCCTAATTTGATCTTATACAGTGTTGTATTTGCTGGATGACATGAATATGGAATAGAAGCAGATAAAAAAGACTGATGTCAAAAATGGCATTGGGTTTCATAATAAGATGCATATAACACACATATCACTCTTAGTTATGGGTTTTATAGGAGCTCACAGATTACAGAGCTTAACACTAGAGCCTAATACTAGGATCACCAGGTTCATTGATTATATATATAAGGTAATCGATCATAGCTCATATGTTAGATAGAGAAGTAAGCATCCTTAGTCATTAAGCTAGAGTCCACCTTAATCTACATAATATGTAAGCATCAATCAGCTGTAATGGAAGTTAATCATCATAGCTCGTATAGGGGTAATATACATACTAGTTATTATGGATAAAACATGTATGAGAAGCTATTACCATTTATTCATAACATACTATACTATAATCCCCCAATCTGCTATTCCAGGAATATAGTACGTTTACACTAATCATAATTACATAATCAACGTGATACTCCAATAGACAGATCAGCTTTCATTGAACATACGTAGATAACCTAATCATTAGTGACCCTTACGTATAGTATAAGCATTGGTATTGCATAAGTTATACAGGTGATTACCATAAGTCAACATGTAACAAACTAGTATCCAAAGTTATATCAGCTTAAGCATGAACATAACACTAGTCTGAAACCGATAAGCTAGGGATACACCAATATAATGACTCTATAGTCTCATAGTATATACTTGTATCTTTATCACACATCTATGGATCTCAAAGCAGTAAACAGTGCAAGCTTAATCATTACCAATACTAATACCTGTATCATGTTTCATCATTAACTACGAGCATTCAATAGGGATGTGCTTATTACTATGGGCTAAAAAAGTACATGTCCTATTAAGCTCAATAAGCATGGCATTACTCTTTGTTATGTTATATCCATAAGTTACGGATCACGCTTACTTCTACTGATTATCCATGGAATTAGATCAGGTTATCACACTAACTCCATTACAGCTGGTTATACTTATCACTAGTACGAGCTTAACTAGGTAAAGCTAACTCATTACAGCTCATGTTATCATAGTAGAAAGGTACGTGCTTGTAATATGATGTCTGTATTACGATTCACATACGTGTATACAGTTTAATGGAATGGTGTTAGTTCATCAATCTTACCAATATGGACCTCATTCATAGTTGATTCAATGGACTCGGCTTCTCTATTACGGATATAGCTTGTTCCGTGCCTTTGGATAATATATAGGAAGGAAAGGGATAATCTGGCTCTGTAAGGTATGTTGCTAGGTAATATTGTTTTGGGTAAGCAACTGGATATGCCCATTTCCCTACGTGTGCTTCAACAATCTAATCTACTGCTTCTATATAGACCTATACGTATGGTGCTTATCCTACCTATGCCTCTACTGCTGCTGGATAAACAAGAGCTACATGGCTTGGCTTAGATGGCTCTGCTACTTACTCTGTTTATGGCTTTGATGCTGGTGAGTCTGCTCGCTATGAATCCACAACTGACGAATCTGGAACAGGATATGCTGCTAGCGGGAATGCTGGTCAAAGTGATGGCAGGAAAGCTGGAACTGGCACATCAAAGTAAACAAAAAGAGAAACGGGTTCCGTAACTAGCTAATATGGATATGCATCTCGATCTGTCTCTGCTGGTGGATCCACTGCTTGTGGTTCCCGGTAATCAACGAGCTATCAAATTGGAAGGAATGCAACGGACTCTCAAACTGCTGCTACCCCTGCCCCTGCATTCTTTGTATGTGCCTCTGCCTTCATAGTAGGTTATGCATCTGTATTTCCATATGGTTGAACTAGAGTAAGAACTGTAGGATATAAAACTGATAGCTCTGCATCCGGATCTGTAACTGCTCTCACCCCTGCGTCTGGGTCTAACACTGATGGCGGCAAAGATGCGGGTCCCAAAAACAATTATTGAATGAAGGTTCTTTCTATATATAGATTCTATTCTTTCTATATATAGATGAATATATCTAAGTATCTCTATATAGATAAGGCAACACCCCACAGAAGGGACGGAGTCACTCACTATTCATATGGTGAGGGTGAAAGTAGCGATCAAACGCACGCAAATGCCCAGCGGCTTATCACTCACCTGTCTGAATGAGTGGGTACGGTCATCCTTAAAGTGGGTAGGTCAGCTACCAGTTCATCCACGAAGTGGGCAGTAAGGAGGTGAAGAGGCAGGTTGTAGGGTGGGCGAGACCAGAGGTAGGACGCGGGACATACATACTTTCTTATTGGCAGTCATTCGTGAAAAGACAGCTTCAGGAATAAGAAAGCTTCGTGATACAGCTTCGGGTTAGGTAAACAGGTAGGGGTGAGAACCATTACCGCAAACATACTTTCTTATTAACCGAAGAGCGTATACCAAGCCAGAATAGGCACTCCAGCGTGGGAAAGCTTGACTTGGTCTATCTTTCTCTAGTTACCCATGGAATCTCTCATTGATTGGAAGGAACGTGCAATACAGAGCATTTTGATTGACAGATTGACCTCCCTCACCAGATCGGGAAAGGAAATATCTACCAGTTAAGGAAAGTCCCAAGGGTGAAAGGAAGGAGAAAGCCCAAGACCTTCCCACCAAGCCAAGACCTATTCGTACAGTTCTGGGACCTACAGATCGGGGAAGGATGAGTTAGGAAGGATCAGCAAAATGATGAAAGTTGACCCACTCACTGAACAGGCAGGCTTGCATGAAAGGAAAATAAGGCGGAAAGAAGGGACTAAAGGAGGGGACTAACAAATGACTTCACGGTGGGAAGAGGAAACTAATCCAATCTATAACTGTTCCATCCACATAGCATTTCTCTGGGTCTTCCCTCATCTATCTCCCTCGAGAACTGCTCCATGAATGACTGCTCCATCAACATAGCACTTGATCAGGGTCTTCCCACACCTCTCTCCCTAAATAACTGATTACTTTCTCATCCAGATAGCAGGAATCTGGGGTATCTGAGTCTCCTACAGAGTCCGATCAGTATCCATGCGGAACCCGATGAGTCTCCTACGGAGTTGTCTCGGCATGAACATAAATAAGAGATCTCAACTTGTCTATGAAAAAGAAGGAGGAACGGCTTGCCTGACAAGAGGAGGGCAAGGAGGAATTAAAACAAATGATATAGAAGAAGCCGATCTAACCCGCAGGTCATGATTCGGGATGTGAGTTCGAGGAGAAACCTACCTAGCTCAAGGAAAGAATTGGAAAGCTAATGGGATCATCTCGCCTAATAAAACCAGTACTCCACTACCAAATCTCAATTCGCAGGTCTCATCTCGGTATTGAGTTAGAGAAGAAGCTCACCTAGCTCAAGGAAAGAATTGGAAAGCTAAAGGGATAACCTCGCCTCCTCATCTCCCCCTAAATAACTGCTCTATGACTGTTACATCACCATAGCATCTCATTAGGAGTCTCTCCCACACCTATCTCCCTTCATAACTGCTCTAGAAGTGCCCCACCCACATAGCCTCAATAAGGGATATTGCCTATAAAAACCTCATCACAGCAAATAAGGGATATCGCCCACTCCTATCTCCCCTCGATAACGGCTCTATAGAGTTGTTCCATCCACACCACATGGCATTTTCTCAGGGATGTGATCTCAGCATGAAGGTCTGGGCATGAAGTAATCTGCTTATGAGTTCACTGTGTATTAACCTGTATAAACATGATCTCCTACGGAGTCCGATGAGTCTCCTGCGGAGCTAGTCTCGACATGAGGAAGAGGTCTCCACTTGCCTAATAAAAAGAGGGATAGGCTCTTATAAGGCTCTATATAGGGCTTATAAGACTCTATATATTATATATAAGAAGTAGATATATTAGAAGACGTATATAATGCCTTTGCGTACTCCATTTCTTTCGGGGCTATCCATCCAATAGGATAGGGTGGCGTTTTTCCGGCTGGCTCTGCTCCTACTGTGGATTCCACGGATCGGCCATACATAAGAGTAGTAGTGGCAGGCAGGCCCATAAGTAAGTGTAAGTGGGATTTCTCAGTAAGCTGCTTAATTACTGAATTATGAGCTGCAGGAGCAGTATATACAGGCATGCCGATCTAATAAGGTACCTACCTTCCGTATTGTATTGTTGGGCGAGGCCCTTCCTTAATATTGATTGGCTCCCGCGATAAACTCCACTTACGCGGTCATGGGAGTGAGTGTAGGATAGAACAAGGAGTTGTTGGTTGGGATGCTGCCTGGGCGGCGCTTGGTACAGGCGTTGACGAAGGATTGGGTTGGGTCTCCCTCCCAGCCTGGACCCAGCGAGCCCAATTGTACATTCTATGCAGTTTTGAAACGAGTGAACGTATTACTTCTCGAGCTTCTATTTCTTTTAGGGATATTAAAATAAAGATGGAATAGGGAGCCAAAACGGACAAGAGTGGAGAAGAATAAGTTAGCAAAGTGGAACAAGATGGGAGCATAGAAGTATTGATGTACCAGGCTAATGCTCCCAGGTTGATGCGATGCATTCTACCGGTTGGCGGGGAACTTCATTATTGGTATATTTCGGATTTCAATAGGAGTTCGACAGAAAGCTTCTGAAAGGGTAAATGAAATAAGAAACGAGATGAATACAGAGAGCATCCCACACCCGCCCGAAAGGTGCCCCACATAGGTTGGTTGGTTTTCCCCGCCTCCAGTTACTGCCACAATGAATGTAGGTAGAAAAAGCACCTATCTCTGTCTGTATTCCGGGAGAGCTAGGAAGGAAGGGGATGTTTCGTTAATGGGAAGATAGCCGCCCAATATGAGCAGGTATACTCCGAGCTGCAGGAACATGTACATAGAAGGATTCGATCATTTTCACCCGAGAGGCGGGCGAATGAATGAATGAATAGCGCAGTTAAGACGAAATCCAATGGGAATGTGGTCTTTAACATAAAGAAAGAAGGTTGTAATAACGGGACGGGCATGTGATAATTTGATCCTAGCTAGTGGAACGAGAGATACATGGATGTATATGAACATAATCCAAGAATGAATTCCGCATGGAATACGTTCGTTAATAATCCCTAACATAGCCGCTTTCGCTCCGCTCGTGGCACTTGCGGAGCGGCCGAAAAGAGAATAGAAAGAGATTGACTCTACATATGTATTTCTTCCCCTATCGATTCAATTCTCTTCTGTGGGGGTCGAGAGCACTGGCCGGGTCGGTCCTCCGGCAGGGTTCATTAAAGCATAAGCACAGATGGTGCATTTCATTTCTCTTTCTTCTGTTGCTGATGACCGGGATCGGAATACTAGCAGTTGTTCCGAGCATGTCTTCTTCACTGAGATGTGAATTCATTCTCTATAGCTTTCTTGCTCCTTCCAGCATTCATTATGGCTATTCAATGAGGACAGAAATAAGCTGCTCCGGTCGAGGTTGAGGCTTTAGGTCATGGGCGACTTTACTTTTGGGGGCTTTTTATTCTCATGGCAGCCGAAGGAGTTCTTGGCTAGAGCAATAGATGTTAAATATCAGTAATGGAAGACCGAGATTGGAGTCAGAGGTCGGATATTTCGGTAAGTGTGCTCCGGGAGAAGGTCCCCTGCTCGCCTGCCCGCGACACCCCTCCGCTAGCTCCCCCTGGAGGGCCCTGCACGAATGAGATCTAGACTCAAGCACTGCCAGTCAATATAGGTGTTCTACTCATACCGTACGAATGACCCATCTTTCTCCGATGATGGATAGGAAGCTTTCCCATCATAACCATGCAGCCCGCCCGATATCGGGGTTATATCTCCACAGATCAGGTCTCGGATCACCACCTAAGTGTCCAGGCGGATTCGACGATACGGCAACGCACCGAAGCAGCTTCTCTTCGGCATGACCACCACCTTTTAGAAAGAAAACGAAAACCTCTCCTACTGTCGAGAGTTCGGCAGGCTCACCCTCACCCTTATGGTCGAGCCTGCTTACGCATCCTTCGACTGATTGTTCGCGTCGAATCCTGTTAGTCGAGCATGAAATACCTCTCCTGTTGTCGAGAGTTCGGCTGGCTCACCCTCATTTTAGCAGGAATTTGCGTTATATACGTAATGCCATTCGACCCATTATTTCGATCCACATTATGAGCGATCTTGTCACTTCATTTCGTAGGAACGGTAATGAAGCGTATCATTATATACGTAATTACGCTTTAGCAGACAATGCATATATTATATATGTAATTATGCATTTAAGTGATGGCGGCGATGGCGGCCCTCACCATATGAATAGTGAGTCCCTCACCATCGGAATAGTGAGTCGATGGCGGCCTTATAGTCGAGAGTTCGGCAGGCTCACCCTACCGGGCCTACCGGGCCTTATGGTCGAGCCTTAAAGCGCATCATTAGTTGGGGGAACGAGCTTACAGATATGATTTAGGAATGAAGACAACCAGCCAGCATTGCTAGGCTAGGAAACCTTTCAATGCTTATGGAAGTAGCACAGGAACCACCCTTGGATCGTACGCGTGGAAACGACTTGTTTCATTGCCTATTATTTATTATCACGCTTTTATGTATGGGAGGGATGGGTCGGCACCTTTAGGCCTGGATAAATGGAATGGTTGTGCTACAACCTACCGCTACCAACCTTTATATTGACTTTAACGACTTTAACGAAACCTTAGTAATTGAACTGGCTGCTTGCTTAGGCACCTTAGACCTTTCAGATTTACCTTTGCCTATTTACCTTTACTTAACGAGCATCCACCAGATAAATCACTTTACATACTGCCCTGCCCTAGGAATTCTTCCGGGTATCACGTATTACCACCTATTGGTATTGGTCTGGCGCCGAGCCTTATAAATTACCCTTCCTTCTCTTATAAGCACCGGATGGATGGTGGTCGATTAGCGGAGGACTTGTCGTAGCTCCCCATGCTTTCACGATTGCTGGATGGCATGGCTGGCATGAAAAACCTTATTACCTTTATCCCGTCACCCTAAGACGATAGAGATAGAGTGCTGCCCAATTTCTGATGCTGAAGCCAGGAATACTAAGTAGGTGGGATCATCGGAAGACCTGCCCCGGATAGATTAGAATAAACAGCCATAATAACTTAAGAGACATGGATGGATGAGATGGGTCAGCCGAGGACTTATTGTCTATGCTCCTGCGAGGATGGAGGGGTCCCGAGGAGGCCGGTTTTCCCTTTTAGCAGAGATCGTTGAATTGCCGGATTGAATTGGATTCATTATAGCCAGAAAGAACCGCAGATATAACTTCCTGATATCTCGTTTAACTGCCAAATGGCTATGCTCTATCAGAGAGCCTCGTTGGAGGATGGACGGGCTTCAGACCTAGAATTAGAATATGATGCTCAGACAGCCAGGAGAATATGCTTTGTTTATCACACTTGCAGGAAGAAATCTTCAGAGGTACAGGATTTCTTATATCCACTCTTTACTTACTATTTGTTCCTCCACCCTAGTCCTTGGAGTGTTGCCCAACATGAAGCCAGGTAGCAGTAGGGGATCAGGGGACCCATATACCTTACTACTACCCACCCGCCAGAAATACTTACTTTACCAGCCCTATACCATGAGGGCTTTGGAGGGACAGTTATCAGACCTTAGAACCCACGGATGGATCGTTGGATCGTGGGATGGAAATCGGAATCAACATGGGAATGGCCAGTGGGATTGGGATTGGGATCATTTATTAGCCCTTCCCTTAGACCTAGTAGAACCGTCACTAGAACTTTCATATACCTGAGAGTTTAGCTTTGACCTTACCCTCTTTATACCTGAATCGAGCATGGAGGCAGCCCAACCTCTAAGCCAGGAACACTCAAGTAGCCAGCCAGGGGCATGCTATGACACACTCCCGGAACTTACACTGTCACTCGCTCGAACCTATCTACGCACACCATCGCTAGCACCATCATACTGCCCCGTCCAATAGCTATGGGAAAGAAAGCTAGTGCAAGCTAACGAACTCTACTAACTGATTCACTGAGACTGACCTACCCCCATGCATTGGAACAAAGCTGTGGGAACCATTACTCGCTCACCCCCAAGCAGCTGGCAGTAGCATTGGCGGTTATAGCATTAGTAGCTGTGGATAGCGGTAGGCATGGGATAGCAGCATTGGATAGCGTTAGTAGCGGTGGATAGCATTAGTGGACGGGGATATTGGCTATCGATAGAAGCAGTAGACGGGGATATCGGCTAGCAATAGAAGCATTAGACGGTGAGATTGCTTTTGAGAGTGTGCGTAGGTAAGATCGACAGTGTAAGCTTTCACTTCCTTTACGTATTAACTCGTTTCAGAATGTCCCAAGAATATCATATATAAGTAAGAGAGCTCTAATCATATAATAGAGAGAGTAAGTTTCTCTAAGAAAACCTATCTATCTAAAGGGTACCATGACCCACTCACTTAGTGTAGGCGGGTAGGTAGGCGGGGTACCCCCCCCCAGGTAAGGTTCTTTTTACAGCCATTCCTTCGAAAGAGAATGTGCTGTTTACAGTATGCTAAAGCATAGGTCGGGCAGATTTACTTAAGACTTTGAAATTGGGGAGAATCTAATCTCTAACTAGGGCGGCTCCAGTCTAGCCCCTGTCAGACGGGAAGCCAGTCTCTGGAAGACGGGAAGCCAGTCTCTGGAAGACGGGAAGCCGATATAGCCCCGCGCGAAGCAAGTGAAGACATAATTCCACAGAAGAGGTCCTAAATTCAGAGTCAATTTCAAGTACTCGTATCATTTCGGTAACTAGATAATAAAGAGAAGACACCACTCTCTCAAAGTCTATCCCACGTATATTTTAGCCCACTTCATTAAGTCGGCCCCTCTTCGCAACGCCAATGGCTTAGGAACTTTTTAGTTGCTCGACCGATAGGGAGAGAATGACGTAATTACATATATAATATGTGCTCGGAACGTGTGAATGGGCCTTTCGGATGAGGCTTGGAAGGTTTTCATGCTGCAGAACTAGTCCGGTGCTGCCAAGTGTTCGAACGATGTGTCCCTTCCCGGTGTTATCAGTCCATCTCCCTAGCCTAGTCGTTAGAGTCCATGCCCCTAGTTAATGCCCCTAGTGTGTCCATTAGTTATTACTCGCCTCATTCTCCCTAATCCCCGTGTGTTCGTTCAGTGGCGTGCGTATTGACGGAGCTTGGGCTTGCCGCTTTGGGTGAGGTGCTGCCGAACTAGGAGTGATCTGTCCCTCGAGATCCGTATCTGCCTATCCTAGCTGCCATTAGTCCATCATTGTTCCCATTGTTCCTACTCCGAGGAGGATAACTAGCTCCCTCCTCCAATGCCTCGATCCGATCTTCGCTGATCAATCTGGTGGAACAACAAGCAGTAATTGACAACCTTAATAAAGAAGATTCAAACACGTGTAACAGTAATAACCTTCTATTCGTTTCACTGATTTCAGTGCATGCGGGATATTAATAAACTCATTCATAGGGACGCACTCATAGAATTCGATCACTTTCCCCTTATCCTTACCCTTTCCCCTGTCAAAAAGCATCGCAGTTGGCCATCGCAGTTGTATTCCCAGAAGCGCCCTTTTCCCCTGTCAAAAAGCATTGCAGTTCGGTTACCTGATGCACCCATAAAATCCCAATATTTATAATAAATAGTTAATAGTAAGTCCGGGAAGGAATAAGGTTCCTAATTACGTATATAAAAACACACATAACTTCTAAGTAAGTAAGGCAATTCCAACGATCCCACCACAACAGTTGCTGTAAATCCAACTGAAAGTCATCCCGTAGGCTTCACCTGGTCCTCCCTCTAATCAGGGGCTGTATCGTGATCTACCTATACTCGTAATCGTGAGGCAAAGAAGGCTCAGAATAGGTCTCAGGATCGAAAGCCTGAGGTCTCAGAAGGCTTTGAATAAGGGCTCGAAGGCTTTTCAGAGGGCTCTGAGGGGGAGTTACGCAAATTATACGTATAAGAAGGAAAAGGCACAAGTATCAGGTCCGGAAGGAGGAGTGGCTGAAGAGTGAAGGTCATTCGCCCGACAGGCAGATGGCTCTGGTTCTCTGGCTTGAGAGTGAAATGAGGCAGGTGAATTGACAGGCTTTTAAGGGTACTGATATCAGCACTAGGATAATGATTACTATACATGATTCCTATGGCTTCAATATCGATATCTACTAGTACTCAGTGCCTTTACTAGAAGTATAACCATTGATTACAGGTGATCTTATAAGTGAACACCAAGCATAGGGTACACTATTGAAATTATACTAGTGGAATATGATAGACTGCGAATACCTATATATAAGGTACGTGTTCATTTCCTTATATTCCCATAGGTCATACATGAAATACACTACCTATATAGGAGAAACATGGCATATATAGTAGACCATTCAATAGATTAGGGAAGCTTAGTAACCATAATCAATGTGATAGTGAAACCTATAGCCTGTTCTATAAGATTGTACACACCCAACACCTGTGATTACAGTCATATTTTATATGAGCTTAACCAAGTACTTATCCCATATGTGTTAAGTATGGATAAGAGACCGTATTAGTACTTATCCCATATGTGTTAAGTATGGATAACAGCTTCGTATTAGTACTAATCCCATAAGTCAGGACTATATCTATACACCATGTTTCTGATAAGGTACATATGTGGGCAATGACCATAGGGAATGAGCTAAAATGAATGTGCCTGTATCACACAACATGAATACAAGCAAGAGATGGTAATGATAGATGAGTTATGATGATTACATGATATTCATAGTTTACCTAATCAATAAGGATAAGCTGGTTCCCATGATCAACGTTTTCATTACTACTTAAGTATGGAGATGCTTAGCTTACTAAGAGCTGAGATATGGTGTTCTATCCTTGTTCATATTATGGAAACATCTAAGCAGTGAAACGGGTACGTATAATACTAATTAAGTAAGTGGTTTCATTCATACCTCTTGGATCTACATTCAAGCCCATTGATCTAGGTGATATAAGGATATGTAACCTTACTTTTATTACTAGAAAACATTAGCTCTTATACATGGTGTGATTGATTACTGATTACACTCTATTGAATCATAAGTAATACAGAACCCAGTACGTGTTATACCTGATATGTATAACTACTCTATCATTCCAGTCTTATGTGATATTGAAGCATTACCTGAAACACGTGTAATTACCTCTTGCTTAATATGATACGACGGGAATCATACTAGTTCTTGTAATGAATACGGTATAACTAGTAATGATAACATATGGAAATAGTACCTATTCATAATAAGAAGTAATCACGTAATCTATAGAAGCTTGTACGTGTACAGATCACTGTAATACAACCTTTTATACTTATATGTATAACTACTCTTTGTATTGAATATGGAAACTACATTACTACCTGTTAAACATGATCTAATAGAAAGCTTACTTTACAAGAGCAATGAAGCTGTGCATAAAGTATAGTATGAACTCCTTCTATGTCTTGTTTAAGGATTACTATAAGCTTAGTTATCAGATATGAAACATGGAATATGGAAAGATCATAACGTATCAGAGCTCCACATGGAGAGTAACTTTAAGCTTATCAACCTAATAAAAGCTATATCAGTATTAGTAACATGCTTTTTCTTCAGATTACATAAGCTAGTACATAATCACCTCTTACTTACTACGGATAAAGAGTAGATACAATCTCTGCATAATATTGGAACATATGGAAAAGGGTATAGCATTACAGTTGTTATAAGCTTTATACTATGTTAATGCAACAGTAGTATAACCATTCTATCTAACCTCTGATGTGATCCATTACACCTATAAGCATCATGTGAAGGCAACTAGTACCCTTATTCATTCAGTACTCTATATTCCACCTATCTATTCATGTTTATTACTCTATTACTATTACCACTGTTTAGTACTATTGAGCTTGATTCGATACATGAAGCTGAGTACAAGGATCCTAACACACGAGTAATTATGGATAAGAAATAGTGGATAGAGTTGACTGTATTGTATGTACTTCACTCTATTCAGACTAGTTAGGTTGGTTAAGCATGATGTTCTAGTTAAGCTTTTATGTTACTTCATTCCCTTGTAGAAAGAGCTAGTATATCGGTGACCTTTGATAACCATTGTTCACTCCTCATACTGCTACCCGGTTCAATAAAGTGTATATGTTAGTAATATCTCAGATTACACATGGTATTGAATCATACGAGTTATGTATTACTATGAGACTAGGTAAAGTGAGCCTCATTTCATTTATCTATCTCTCCAAGCGGGGTCGAGATAGGTCTGGTCTCCCTACCGGTCCATAGCTAATGATAGACCTCTCTCTATCTATCCAAAGCGGGGTCGAGAGAGGTGTATCATAGAAGAAGAATGGATCTAGCATTTTAGAATTAAATAACCATAATTGCATAATTACATATATAATATATGCATGCTCTGCTAAAGCGTAATTACCTATCTCATTCAGGCAAAGCGATCGTCATGAATTCGATCATGACCATAATTACATATATAATATATGCATGCTCTGCTAAAGCGAAATTACCTATCTCATTCAGGCAAAGCGATCGTCATGAATTCGATCATGACCATAATTACATATATAATATCTCGAATTACTCACATAACTCATTGACCACGGTGACCGAGAGTCCCAAAAGCTCTCGCATCGAACAACCATGTCGGTGATAAAAAACCGCAACCTCAGTGGGCGCATAAGGATAAGTAGAATGGTGTACAATCCAAAGGTTGGAACGGTGGGATAAGCCCGTGCATAGAAAGGAAGAGGATATACTCCAAACCTGCTGCTCGAGGGAATTAGCCCGTAAAAGGTCCGGAGGGTCTTGTGACACGGGGGCAAGGATTCCCGGAAATTACAACATGGGGTGGCGGAGTTGTGGCCACATGAAATCCCATTTCTGCCAGGACATTAACCCAGTCGAACTTCATGTGAGGGACTGAACCCTACCCCCTTCGCCTGCTCCTTTGTTAGCACCTCTTAAACAATGGCTTTATTCCTTGCCAAACCTGGTGTTCTGTCTTTTTATCACGGCCACTATGGTGGGGGTGTAAACACGTGGACTTCTTCTTGTGAGGGCTCCTTTTTGGATAAATAAATAAACCCAATCTCAGCCGGGAGAGGCACCTCTTCTCCTTCCTCTGCCCCCTGCAGGCCTTTGCCAAACTCGTCTGAGTCTTACTCATCCGCATACCTAGGAATGGGAATAAATGATGTAGTACCAATGGTAGGCCATGGTAGAGTGATCAACATCCACGGTTGTAATGCTAGGTGTGGAAAAGCATGACTTATGGTTAGTGAGAGGAAGTGCAAAAGGACATGTCAAAGTGAAAGGCAAGGAAGAAGGTGGGTTGCCCAGCAAGGTCCTTAAGGGATAAATAGACATATGGCAAGTGTCACTGGGTGGAGGATGCACAAGGTCGAGGGAATTTATGCATCCCCTTATAACCAGGCTACATTGTCCAACAAAGCAAAGTAGAGCATCATAAGCAAGGACACGGGTAGACATGATGTTAGGACCTACATGGTGGTAGTCACTTGGGCTCATTAGGTCAAAAGCAAGATGAACAACCATTTCATCCTTAATCAAGTGCTACTCTACACTATTAATGAAGGGGAGTGCATTGATAGAAGAGCTGCGATCCTAGTCCTGAACAATGGCCTTACCCTTATCCAAGATAGTTACAACATTAAGTAAGGTACTGGGTAAAGAGCTAGTAATAAGAGGCTAGCTAGGAGCATATTTCAATGGTAAAGTCTAATGGTATGCAGTTGGTGCTAAGGCTAGCATAGGAGGAGATGAAACTATATAAGGTGTAGCAATGAGAAGAGGTGTAACAACAAACCACACAAGCTCAAAGTTAGGGGGAGCAAGTGAAGGGATAAGACTACACTCATCCTTGCCAGTGGTAGAAGGTGTACTAGGATAATGAGAGAGTGCATCAAGATCACTAAAAAGAAAAGAAACCTAATCCTCATATAGGAACTCGACATAATAATAGAGTGTAGTAGGAATGGTATGCATTTTATGTAACCACGAGCACCCCACATGATAAAATCCATAGGCTTGTCAAAAACGAAATCTGAAGTTATTAAGGTAACAAAGTACATAGTAATAGGGGTTTTGACTAATCCTAGAATAATGGTCTCATGGGAATCAAAGGCCTTATAGGTCTAATGGGCCACTTTAATGTCATCGTTCGTGTAGCACATGTTTAGTAGGACATCATATGAGATGACATTAACATGTAAGCTATAATCAACTAACACCCACTTTACATAGTAGGGACTTATAGTGCACTTAACGAATAGGGTAGGGTCACGTATGGTTAGGAGGTCATCATCAGAATGTCAATATGTGTTTCTAAATACATAGTGCTTACAGCGTAATGACATAATTAGCAGTGGCTTGGTGCATTTAGATAAGGGCTAAGAAGGATACTTAAGTGAAATGCTACATATACAATGATCTTATGGGGTATCAAGGGGTATCGATGATGTGCATGCTGGAAGGCTGGTATATGGTTTTGCTAAGAGCATTGCATAGGTAAGGGCACAAGTACAATAGGTCCATGAAATATGTTGGCCTTAAGTTTTCATAGGTTCACTACAATGGAGTATGGCTAGGTACGTGGTGCAAGAGGTATACCTACAAGGTATGGTGACTAATATAAACCAAGCTATGTAAGAGGGATAGGCAAAAGAACAAAAGTAACTAGTGGGTGAAACTATAGTGGGCAACCTACTCTAATATGAGTGGTGATACACACCTTAGTAGAAGCTACCTCCTTTACACATCTTATAATAAAGCATGCCTTTTGAGTAGAGGCACTCTAACTGGATGAAGTAAGCATCATGGATGTTTTTTAGGATGTTCAATATGATGGGGGTTGAGTGGATGATGGTGTAACTAGTAAGCTAGCAAGTGGTGATTACTGATGTTATTAGAAAGGATTATAAAATATACCTAGACTTGTATTCTGAGGATAGTGAGGGCTTGTACACTCCTCTTTAGGCTATTGTTACTTAAGCTAAGCCTTGTAATAAGCCATATATTACTATAAACTATAGACGTGGATTTGGTGGTACTTATAGAACCTATTTAGATTAGGTATAGGATAGAGACATGGATATCTTTACCTATCCTACTACTAATATCTGGAAGCATCTAGATAGAACATATAGTAAGAGGAGTACTGGCTTGTATTAGAAGCACTTAGGACTACGGATTTTGGTTATTGCACTACAAAATCCTAGTAGGTGGTTGCATTTAAGGTGCCGTAAGGCCTAAAGACCATAAGGGAGAGGAAGAATTTGTTATATATTGGGTGAAGCAGCATCTATATGTTAAGACTCTCAAACACCATCTCCTATATCATTATACTCATGGTTACTATCTTTTTGTAGCCTAGGGGGATTTATTATAATGCTAGACTCAAAAGGAAGGATGGCTCACTCATTCATACCCTCTATTTGAAAGCTGTCCTGGACAAATTGAATTGGTGCACCTAACCCACCGTATGAGTCGTATATAAACAAGCTGTAATAAATCTATTTTTCTCTTGGTGCACACCTCACACTACTACGTTGTCTGTTGCCCGATGTTACATACTGCACACTTTGGAGGGAATAAACCAGGCCTGTTTGTCCACCATACTGCCCACTTTGAGAGGTAAAAACCAGAACTCATAATCAAAGGGTTTATGAATAAGGAACGTGGCGTGGTGGAAAAACCAACCCCATGAGCAGAATTGATTAACAAGAGCGAGGTGTACGACAGCTTGGTTATTTACGATTATACTTGTAGCTGAGGTGCACCGATGAACTTATTCGCCCGCTAGTACAGACACAATTTGTGCAGATATTTATTATTATAATTACACCCTAGATGACGGCCACTTAGGCTGACACTTACATGACACATTATGATGACCTGATCGCTAACGCTTATCCTAATAAGAAAGGAAGAAAGAAAGGAAGGAAGTACAGATACGCTAATAAGTTGTCTATAGACAGACGTCAAAAGTCATTTCCCCATACCGAGAGTGTGAGTGAGGTACACAGATACCAATTGGAGTCTTTTACAGATAATGGCCAAGATCGGCCAGAGGGCACGGAAGTGATGAAGTCGTGTGAGGGGGAACAATAGAGTGATAAAAAAATTATGCTGCTTACCTCACCCTCCTAGCGTCCAGGTGAGCCATCCTTCCAGTATCTATGGTTTTTTATGCAAAGGTGTGAAAATCAACGTCTATAACGCCACGTTGTACATGCATCTTGCTTGGTGTTCAGGCTCTTGTAGTCCCTGGTGTACAAGTTTGTGTGATCGATCTAGCAATCAATAAAGAACAGCAAGAAAAGATTCGAGCAGCATCTCTAAATCAAAAAAAAGCACACTGTAGCAACATAGGTAATATTTAGATCAAAATACTTGAACCGATCGCGTGGTCAATCCACCCCGTATGGGTTCATTCCGTGCATGGCGCCCCGTGGTTTGTTTCCTTGTTTTCAGAATTCCCCCACCCCGTCCCGGACACATAGTCGAACACTGAAATAGACGTCGTAGCACCTCTTTGTTGCACATATTCATTCACTGCATATAGCCCCTCTCCCTTAGGTTGAGTTCAAGGATTTTGGTGAACGGTTCATATAGCAGCCACTCACTTTCTGTTGCATATGATCTTCAGATTGTGAATCAACGTATGTAACGCATAATCATTGCATGCACTCCAGGAACCATTGTTCCGTAGAGGTAAGTGAGGTAGAAGCAATTGTTCCATAGCGGTAAGTTTTGTGGAAGGGTATGTGTAGTCCGTCCGTGGTACAACCCCGCTCTGTAGATGTGTTCCACCACGCATTCCGTTAGATGTGTTCTTCAATTGAATCAACCGAATAAATCACTCCTCATCGCATGGGTGACCACCTTACACAAATTATTGGTTCCGTATCGATGCGTCCGTTGGCCCTTTAGCTACTCATCACCTCCAGCTACGTGATCTATGAGTATTGGTTCGAGAAGGCAAGGACTCTGGAGGGCCTAAATGGTTGGCGAAATCTAAGTTATCATAGAGAGAACCGCTCTGAAAGTCTATAGTTTATAGAGAATCTAATCCAGTTTTATGTTCCGATGATATTGAATGGGGGGGTTTAACAGACAGAAAAGAATAAATCGGTTAACAGAAGGAAAGCATAACAGGAAACATGGAGGAAATTACAAGCACCCACATCGGTTCGCAAACTGATCAGATAAGCCCTCGCTCGAATGCATCAACTCTAGGATCGACTGGAGTACCGGCATTGAAACTTGGCATGGCCTACCAGCAAGTACCGGAAATGAATGCATCACGGCGATGCAGGAGCTCACATGGACACACGATCGAATACCCAGAACGCCCGCCTGAATCGAGGTGCATCGACAAGCGACATTGACAAGCGGCATAGACTATACGGGATCAAATTTTTGATTCCATTCGCCCTTTTAAAAATCATGTTTTCATTGGCCCTACCAAATCAATTCTTCCAGCCCTCGGGTTCTAGATCACGGGTTTTCTTGTCTCGCCTAAAAGCAAGCCAGCGAGAAGGATGGATTGAACCGGCCCTCCCAGCTGCGCAATCTAGCCAGCCAGGTCTGACTTAATCCGAAGGGAGCAATAGAGAGGAGAGTAGGATAGCAAGAGAGAGAAGCAAGATTCGGTGGAAATAAAGATAGAGATAAGGCAGAGTCGGCATAGGCATCAAGATATATAAATCAGTCAGGCAGGTAGATCATCGCAGTAAGTATTCTATCGTAGGTCGGAGTATCCGGGCAGGCAGGTATCAATCAATATCAGGTCGAAGGCTGCCAAGGTGGGGAGCGAGTGGAACAGTTATATTAAGGCATTCACAGGTTGAAGGATCGGTGGATGGAAGGTAGGTGAAAGGGAGAAGGGAAGGTCAAAGCATAACCGTTCTTCTTCGAAGGCCTGGCAGGCAGGTAAAAGGTTTTGCCAGTTTGAGGTGCACCCACCCTAGCTCCTCCTCCAAACAGTAATGCGAGAGGATTCCCCTTTCTAAACTCCAAGGCCCACCTCCCCGAGAGGTAAGAGCAGTTATCCATAAGTTCTTCCATGGAGAGGATAAGAACCCCTCATCGCTAGAGAGGATACCTTACCACCCATATACCCCAGGAAAAGAGCGAGGTTTACACGGTAAAGAGTCGATCCAAGAAGCGATCCAATCAATTCCAACAAGAAATGCTGGTAGTCTTAGTCGATGCCAAGTGGTAATGCCAAGAATTTATACACTCAATGCCGGGTTACATACATGCTGCTTACTCTATGCTGGTGATAAAGAGGTTGCTGGTGGCGATGGATTCTTATCAGTTTGGGAACCAATGCCTTCTTTCCTGTCTGTGAACCAATAGACCCATCCCGTTATTGCCAGTCTGCCTATAGTAAATACAACAGTCGATCCCTGGTTTCAATGCCAGATGTCAATCCAGGAGTCGACCCAGTAGATGCTGCTACTCGATTATGCTACTCAATCGGGTGGCCATGCTTATTTGATGTTTTGGAACCGATAGAGCATTTATTCTTTGAGGATCTACTCTTTTAGGTTTTTCAACCGATGAACCATGCTTCTTACTTACAATGCACCTTCTTTTTATAAGTTGATAAGCCAATTTTGGTATAATCTCATATATAATAAAAGCTTACACATCTTCCGGGAGAGGACAGGCATTGATTTATTTATTTAGAACATCTACAGAGATGGGCGGTCCCACAGACTACAGCCCACATCTTTTGAGATAGGTGGTGGATAACAACAGCTTGCTTTCAAGAGGGGTGGGAAAATGGAATAGGTTTCGAGATTGGTGGGGACTATGTGTTCGAGATGGTTTCAATCGACCAGGTATTCAAGTGGGGTTCCACCGGACGAACGACAGACAATAATGGTGGGCTTCTTGAGCTTGCTGCTTGCTGGAAGAATTAATTGATAGGTTTTATTTTAATACAAATCTAATTATGAAAGGAGGGGATCTAGTAAGCATGCTATAAGGTAGTGTTAAGCTTATCATTGTATAATTACGTATATAATCAAATCAGTGAATTAGTACTGCTTGAGTTACTTGCTTCAAGAGTTAATGGCTCTGGATTGTTGCAGAAACGGGCTGATATCAGAAACCCCGGCTTGCTTGCTTGCTTCAACTTCTATATATTCCCCCCTCTACCTGCCGCCTTATATCTTTGATCTTTATGCTCACCTGCACCCCGACTTACTTCGAATTTCTTACTTTCAGATCCGTTCGGTGGTGGGAATGATTGCGTTGGTGGGCTACTCGGCTTTGATACTCAGATGAGCTACTCAGCTTGGTTACTTGGCGCTGAGCTCCCGGGCTGGGATGAAAACAGTCTTTGTCGGGAGATCATCGATAGCCGCCGGTCGGTGCCATAAGGGCGATAGTAAATCATCGACAGCTGGTCCTTCCAGAGGGCGGGTCCTTGCTGATAGCCCCTAGTCATTGCCTTAAGGTTAGTGCCATAGGTCAGCCGATAGGAGCTCATTGACAGGAGCTCATTGCCAACCGGTCTCATTTCCAACCAGTCACATAGCTGCCATAGAGCAGAGCCAGTCATTTACAACCAGTCATTGCTGAGGAGAGCCTGTTATCATTCCACTAGTACTTGCCTTAAGTCATTCCAGATAGCCACTAGTGAATGCCAGAAGTCAATGCGCTCAATAGGAGTCTTTGCCCATAGTTGATACACTAAATGCCAGTCATAGCTGGGTGGGTCAGATACTTTGCCTGGTTACTTGGCTTGGATACCGGTTATAGAAAATAGCTTCATTCACCATTCTTGGCTTATAAAACCGCCTTTTGGATGGGCTCATCGGGATACTAAAATGGAGTTTCTATTAGTTAAGATTGGCATTTCAGGGGCGAAGCCGCTTTTCCTTGCTCTCGGAAGAGCAAGCGATGAATCCCTTCCTCAGGCAATGAACTTTCTCTATGATCAGGCAGATATAACCTTTTGCTTTGACGTTTACCGCCTTTCTCCTTGCTCGCTTTTAGGCCTTACGAATTCACCCGGCCAAGCTGGGATCAAGGGATGGGATACAAAAAAGATGGGCATGGTTGGCTTATTTATAAGAATGCCGGCAGCAAGTAGAGTCTGCTGAGCCGGGGCAGGACGGGGCAGCGTGGGGACAGGTGGACAGAATTCTTAATTCATTGAATCGGGTTGGGCGCAGACACTATTTTCGCTTGGACCATATCTGAAAACACCTTCTCATATTGAGGGGGTTTTCTTTTTCAATCTCATATTTTGTGGAAACAAGGCAAATTCATCATTTGATCACTTCAATCTATTTTTTCATCACTGAAGGTTAGCATTTCAAGAACTTTCTCTATGATTGGCGCGGGATTTATTCAATTGATTTGAGGAGCGCCTTTATGCTGCTATTACATTTGGTTGGGAGCTAGAGCCAGGGAGCAGGAGATAGGTTGAGCCATAGAATAATACAGGGAAAGATGGATGAAGATAGGTCGGTTACGCTTCTCCGCAGAGTTATTGATCGATTGATCGCCCACTTGAAAGGGAGGGCCCACATGATAGGGGTTCTCCCACGGACCCAAGCCATCCACAGAAAGAGGGATTTTACTACGGACGGACCCATGACAGCCATCAACAAAACGAAATCTTACCCATACCCCCAGATGGCACCGCTACGGAACAAGAGCTCCTACCTCAACTGGATAACAATGCATTACTTACAATGCATCCGAGGATCCCACAGTCACAGCCAACAGATGCTAGTCTTTGCCAGTTCCCATTGTCGATACATAGCCGCCGGAAATACTTGTAGGAGGTATTACTTGCCCCTAGTCCTAGCCAATAGCTGCCCATCATTATAGTCAGGAGTCATAGACAGTGCTATAAAGTCATTGATAGAAAAAAACTATAGTAATTGAAACTCTTGTCGTTGGTCTAGCCATCGGTGTTGCGATTGACATTCATTCTAAGCCGGTCAGATATGGGCTTGGCTCATTGGCTGGGAGACTCCACTGGGCGGGATACAGTCAGTGCCGAGAACCTTGGCGACTCCACAACTATCGGAAGCCAGTCCCAGAATGAACTTATACTCATCTAACCTTTTTGGAAGCTCTACTCAGTACAGCATTAAGCTAGGTTCGGTGGTGTAGGATTCAAGCTCTGGTACGTGCCCAATAGAACGTGTGTGTCCATTAGTCCATGCCCAGGAGTCCGTGCCTTAAGGCCAGGGCCGAGAGACTACTTCTAATTGACAGGAAGAGGTCGCCATTGCCAGGAAAAAGGTGGTGCTCATTTTCAGCCGATCCATTCACAGACGGATCATAGATAGGAGGTTTCATTGACAAAAGGTGATTGCGACAGAAAGAAGCTGGTCAACATTGACAGGAGGTTTTCGCCATAGGGTGGGGGGACAATAGCCAATAAAACGTTGGATTTGCTTGAAGCTCTTTGACAATAGCCAATAGGGCATACAGGTTATTATTACATGCCCATACTCTAGACAGCCCTCGATGCCGCTTATACTTATTGGTTTACATCCCAGCTTTCAATACACAACATGCCCAGAAAGAAAGAGTCTATGCCAGTCTGTCATTGAACTATTGACAGTGATACAATGATGCTATATTGAAAACTAGACGCTAGCTCTACTCAGAACGCCGCCTAGAGCGCATTAACTCTAATACGTGCATGATACTCTAATACTGCCCCAGGAGGTTAGACATGATGTTGGCGATACTACAGGCCCAGTTGTTCGTGCCCCATATGCCCTCAGATGGTTGACCGTGACAGTTATACATGCTCCATGCTTCCCCTCTCCCCGTGCTGAAGCTCTGACCCTACCATTCTTACTAATGCAAAGACCATTGTAAAGGCCCAGGCTCTCTCTAAAGACCCTGGCTCTCTCTAGGGACTTTAGGACTAATAGCTAGGTACTCCAGGACTCATAGAAAGACTTCCTCTTTTGACTAATGCAAGGAGGACCCTCCCAGCGTGGGTGAGGAGCCAAGCCCTCCGGTCATAGGTTGGGGGAGCTCTCTTCTTCGGCTGCTAAGGCTGAGGAAATCCTCCATCTTGATCTACCCACTAGGTAGGGCACTTACTCTTTACTTACTAGTCTCTGAATATCCATCATGGAAGGAAGAACGATGAGACAAAACCACGAAACGTGTCAGACAACACAACAAAAGGTTACCTCGATAAAAATCTTCTGCCTCATTTTGCGAGAGGAGCGTTAAGCCGCTCGACCAAAGGCCCGTTAGGGTGAGCTTGCCGAACTCTCGACATAAGGCCACCATCGATTTCTCTCTCTATTTTCTTCAAATATAGGGGCTCGGCCGAGGTTACGAGGTCGAGGGAGAGGAAATATCCTAATTTCCTTACATCATATGAACCCAACAAATAGCTCCATCACAACCTTCTAGTCTTTCAAGTTCTGGGGGTAAACCTTACCATGATGTGTCCTCCAGAGGCTGGGCTCATCTCCTTCTATTAATCATAGGACCACACCACCACCAGAGTAGTGAAGTAAAGCCTGATCCAGACCAGTTCCATAGTACTACGCTTTGAACCTTACCAAGGATTGGAGGGATACTCGCCTTCTTATAGCCTTATCTTTATTTCCTTCTTACTTGCCCATCGTGCAGGGGCATCCCAAGCTACCTTCTCCTTACCTTACTTCCAGGATGGGATAGATTGAATAGATAGAAAGAATACTCGCCTTCTTACTTTCCCATCGCGCAGGGGCATCCCCAACTACCTTCTCTTTACCTTAGCCTCTGCCTCATGAACTGCTTGGGTTGCGTTGGGTTCTCAAAGGGAAGGCTAAGCAGATTGCGTGGTACCAGACTAGGCCTCATGAACTGCTTGGTCTATTTTTCCTATAAGGTAAGCTGTGCAAGGATATGCTCTAGACAGTAGGCTACCTTACTGCACTAGCCCATCTTCTCTTTCTACCTTCTATCCTTACCAATAGAATAATGAACTAAATAGATTCCCCTCAATAAATCATTCATTCTTACTAGTTAAAGGAAAATGAATTGACTCAACTTATTTAGTTAAGGGGGGCTGCCAAAGAATTGACTAAGAATTTAGATGGAAAGATACTTAGGAATTGACTAAGCATGGAGGCCCTATAAATAAGTAACCTAAGGGCCCGCTTTGCTCAACGGCAGCCCCCCCCCTTGTCGCAGGGTAAAAGGGACAAGTTGTGGGGGGAGTTAATGTGTAATTGTGGGGGGAGTTAATATGTAATAAAATGAGGGCTTAGGAGCTAAAGGAAGACCTACTTCCGCCCTAGGACAAAATATTAGTGGATATCTGATAAGAGGTGGCATACCGCTGCTTACTAATGACGAGCAATATGCTTCGATATTGGCATGCTGCTTAACACTTTATATTGGCTAGAAGCTTGCAGAAGAGGAAAGCTTTTAAGGACCTCCTTCTGAAGCTCTCCCATTGGTGACAACACTCTTCGGGGGGCTCGCTATGCTCAACCATCAGTTCCAATATCCATGGAAATCACATAAATAATGTAGCCCAAACAATATGCCCGAATAATAACATCGTGGTGTGCCGTTTGAAATGATGTGCCGCTTTATTTGCCTGCCATGATTCGGTATCCCGGTGTGCCACTTAAAGTGGTGTTCTGCTTAGCCTTGTCTTTCTTGCCTTAAGAGAAAGAGTAGCTTAACTGTAAGGCCCATTACTCATGCTATGAAACCTGACTTTAGCTACACTGCCTTCTGTTCCTGATTGGACTTACCCGGAGGCAGTAGTGTTGCGCTTGAAAGGACTGACCTTGCCTGCCTGCTGAGATTGATTGAAAGGATTGACCCGCATGTGTGTTGGTGTAATACCGCTCATGGTGGGGGGTATTTTATGAATGCCTGCTTGTTATAAAGAGACTGGCCTTCTCCGCTCTCGGGCGAAAATAATAGGGATTCCAGCCAATTACTGTAGTATGGGTCGAGTCCTATCTATCGGTCGAGTCGAGCCAACATGCATCGAACGTTATGACTATTTTTATACCCATATGAATCGATACATTGAAAGTGGTTTGATCGGTTATTACATACGTAATATGAATCGTACGTAGTTGCCAACTACTATCGGGGGGAAAGAAAGGACACAATAAACTAATACAGGCCTACAGGTTCATCCTTAAAGGTTATCCTCTTTCGGTCGAGGGGATAGAGAAAGGCATTAACTACCATGAATTGATGACTACCGAAGGGGTCAAGGCTAGGAAGCACCATAAAGAAGAATGAATTAATCTCCGATCCCATGTCGGTGTTGTCCATTGTTCCACAAGATTCTCAGGGACATCTATCCTCTTCCACTTACTCAGAGCAGTACTTTAGTCTTAGCATGCATTGGAGAACCTCGTGAGCATTATAGTGTGCCAGGGTGGGATAGCCTATCTCTAAACCTTGGCTATCAATCGTGTAACCAACCCTTACTGAGTGCATTGAGAATAAATCGATTTCACTTGGGCAATCTAACCCTTTTCCCATATATTAATTAGCATGCACTCACAGAGGTTATTAACTCTATTCAATCCACTATCCCACCATCGAGAGAAGGCTCAGTAACGGCATAAGCTTAACAGGGGTGGTCAACTTCCATGCACAGGTGGAGAATCAGCTAGAGCGGATGAAATTGATGGATCCACAGGAACAGTAAGAATTGTAGCAACCGAACCCATGAAGCTTAGAATGAATCGAGGTATATCACCCCCTTATCAATTATACTTAAGGAATCCCCGGCTAGTAAGAAATGTTTGGGTCAGCAAGAATGGATTAACACCATTACAGGGCTTTCCGGAGGTTATTTCCTTGCCGGAGGAAGGGATTCATCGCTTGCTCTTCCGAGAGCAAGGACAAGCGGCTTTCGCACCTTGCAGATCCAAATATATTCATTGCATATCTGGATCCATAGCTTATCGCCAGTCCGGTTCAAGAGGCATAAGTAGCAGGGGTAGTTTACCTCGTTAGTTGACCGATAGATCCTATTGGAGATCGATACCCAGTAGTAGTTCAAGCAGATCCTGTTCCATCTCTCAAACCAACAACGGAGGACGAACGAGACTAGCTTGACCTGCCCTTCCATAAGACTTAAGCTAGCTTGAACATAACCCCCCTGGGGTTTGAGTTAGACCAATAGTAGAATGCGCATTCGCCTTTCCTGCTATAGAGACAATCAATCGCACTAACAAGTTATCCAAGGTCTACCCTTTCAGAGGAGATAAAGCATTAAGTCCCTGCCGGGGGTTGTTCGGCTCTCCAGATGATTAGGCCTAATCAGTAAACATTCATCCGGAAACCCACGGAATTAGCGAAAGGAACGGAGCCTTTTACCTCGTTAGTGGTCCTCGAGGGCACTATGCCACCTATCTGTTGCATGAGCAAGACTTTAAGATCATGTAGCTCAGCCAAACTAGGGTACGAGGGGAGGGTAATAAGGTGAAGGAACACAGAAGCCTTGCGTACGAGCTCGTACCGAGAAGCCCGGGATCATTCACGACGATGCATCCGCCTTATCTTCCATTGTTACGAGCGGAAACCGGTCGAGAGATTAGCCAAATCTGAACCTCGGTTGGATCCACACACGGAATGGGATCTTCAACGGGGTTCGATCTCAAAATGTATATGTATCCCCCTCTTTTATTGGTCAACCCCGGCAACCGAGATCTTTACCTTAGCTATAGACCCTAAATTATGCAGGCCCTAAATTATGCACTAAGCTATCATTAGTTGTGAGCTATCATTAGTTGGGATGCTACCCCTACTTTTGGTACCTCCGCGAGTAGTATAGACCAGATGCTTCCATAGCCGTAACCGCGAGGAATAGAGAGTACGAGATAGGAAAATTTGTGCATTAGTCGATAACGAATTGATTTAGCCGAATGCCTTGTAGATACGGAACAACTCTCTTATCTTGTGGCAGGCTCACTTGCCCACCCGGAGACTATTGAGAACCATAGAAAAGTTTTTTTTTTAGCTTATAATTCAAGGGTGAGGGTGAGCCGGCCGAACTCTCGACTAAAGGCCGCCATTGACTCACTCATTCATATGGGTGAGGGATTCTCATCCTGTGATTGTTATTTTGGCAGTAGCTAAGGGAGAACCTAGAGCTTTAGTTAAGGCATAAGGCTATATAAGGGAAATATATTTTAGCTTCGTCAACTACATATATAACTAAACGGGCTAGGAACAGAAATAGATGCTAGGTGCGTTACTAGGCTTTATCCCACTACTTCCTCTGCAACAAATAGTGGTTATGGATCTCGAAAAGGAAAGGAGGTAAATTGGTAGGGTCAGTACCTTGGTGGGAGCTATGCCAGATGAAGAGCATAGGGCATTGTATTCATTCATATCATGCTATGGACTATTGTATCTCACTTCTATGAGTTCATACATCGCATTAAGACTGAAGCTTATATATCTTCCTGGTGGGTATTAACTGGACTACTAATACTCCTTATCCTTAGCGGGGTCTACTTCCTTGTTGTAGAGCCAGCAGTTGGTTCTATCACAGTCACAAATCTATGTCCAAATCCATATTTGAGAGAGTGAGCTGCCTGTCGATTCCACATTTGAAGCACCAGAATAGAATGGTCGTAGTAGGTATAATTAATGGCCGTAGTATTGTTACCGTAATAGGGGCATTAGTAGTAGTAAGTACAGATCGAGTCTCGTTCTCCATAGAATAGCCGACTTACCTTTTCCTAGTTCTAGTTCTGAATCAAGACCCAACCCTTTATTCATTTATGAATATAGACCCACTTGCTACCAGTAGTAGTAGTTTCAGTTGACTAAGAAGTTTTTTATTAAGGTGATGGAGCCAAAGGTGATGCTGTTAGTTCCTTTGTTGGTGAATAAGAATTGGATTCAGTTGTTCTAGGTCCAGGAGAACCAGTTAGCCCTGTTGCAGATCTATAGCTTATTCCAATTCGTGAGCAAGATCAAGAGTAATATCCAAAGCCAACAGTTGTAGCAGATATAGGAGCATCATAGCTATCTATATAAGCAACACCAGTATGAGAGTCAGTAGTTCCAGGTCCATACCCATAGCTAGCAGCTGTAGATCCCACTTATCCACCAATAGCATCAATAGCAGTAGTTGTGGTACTGGAATAAGCAGCAGATTAACCCATTGACCCAAGAGCAGAACCAATAGCATCTTATCTCACAGCAAAGGCTAATACAACTATAGAAGCAAAGATAACATCGATAGCAGCATCTTAGCTAGTAGTAAAGCCAACAACATATATAGTGCCATAGGTAATAGCAAAAGAACAAGTACAGGCATCATAACTAGTCGATTAAGCTGTCAAAATAGTTGAAGTAGCCCCTTGAAATGGTTCAGTGGTTGGTATAGTAGATTAAGAAGCCCCTCCCCTTGAAATGGTAAAGTAGTTGATCTAGTGAAAGCACCGACACTAAATCCAGAGGCATTACAAGATCAAGATCTAGACTTATATTCTCGAGAGGAAGGTCCTTATGATGAGTGGGACCCAGTTACTTATGATGCTTGTGATCGAGATCAATATTATGATTGTAAAGAAAGAGATCCACCAGTTTATGCTTTTTGTAAGTGAGATTCAGAGCCTGCTGCTAGTAAGCATGATCCAGACCTATATCCAGCAGATCCAGTACCGGTAGTAGACTAACAGTATCTCCAGCAACAGTAGCTCTGGGGGGGAACCATTTTTTAAGGTGCAAAACCAAAGTGACTTTCAGAACGAGGGGATAAACCAGGAGCACATGCCCCCAAGAATGAATGGGTCTAACCATCCTCCAAACTAAATGGGTAAGGAGGTTGTTCTAGAGAAACATTCCTGCACTCAATGGGAGTGAATGCTTCACAATGAGGGGAGGTAGACACAGAGTGCATGGGCGCAATATGAGTAACAAAATTTGATATTCTTTCAGATGAAGCTATGGAAGGATGTTCAACTTATGTTATTTGATCAATGGTGATAATATGCCCCTCATGAGGGAATTTCATGACCCTAAAGAGTGAGGACACCACAACATGCATGGCACAAATGTAGTCATGTCCAAGGAGGATATTGAAATATACCAGGCCATGCATAATAGCAACATCAAGCGAGACAGTCTTACCTCATAACTCCATGGGGAGATTAGGAATGGCAAAACTAGCAAGAAATCCCGCCCTTTTACCTATTCCTAGGGTCTTTCTTTCCTGAACTGTTGAATAGGTCTTTCCTTACCTTAGGCATGCCTTTACGCGTTAACTCGATAGGGTATTACTGTCTAAGGGCAGGTGTAACTCGATAAGGAGGGATAAGCGTCCGTACCAATGCCTCTCGAACAGGTTCGGTTGTTCCTAAGCTACGCCCACCACCCCGGCCGGATTAGAGGGGCCTCATCAGTAAAGAAAGAAAATATCCTCCTTACTTTCACCCTTACCGTTGTCTCCTTCCTTGATGGCGGCCCTCACCATATGAATAGTGAGTACCTCCGGTCCTTTGGTCGATTGAGTTAAGAAATGTCCCTCGAGTCCTGTCACGATCGCTCAATGCCGGAACTCTCATTCAACGGACTCCCTCCACTTGCTATTGGTTAAAGATCCCACATAATATGACTTATTTCACTTGGCATTTAATGATCAACGGTAATACAATGACTTGCCCTCGCCTTATATTAGCTCTACCCAACCAATCTTCTCGTATCTTAGTTCGCTCAGGTAGGGTTCGCTGTAACTCACTGCACTTTGATCCTCTTTATCAAGTGAGCTGGAGAAAGTAGCTACGTGAATCGAATAGAAATGTCGTGAAATCCAGATAGATCGTAGCACAGAAAATTGATCTGAATGTAATTAGGTATCAAGATGCAGTGACTCAAGTGCCCTTCGAACCATTCGGAAGAACAACGGCATGGTATGCTACAACGGTATGCTACATCGAATTCCCTGCCGCATCATATTCGTGTAGGGGATTCCCCCCAACTGAGCGCCAACCTGGATGCACCTATATATGTGTATGTGCTATTCCCCATCCATCTAGTGAGTCTGTCTTATAGTAAGCCCCTAATTCACCGAGAAGGAAGGTAGAGGCACGAAGTCTAAATTTTATCCGAGCGACCAAACAAAGGCCCGGAGGGACTCGGCCGAGGTTACGAGGTCGAGGAAGAGATAGTAGAAAACTTAGGAAGGATTGCGAGACTTGATGTTCCTCACATGGGAGGGAAATACGTACTTACTCCTATTATACGATGCACTATCGACCAAAGAAGGGACGGAGTCACTCACTATTCATATGGTGAGGCACATTAGGGACTCGGCGAGGTTACGAGGTCGCGAGGGATTTATCGCTCACCTCCCCAAAGAGGTGAGGGACGGGTCACTCACTATTCATATGGTGAGGGGGAGGGGCCCCAAAACGCCATCGATACGAAGAACAAAAGGCCACCATCGACTCGGCCGAGGTTACGAGGTTGAGACGCCATCTAAAGTTTTGATGGGGAGGGTGAGGGTGAGGGACGAACTCTCGACGATAGGAGAGGATGAACTCTCGACTAAAAGGCCGTTAGGGTGAGGTAACGAGCTCACAAGGAGAGGGACTCAGCCGAGGTTACGAGGTTGAGGAGAGGTAAAGTTTTGGTTTTAGCTGATAATTCAAAGGTTTGCCCTTATTAGGTGGGAGGCAGGCACTAACATTCAAGCATATCCTAGCAAAGCTGTCCTGTCTAAATTCCTCAATAGTCTCTGGGGGGGGGTTGATCGGGCAGGCCTCTTGCTCCCCATTAGAGGTGCTTGATTACAAGGAAAGATCGGGACGTGTAGGGAACTTTAAGGCCTTATCTTGCATTGCTTTGATATATTGCTTTAAGACAGGGCATGGTATGGCTGGTTGGGTGGTCTTCGAAAACCTTTCGTTTCATCCCTTGCTCCCCATGAGCGATTGTTGGATAGTACGAAACTGATCGGACGTATTTTCATTCCCCCATCCTGCTGCAGTTAGACAACTCTGTTGGGTTGGTTGGATCGTTTTCACTGCCCTATTTTCATTATGAACTCAAGCCAGAACTTTTATATCAGATCAAATATAAGATTATTGGGTGGGGATCAACACTTATAACCTTAAGATAAATACCTCACCCATATGAATGAGTGAGTGACTCCATCCCTTTGCTTACTTTATCTTTACTCTTACCAATTACCCTTGTTCACCCTATGGATACACTATTTCCGCCTTACTTATATAGAAAACTTACATACAACCTTGGATCCTAAGGAAGGGTGGGTTCACTTGAAATAAAGCGTCGTTAGACGGGCTTCGATAACACTTACTTAAATCAAGCCTGGGTACCACATTTCTCTTTACTCAATCTATACCTTTGCCTTTACCTTTGATGTTACCTCCTACAATTTGCCTTCACCTTATGACTTATCTTTTGAATGAATGCCCCAAACCCACAACATTTACTGCAATCAGACTTGCTTAAATATCTTTGTATGGCTAGGAAAGGAATATTCCGGCTGAGCTACAGATACAATTGATTTATTAGACCCCACTGCAATAACTAGGCCCTCTCTATAAGAATGACACTTCCTTTATAAATACCTTAAGAGAAGAGAGGAGGAACTGCTATTAACCCTTCTGAAGCACCCCGGATTAGATGATCCCAAGCTTAACCCCTTACCCTTTATACCTCACCCTAGGAGATGGATTTATGGATGCCCACCCATTACTTGATCTTAGAAGCGAAAGCGGCATTTGACCCAGCTTCATCGATCGGAGTGTCGTAGGCTACTCTATTGCTAACTATTTACCCACCCACCCCAATCCCAGAAGGATGGCTTGCCATCTATCCATCTTATTATCTGCTATCCTATCTCCCCACCTTATTATCTATCATCTTCTGAGGCTAAGGCTTACTTAGATGGGCTTAACTTAGACGGCTTAGTATATGGCTTAATCCGCATAATCTACTGAATCCACTTAAGCTTAGTCCAATAAGTAAACTGCCTATACCCCTTTCCCTTTCCCTGCCCTTGCTTTTGGGTATGGGGATCTTTCACTGGATCAATAAAGTTATGTACCTGTCCTTTCAACTAGGTAAACTGGCTATGCTGGCTAGTACTTCTGCTACTACTGGTGCTTCAACTGCTTACTCTACTAGCCTAAGATTGGTTCTTGGCGGTAGGTTAGTAAGACCTATAGCATTGGGTTTTAACCCTAATACTAGATTACATATATAATTCCTCTCCTCGACCTCGTAACCTCGGCCGAGTCCCTACGGGCCTTATGGTCGAGCCTGCTTGCGCATCGATATCTGTTTGTAGACGATATTATTCATACGATATTAGTCGAGCATGTTTTCGACTCAATGCCTCCATACCTCTCCTTTCCTCTCCACGTACGCTCTTCTTTCTTCCAATCTATTTCCAAAATAAGGGGTACGGTTGTAGTTCCTAAAGAAAAGGGCGATTGACGCGATCAACCCAACGATGGTAGTTGTCAGCGACATTACAAGTATAATCTAGAGGATTCATCCATCCCAATGATCTAAGCGCCTAAGCAAGCAAGCCTGTTCAATTTCAGGGTTCTGTCATTCCTAAGGCAGTAGTTATGAGGATCCCACCCACGTTCCTGTGCAACCAAGTTCCTTCCATTCATCGTGTAAGCATCTGAAGTGAATAGCAAGAATGTTATAAGTGCTGACCCCCATGAAATCTAATAAGTTCTGGCTGTATGGAATCAATAGGGAGTTCCCACGCCACGATCCCACCCACAACAGTTGTTGGTGGCTGTCGAACTTCCTGTCATCTCGTGTAGGCTTTTCAAGTTCATACTCAAGGTCTAAGTGCCAACCCCACGCCCTATTATATCTCTTCAGGCATTAGTTCCAAAGGCAGTTCTGACGATCCAATACTGGTTGTTCCTAACCCACTTGCATTCATTGTGTAGGCTTCACAAGTCAATAGCAATGTTCAGCCCACGCACTAATTTATCCTAGTGAATCTCAAAGTTCGGTAAGTAAGCGGCATCTAAAGGTCCTTCCTATCTAGCAATGCGAGTCTTAATTAATAACTAGTATCACGGCCGGGTCAAGCTTTGTCCCCCCAACAATAGCGACAATAGTGCCATACCTACTAAGCATTCACGAGTACAAGACGATTGGTAAGGGCATACGGCCTCCTCCATCCAACTAAGTAGGGTGAGGCAACGGTTCAAGGTAAAGAGAGCGAGGAGGGTTGAGCGCGATATGGCCAAGCATGAACAAGTAGGGATCTTCCTATAATGCGACGGTTCTAGTGTGTCGAAGAGTATCTGGGCAACGCTCGGCGGAACAATAACTAAAGAAAAGAAAGCGTAATTACATATATAATATATGCATTTTTAGGAATGAGGGAGATTCCAAGCATTCATTATATATGTAATTATGCATTTCAATTGACTTATTGGGTGGGGGTCATTTGCATGAGCTTCTCCCGTTTCTGCTTACTCCTTACCCTTTCATTCATACCCTCTCACTTCTCAGTCATACCCTTTCCTATAGCTAGACCAATGCCCTTCAGCTACTCAGTTCATAAAGAAGTCAGAAACTGGTCAACGTCGCCATTCCTTGTCTGATTACAGACAAGCGATATACATTCCTTGCCCTCAGAAGCGCAAGCCCCTCCGGGACCTTAACGCAAACGTGCCTTTGAATGCTGCCCATTCCTGACCTAAGAGAAACAAGGATGAATAAATAGAAGCCTTTGAACTAGAGCCAAGGAGAAACAAGGATGAATAGAGAGAAGTCTTAGAACGCCTTTTGAATCCAAGCCCATATCTATCTCAGTGCTACTGGTTAAAGATAAAAGAAATCTATCCATTGAATCCCTTACCGCAAACGTTCCTATGACTTACCGCTGATCAATTGCCATTCCTTACCGTTGGTCAATTGGTCACTAGTCTACCGCCTGATATCCGTATCTCCGTCAATAGTATACCACCTGATATCCGTCAATAGTATACCGCTATCAGTCAGTCAGCGGGTTCAGGTCCCAAGTAGTGATAGGCAGGTTCAGGTCCCAAGTCATGATAGGCGGGTTCAGGATGTACGGCTGAGCCTTCCTTCCACCTATCACTTCGAACCAAAGGCTGTAATGAATGCTGCGTGCTCTTATCTCCCATAGCACCAACCTACTAGTATTCTGGTCTAACTCAAGTGCTGCAGGTCAAACCCAGTGCTCTTATCTGTCTTACCCATAGCCTCTCTTTATTACTGCCCTATCTGTTTCTCTCGCAAATTTCCCACTTGGATATATGGCTAATGCTCGTGATCTGGATATACAGGCCACCTTTTCTTCCTCAATTTACCATCCATCTCAATAGGTGTCAGCAGAGAAGAAAAAAGCCTTAAGAAAGTATCCATTGGAGTGAAGAGAGTAAGATTAAGCTGGACATCCATCCCCAACACCCCTGGCTGGACCACCATCCTAGCATGCACCAACAGCTCACTTTCTTTTAGTAAAACATAATGGAGTAGTTATTGGAATATGACAAATCAGCTCTCATCGGAGTATGAACAAATCTTTAGTTCAAGCTTGTCGGAGTATGAGTAAATCTAGAAATCATCTCTATCGGGGTTTTAGTAAGATTCAAATATACCTTTCAATCTTGTTGGAGCTTCTACTAAGGAGGAAAAGATGCCTATTTGTCCTAACTAATCTTGTCGGAGCTTCTTCACTTGGATCTACTGGATATGCACCTTATCTTTATAAAGACCATATCTCTTGGGCCACTACCTCGAATTAGATCTACCCATATGCCACCTTTTATTTATACTTTAGGCTTTTCACCCACCAGCAGCCTACCTTGCATACAACATAATCTGTAGTACCCTCGACTGAAACTGGTAAGCAGCATAATAAACCACCATAAAGTGAAACATTCTATTTATCTCTACGGGTCCACCCGGCATCCAACATAATGATAGGAATAACCGTGCTATGTGAATTGGGAGAAACCCTCTTGCTTTGGCTGGTACCGAATAAATTCACGCTATGTTGTATAACAACAAACGTATATAAATCTACGCTGTGTGGTGTGTAAATATTCCATATAAGCCGCTGTATCTGTCGTTGTAGCTGCCGCTGTTTCCGTATCCGTCGTTGTTTCCATTCGTTGTAGCTGTAGTTGCTGTATCTGTAGTTGCCGTAGTTGCCGTATATATATATGTATATGTATATGTTGTAGCTGCCGTAGCTGTTGTCATTCGTAGTTGCTGGCGTAGTTGTTGTATCCGTAGTTGCTGTAGTGGCTGTATTTGTTGCCGTAGCCTGCTCCCCCAACAAAGGCTGTATTCCGTCCGTTGTACTGCCAACCCCTGGGTGCTTACTATGAAAGAATCACTATCATCGATCACTGTAGGCCCCGCTCTGCCAATGTGGGAAATAAATAACTAACCGGTGCTACTTCGCTATCGCTGACTGTCAATCGTTTACGTTTACATAGAAAATGGCACGAACACCTTACAGGGACGTGGATTGAAAACGGGTAAAACGCACTAAGAACCGACTCCTTCCTGTGTATGTATCGAACTGTTAACGGTGGATAATCTATGAAAGTTCCCGCACCAAGAACCACTACCTCCTGGGCATGGGCGAGAACAGGTTATGTATAACTCCTTCCTGGACACGTACAACTGGGTATCGGAACTTACTGGGAATCGACTGTTGGATCAGCTCTTGGCATGGAATACCAGCATCTAGTGAATCAACACCAGGCAATCATAGGTAACCTATCTGAAAGGGGCGAGGGGGGTGAGGGGGTGAGGATACGAACCCGCTTGCAAAATAGTAGTAGTGAGAGGGTCTAGTTAATAAAGAATCAAATCCATTTCATTGTTCCGATGAGTCATTGGCCATCTGACCGCCTAAAGAAGCGTTTTTATGGCTTAAACCCAGCAACTGAGAAGGTTTCCCAAATTCTGTTCCAATCTAAGTTGTTCTTGGCTGTGCCAAAGTAGGCAGCGTGAGCGATCAAGCAGCGATCCCTTTCCCTTTATTTCCACAACTACTCCTTTTCCATTCAACCTTTTTGTTTCTAGAGCTAACCTTTTACAGATTCCATATCCATTCCACCAGAAGAGCTAACCATCATTTCCAGAGCTAACCTGAAGGCATAAGCAATCTGCCGTATCAAACCAGAATCAGAAGCAATCCGGGAGCTAACCTACGACTAATTCCAGATCCAAGAACAACCAACCCCCCAAACTAACCAACCAACGACTAACTATGGGTATGCCTCATATAAGAAAGCTATGCTCCTCATATATATATTCAATTGCATTATAACTGCCCTGCTGAAGAAGCATGAGCCAGCTTCATAACATATACAATCTCGAAATTCCGTATTTACCGAGTTTTTCCCTAGAATCTGCTGTTGGTTCTATCGAGTTATTGCGGGCACCCAGATGAAGCTTTACCCGACCTTCTTATGATCCTTGGTACCACATATTCACTTATGGTTTGGCCGAGCCTTTCTCATCTAATAAACAAATCATCTGTAATAAGCTCTTTTATCCACTAAATCATTATATCGCCTATGTTGGCTAAATTTCATTCAACCTTCAAGGCAGGACAGAGCTTCCAGTCTCGAGTCTGAACGTCAAAGAGATCCCCAGCCTTGGACTTGATTTAAGCTACGATGACTAAGGAGGCATCCGGAAGAAGGTGAGTTATTTTGTCAAGAATGACTTTGCGAGTCACTTCCTTCTCCTTATTATTGATGAAGGGCCCCACTACCAGATGAACAAATTCCACCCGTGGGGTTGTTCTTGAGAAGGCGTTAAAGCGTCCACCATAGAAGTAGCAGGTTTAGCGCATAACCATATTGGGAATTTGCATGGCTGTTTGCTAGAGTCGTAGGTCAGGAGGATACTGCACAGGTGCCTAGGTATGTTCTGCATGTTATATACTACTCTCTGCATAAGGGCACTGTATTCGACTGGGGAGAACTCATATCAAATGAGCTCTCTCATCAGCTGTCAAACTTCCAAAAGACGAATAGGATCTTTATGGCATCTTATCTCATATATGCGTTGATTTCGTGTAACACGTTTTCAAATCTTAGTCCAAAAGCAGATGTCGATATGAATGAGTTACAGGACACAGATATGGCTCCCAAAAGACAGCGCAAGCAGAAAGAAATAGTGAAAGAGGCCAGCCTAGAGAGAGAAATGTCAGTAGAACCGGAAGCTTAGGAAGTCACTGGGCCATTACAGACCCAAGAAAGAAGGCCATAAACCTCACTTACCGCTACGGAACACACGCTCCTATCTCGAATGTATGGAAGGAATAATGATGAAGCATACGATGCACCTCTTGAGAATCATACACCCATAGCCAACCAACAGTCAGAGCCAGTCATTGCCAGAAGGTGCTCATTGCCAGTAGGCCTTGCCCATAGTCCTTGCCGATCATAGACACTAGTCAGAGCCAGTCTCATAGCAGCCTTAAGGTCATATAGCCTCTCATAGCTAGAAGTTCAGTGCTACAAGATCTACTCAACACAAGCTCTACTCAGTGACAGTCTTATAGCAGCCTTAAGGTCCATGCAATAAGTACTAGCCTTAGTTCCATAGCCTTAGTACATGTAAGCTCCATACGGCCATAGAGAGAGCTCAAGCCTTAATAAGTAAGTTACATAGTCTTAGTCCCTAGAGTCAGTTTCATGGACACTAGCCTTAAGGTCAGTGCCACTCATAGCCCCTAGTCAGAGCCTGTTTTCATTGCCGATAGCCAGTTTTCATAGCCAGTCTCATTCACAGGAGGTGGTCACGGAACTGAGAACTCGAACCTCTCTATACCTCGAACCTATACAGAGAAGAGAACTCGTCCCTCGAACCTCGAAGCTCCACCTCGAACTATACCCTCGACGGATACATAGCCCTCGACCTCCAACTCACTTAACCCTAAGGAAGAACCTTAGGACCTACCTAAATAAAATTGAGGATTATTATGTGATATGCTTACATACGATGATTCAACAGTTGGGGATCATACGCCATGGGAAGGAAAGGGAAGGGAAGGGAAGGGAGGGTACTCAGGAAGGGATATTGAAACTCTCAGGTCAGGGAGCTTGGTTGAGCCATTCACAACGCTGGTCAGGTTTTTTCGACAGAGGGTTCTGTACGCAAAGGTGGACCAATAGATAGAAAGAATAGATAGAGGTTTTTGATTTGCTGCTGGCCGGGTTACCCTCTCCAATACGCCCCCGAAGTCTCGCATTTACTTCAATCCACATTACCGCTTGCCCCCTTTAGGTTTGTTGGAAGGATCAACACTGCGTGCTTGAGGTTGGAATAATTGCTACCGCCGCTTGTCCCCATGAGGTTTTAAGGATAGCTACCCCTGCTGGTGGATCTGGTAATGGACTTGGAGCTGTAGATGAGCAGAGCTGCCGGATCTTTCCAGGTGTTGACCGCATTTAAACCACCTACTCCAACCACTAAGATTTCTGTTTTAAGCAAATGGTTTCAAAGCCTGTGCAATGGTCAAAGAAAGGGTAAGTGAGCCATTCATTCTCTAAAGGTTAGTTAGGTAGCGCCTTACCTAGATAGATCTTTCCTTATCTCCACTAGCACCTTACCGACTTGCTCGTTCACCCAATCTGTCTGTTAGATCCTTCAATATAACCTTATATATAGTGCACCACACCACTTTTATGTATTGGCTTCGAGCCGTGTTTGTACTTGGGGAGTGATCATGCAAGATAACATTATATATGTTGCATCACTTTGATGTCTGGTCCATCCTTTCTTATAGGTTGGGCTGGTCGGTTCATCGAGTTGGATGGATCTTTCACACACACGTGACTGAATGGGCTCTGCCTTACTGATCTTCCAAACACAAGTGACTTACAATGCGGTGGTTTAGGGATCAAGGGCCATGGGAGAAGGAGTTTGTTCCATGATGGAGAGTCGTCGTAGCTAGGGCTAAAGCGAAGACGACCAACTCCATCAACCAACCACCACCTCCACCAACCAACCAATAGATCCTTCTTAGAGAGTGAAAATTTCATGTTGAAGAGGGCTGGATACTTGCCCGTTCCACAGAGTTATAGTAGGGGGGGGCCGGTGTAGCGTGCCCCACAAATGCGTTTGACGGTGATTGGTCTCGCTCTTTTGCCTAATAGGAGTTCTTCGGGGTAGAGCTAGCACCTCACCTTTATGACGGTGATACCTTACCATTCCATTACTGGGAGAGAAGGATACTTACTCGTCTTATAGCGAGCTCTTTTCAAATCCGTCCTTAAGGAATCTCCCAAAACCCGCTGTTTCCCTCTCGACTCTAGGTTATCCCATTGCAAGTTTTGGCCCCATTCCTTCCTTCCTTGCCGGTGGGGTCGTTCTTTCCGGGTGGATGTGCCGTGTCCTCATCCGCTACGTGTCCTCATCATGCAACCCGCGGTAGCGTTCCTCCTTCCTCATAATGGGGGCAAGCGGTAGCGATCATTCCCAATCCAGGCAAGCGGTAGCGATCATTCCCAATCCAGGCAAGCGGTAGCGATCATCAAAATGGGGGGGCGTATGGAGACGTATCTATAAAGGAGGGGTATCATTCAGTATAAACCTCGCATGCAGGGTATAAACTACTTGGCCTCAAATACTGGCAATGGAGTAGCATCATAATAGAACAACCACCCAAATCTAACATCAAGCAGGGCGAGTGAAAGGGTAGAAGTAGAAAGGGTAAAGGAATGCGGACATAATGCGAACAGAAAGCTAACTGACTGAATGGGTCATGGTCGGGCAAATGCATATCTAGAGAAAGGCGAACTGAATGCGAACAGAATGAACAGAAAGGGACAAACAGAACAGAAAGCTCAGCTCACAGAATACGGACTGAATGCGGACATAAAGCATACATAAAGCGTACATCATACGGACATCAGAAAGCGAACATCCTCCAATGGCTAACATAAAGCGGCTGTCAAGGGGAAGTCAAGGGGACTGGTAGGATTGATAGGATCATTCAAGAGGTTGAAGAAGGGAAGGTTCAATCGGAAGTCAAGGGTAGTTCAAGGGTAGGAAGTCAAGGGTGAGTTCGGAAGTCAAGGGTGGTTCATGGAATCGGTTACCTAACTCAAACGACTTGGCTTATTTGGTCCCAATTTCATTGTCCGCTCCTGTACGGCCAGCTGGCATAAGTGTAATAATAAAATCAGTATGGGTGACTTCACTCAAACGACTGTGTTTCTTCCCCCATCATACTATAAGTACTGTGCTTGTTCCCAAACCATCCTCGAAAGACTGTGCTTCTTTTTTCCTCACCATACTATAGAGACTACTGTGCTTTTTCTTCCCCCCCAACCCCCGCTCTGTTTCGCTCAGCTTCGATCATCTATCTTTCATCGTAGGTAAAGGTTCGATCGGAGGATAAGGTGGGTTCGTTTCATCGGTGACCCCTCACCTAATGCGACTTGGCTTCTTCTGTGCTCTCCCATTGGCGGTTCCTCAACGGCCGGCATAAGTGTAAGAACCAAAATCAGTATCGTTGGTTGATGGACTTGGTGCGGCTACCCACCTAACTCCTCTCAAACGACTTGGGTTCTTCCGGTCTGGTTCGCTAATGGGACACAAATCATGCCGTTCATTCTAAGTGTTCAGTTTCATTGGTGACAACCTCCCTCACTAACAAACTCGGGATGGTTTCTGGCATAAAGCGACCATCAAATAACAGAAAGCGGGAGTAGTCTTGATAGGATTATTCGAGAGGTTCATTATTGAAGGTTCAATCACGAGGAAGGGGTAAGGGTCCTAAGGCAAGGTAACACGTCATGCGGGTATTGTTGTTTCATCATTTCATTGGTGCACCTCCTAATCACTCACAAAAGTTCCTGATTGCATTATATACGTGAAAACACACAATCACAATAAGCAAAGGCACCACCCACCGTAACCTATTCCAATCAATCTCATCAATTACTCCTCCTAATCGGTGACCCAGCTCAAACACTCGGGATGGGAGACGTCTATAAAAAGCATAAGTTGAAACTCCTCAATAAATTGCTGGTGGTATGGGTTGGGATGAGTTCCATCATAGATTCTGTCAGTTGATCGATGCCTGTATTTCCCTTCATTTCTGTCTTACGTACGAGAAAGGTAAAAGGAATATTAGGGAAACGAAGGCGAGTGAACCCCCCGGTAGACTAAGAGCCAGGGGTGAGCGTAGACCTGTAGTATTCCCGGCTCGTGGTAATTTCCCATCTTGTTTGTAGTCCGATAGGTGGAGTTATAGATCGAGGTGTAGGTTCTAGGTTTGGCATGCTGCTATCCTGTTTGTCTACCTGGTACTTCTTGTCAATGCGGGATAATTGTTTGGGGGGAATGCGGTAATGGTAGAATGCAGTAATGAGAGAATGCGTACTGGGCCATCCTGGGTTGTACTGGGCGGACTGACTATGGCGAACGGAAAGCGGGAATGGGTGAACAGCAAGAACAGCAATAAAAGAAAGAAAAGCATGGGTGAATTGAAAGCGGGAAAGCGGATTGAAGTAAAGCGGACTGGATACTGGTTAATACGGATTGAAGAATGCTGATAGTATTGGGCGAGGTAATGCGTTATTGGGTCCTGAAAGCGTCCTGGGCTCCCTGATTTACTGGAAGCGTAATGGGCTGGGTAATGGGACTGAATACGAACTGAATGGCGGGGGGATGCGTGTATGCGTTAATGGTAATGCGTGGGTAGAATGGCGGGATGTGGGAATATGGGATAATGCGGACTTTAGAATGCTGGGTAATCCGGGACTGGGAGAAAGCGAGAAGGGCGTATTGGGAATGGCGGGGGGATTTTTGAATGCGGGCCTGGGTAATGTGATAATGGGAGAATGCGGATTTAACATAAAGCGGACGGAAAGCGGACTGTGGATCTCGGGAACGCCTTTCTTGACAGAAGGTTCTGTTTCCCAGGTTGCATTAGATATGTTATTATACACCAGCTTATAAACTTATAAAAAGCAGGTTTTAAGTAAGCATGGTTCATTGGCTCCAGAACCTAAAAAAGGACATCCTCCAAGAATCAATAATCTATCGGTTCCAAAACATCCAATAAGGCATCGCCACCTGGCTCGACTACCGAAGACACATCTCAGGGCCAGGAAGGAGGTGGTCGTTTTTTTTGTAGCCCATTGCCAATATACAAGTATATAGCCTACTCCCATGTTTCTTTGCCAATAGCCCATAGCCCAGTTGTCGTTGCCAAACAGTCATAGCCAGTCTCATTGAAAAGAGGAGGTGGTCACGGAACCATATACCTCTGCCCTCAACCTTGACCCTACACCCTCAACCTACACCCTCGACCTACACCTAAAACTCGACGGAGGAAGGAACCCCATAGCCCTAAACTAGAAACCCTCTATATCCTCGAACCCCTCACCCTTGAACTTCTACACCTCACAAAACTGAGAATTGTCGGGAGGTCATTGCTAGCCGATAAGCCGAGAAACAATCATTGTTGATAGCCACTGATAAGGTTTGTGCACAGGTTTGTGTCCATACATTCTTGGTACTCGCTGCTGGCACTTGATTCGGGCCAGGTGTAAATGCTGCTACTCAATGCTGCTAGTTGAGCCACTCGATGTTGGTACTCAATAAAGTCAATGCCAGGTTTCAATTCATGCTGCTGGTACTCCATGCCGGTACTCCATGTCAGGATTCGATGTATTCTCTTGTAGGTTTTGGAACCAATGGAGGATGCCTTCTTATTGGATGTATTCTTGTCTTTTTTGGGGATGTCTTATCATAGGTTTTGGAACCGATGCACGATGCTTACGATTCACCTGTCGAAGATAGGATCGTGTGACAGACAAGGGAGAGTCTCCCATAGTGTCAGTATGGGAAGCAATGATAGGAGCCCACTGCTAATGATTGAATGAATGATGGTGCAACATCAGAAGTTGCTGAGCCAATTGTGGTATAATAACTTATATAATGCAACCTGAAAAAATGAAACATCTTACGGGAGATTGATTCAATTTGATTCTATCAACTGAGGATTATTCTGAAGAGGCCAGTTGATTGATTGATTGGATTCTCTAAACTGATGATTCTTATTATAAAGGCGTTCCCACTGATGAATCTTACGGGAGAGCGAGTTCCAACCCGCCAATAGCTCGTACCCATCCATTCCCAGCTCACGGCCACATCAATACACATATCACGGACCCATCGAGTCGAGCGAGGGCTAAGTTCCCCATCGAGGCTAAATTACATTCCCCATCATTACCACCCATTAAGTCCGCATTCTCCCCTTCTCTCAGTCTCCCATCCACACCCCGCATCCACGCATACACGCTTTCACAGTACGCCTGCCCAGGCCACCTCACCCAAGGCGCAGCACGCACGTATTCAGTTCAATCCGCATCCACACCATCCACGCATTCAGTTCCATCCGCATTCAGTACGCGTTCAGTTCAATCCGCAACTGCCAACATATTCGGGGGTGGGTTGGCATCCTCATGAAGTTTATCTATAATGAAGTCGCAGGATGGAATCGATTGCTGGGCGGGGATACTCAACTGGGATCTAATACACCGGGCTTGGCTAATAATTGGACGATGCAATCCGATGATACAATACGCTAGGCCTACTCAACTGGGCTACTCCGCTTCGATACCCGGCTGCTCAAATTGGATTGGCTTAAGTTCTTCGCTGACGCTCAGGGATAAAGGAAGGGGAATTAGTTTCAAATGAAAAGAATGGAGACTTTACATATGATACTTGCATATATACGTTTCATTTTTCCCATTTCAATAAGAGGTAGGTGTGAGACTTATACCCATTCCAAAAAAAACCAGTTGAACGAATCCATTTTGTTAGTTGGTTGGTGGGATATAGCACCCTTTCCCCTACTTCCCCATAGCTGATAGGAAGACTTCCATAACGTCCATAGCTGATGCTAATAGGAAGGAGAATATAGGTTACCCATACTACTGAACTAGACTAGGCCATTTTATGAACTTTCCCTAGTGGTTGGTTGGAGAGCATACCTACTACCGCCATATCCCCCATGAGGATGGAGCATGAGGATGGAGCGATACCGAGAGGAGAGGTTCCACTACCGATATGGTATATTGGGATGTTCCCACTGATAGAGCACCATGAGGTTCAACCGATAGGGTAGGGTAGGACACGAACGAGGTTACAACCGATATGGCACCATGATTAGGTTCCACTACCGATAGGTTATTAGGTTCAACCGAAACCGCTGCATAGGGACAGCACTCTCATAGGGGCAGCACTAACTATGAGGTAGGTCCGTTAGGCCCGTTAGTGATTGAGGAGGCTCGACCAAACTCGCAGATCTACGTTTCCACAGAATAACTAGAACAAGCACCCATACCTTGACCCTTGAAACTCACCCTACGGAAAGGAAGTGACTCAATTTTATGGATGGCATTACCGATGCACCCGTTGTTTAGGATCATCGACAGGGCACATGATCAAATTCACGCATAGATTTTTGATTAGTGTGTGTTAGGTCACCAATAGAGATATGACTCTTATGCTGATGCTGTTGGCCAGGAGGAGCGACCAAAGGATACGATGTAGGCCACAGTGTTAGGTTGTGATTATGCACGGGTTTGTATATGCACGTATATAATGCAATCGAAGTAGCACTGGTTAGTGACTGATTGATTTCACACATTTCCACAGGGAGAGAGGACTAATCCACAAGACCTAGAGGAGGCGGAAGGATTATTCAGCAGTTAGCTACAAAGTAGAGCTAAAAAGTCCTAAATGACCTCCTGGCGATGACCACTGGCTCTCGGACCCTATGGCAAAGACCACCTCCCGGCGATGACCGCCACCACACTTCCTCCTGTCTGCTATCGGTGACCCTATCTCTGTCAATGACGCCTTGAGGCAATGATTGGCTACTATGATGGCTCCTCCCCAGATCTACGTCTATTTCAGTTTCCAGCCCAACCCAGGTAAGTTATAATTCGTCTCCGTACCGTGGTGTGCCATACCGGTCACTGTGCTGTGCATGTCCAGAGCTATGTGGGTTGCTTTGTGTGACTGTTTCCTGTCGATGTAACAAGCCCATCTCAGTCTGAGCTACAAGGTGTAACATGAAGCTATAGTCAGTACATAAAGTACGGGTTGGCCGTGCATGGATGATGCTCTACTCATTAACCCTATAAGCTCCAGTCAGTGCATGAACGAAGCTCTACCATTAGTACGTGCCCTTTAGTCAGCCAGGAGTCGATGCACTCTATGCTGGTAGTTGATCCACTCAATGCCAGTAGGATATCCCAAGAAGAGATACAATTGGAGATGCTTTGACTCTAAAACCAGCAGACCTAAGCATAGCACCCATACCTCGGCCCTTTACACCTCTTCGCAACCATGGCCCTACACACTTGAAACTCCTAACTTACCTCTAAGAACACACGTATCTCGAATGGATCCATATCAATTCATTACTTACAATGCACCTGCTTTGAGCAGACCAAACACTCTGTGCAGGTAGTAACAATCAGGGATGGGAAGGGAGGGAAGGATTCTGCTTGCTTATTGATAGTGGATCAACAGCCCACATCTTTCGAGAGAGGTGCCCCTTCATCATACCCGAGATAGGAAGTCCCCTTCACGCCAGAAGACCCAACAGAATAAGAAGATATTTCCTTACCTCATAGTGCAAGGGTGAAGGTAAAAGGTATAGTAGTTCCTTACCCCATTGAGATACAAAGGAGAAGTCTAATAGTAGTAGTTGACCCACTTGGGAGGAGAGAGTCTGCTTCCTTCCCTCATGGCAGAATACGGAGACGAGATACGCACTTGCCTGCTGGGAGTATGAATAGTTCCAACCTAGTGAGAAGCGTGATGGCGCTGGTTACAGGAGTATATATTATCCCTACCTGATTGCAAGAGAGCGAGAATAGTGATCATCGGTTTCAAGCATAATAGTAAATAGGCGGGTGAGCGAAGTAGATCCTGAAAGAGAGAGTAAGCCTCATGCTTCAAGAGACAGCCTCATCCTGATCCATTGGTTTACCATTTAAAGGGACCCCACCCCGCCCGGTAGCGCATCATGCATGTACCGCTTGGCCTTCCTTACATCTATGGATACACTGGAAAGAAAGTACTTAAATAAGGACCTGACTTCATTGTTATCGGTTATATCCCTTATATAGTCTCAAATTGAGATAGAATATTTGTATTCCTATTTTATCGCAATAGACCTTTGTAACCAGGAGTGTGAGTTAGCAGGGCTCAGCGTCCTAAGTGTGAGTAACGGGACGTATAAGCGGGCTCGCTACGTACTGCCTTCCCCTCCAATCCGCCGATGTTACCTTACTTCCTCGCCTCGCGTAAGTAACCGCTAGAAGGAAATATATTTCTTTTCATTATGCAGTTATCCAACCCCGAACCCCCGGCCTCTTTATAATTATCGGGGAGATCCCCGAACCCCCGACGGAGAAGGAAGGAAGGATATTGATAGACAAGCTTAACGGCTAGGCTAGGCTGGGTCCCAAGGAAGGATATTGATTAAGGAAGGATATTGCTTAACACCGAATGGAAGGCAGGCTTCACTGTCCTATTGAGAGGTGAATTTGGCGGGGAGAATGAAGTCGAAGACTGATAGTTCCTCGACCAAAGGGAGAGTGACTAAAGGAGTGATCACTCCTATTCTCCGGGGTACCGAAAAGAGCCATCAGTGATATAAGGCCATTTACACGCGTTCTATCTCCCGTTTCATCGGAGACTAAGAACCCTATGTAAATCCTTCATATCGAAAACTATCCGAGCATTCTGTCGTCGATCTGTGGATCTCGGATAAGTACCGGGGCTCAATAAAAGGAATTTAGATATATATATATCTAATGATATCTCCCGGCCCGGAGTAAGGGAGCTCTCAATACTCTTAGTAACTCGACCAAACTAATTCCATTTAAATCAGTATTAATGAAAGGTAGGTCAGGGTATCTATGTATTATCACTAGAGGGACGGCATGGCAAGCAAGCATAGGTAAGCATGGCCTGCCAAAGAGGCATGAGAGGGAGGGTCAATACTTCGTGACAGTAAGGCGGGGCCAAGGAAATATATAATAAGTGTAAGTGCGTAGCAAGCTTATCAGGTTTTCTAGTTTTGCTCTATTCTCTCTCTAATTAGCGAAGCGATAAGAGTACGTGTTGATGGAGTTATGCTTCTTTCCTTGGCGCACTCACTTACTTACTTCCATAGCGCCGGCGTTCATCGCCAAACGGTGATAAAGTAACCAACAACTTTCATTGGATCAGCAGGCTGTGGAGTATGAGTGTCAGAAGTCTTCGGATCCTTATGATCCTCTGTAGTATATGCCTGATTAGCCCACACGGGCTTGCCATTAAGATCCCAACATGTATCAACAGTGTGTCCTGTAAAACCGCAATTTGTACATTTGCGGTTCCCACGGTCTCTACCACGGCCACCTGAATCACGTCCTCTGCCACGTGATGTACGACCTCCACGACCACCACGTACAGTGTCACCTCTACCAGAGGATGAAATCAAGGCAGATCGAATACTGGCATCTGTCATGGTACTACTCCCAACTGAGACTCTCTGCAAACGGGAATAAACCTATGCAACGGATGGTATATCAGCACCTCCCAATACGCGAGTAATGTCAGTCAGCCGGGAAGCCCAGCAAGAGTCAGCAATCAAAGCAAGCAATCAAGCAAGCTCGCAAGCAAGCCAGATGATCAAGATTTTGGCCATTGAGGGCAATAAAAAGGACCCAGGGCTGGTCGAACTAATACCCAGATGGTCGAAATAAGCCGAAGCTGCACCAACTCATTATGCTAGAAACCGAGGGCTGGTTGAATAATAATATGAAGGCTGTTGAAACTGTTATGCCGCTGCCGAGACGAGACAATGGCTAGATATGTGGCTAGAAATAGTTGCCTAGCTGGGTGGGATTAATTAGAAGGCTGGCTGGATGAAATAATGAATTGATAGGTTTGCTTTCGATTCAAATATCATTATGAAAGGAGGGAATTTAAGTAAGCACGCTATAAGTTGTTTAGCTTATTGTTGCATAATTACGTATATAAAAAATCACATTATTGTTACTGCCTATTTTTGGAATATGCACACTTGTGTAGGAGGTATGAGTCTTTTTTATTCGGTCGGTAGGGGTCTTTTCACTTGGTGGGAGATGAAACCCCGGCTGGCCGAATAAACGACACGGGCTAGGAAAAGAAACAATGGCTGGGGAATACACTATGTGAAGTGAGTGAACAGCTTCTTTGAATGCCTTAATTGACGGACAACAGATCCTCAGAGATGGTTTGGGCCAACGGACAGATGGACGAATCACAGTCCACGTCACCCAACACCCATTCCCCAGATTACCCAGATTCCCCAGTACGCCATTCAGTCCGCATTCTCTCTCCCATTCCCGCCATTATCGCTTTACCGCCATACCCGCTTTATCACATTACCGCACCTAAGCTTTGACCATTTATTCCAAACCCGGTTATCCCAATCATTATCCTTCTAGTTGTATTCCAATCCCAACCACCTTCTTGACTTTATCTCCAGTAGCTATCATTTACCCCTCCATTTACTCTACTCAGTAAGGCCAATGAAAGCAATATTGAGAAACTGCATAACTACATCCCTCCTTTCAGTCGGCATCATAGCGAGGACCTATAGACAGAGGTGATATAGGCGAATAAAACCTAGCTGGATAAAAGGGTACCTTGGTCCATTGGGAACAGCATGAAAAAAGCGGGTGAAATACTATGGGGGCACACTATCTAAGCATTTCTCCTATAGCGGTTGGAGCGCCTTCTGTGCGGTGCAGGAGAAAGAATAGTGTATATAATGGTGCCACCCAATCCAACTATTCGAGTTGAAAGAGCAAGATCCGGAAAAGGAAGTGGCTTAACCACCCTACCCTTTAGGGTGCTAAAAAGCTTGATTTCATACCATCCCTGCAATTGTGGGAGTATAGCTAGGTTGTTAGTATAGACCCTGTAGAGAGACGCTAAGAATGCTTATTAGATTCCCGACGATTATCCCATTTCTGAGCTTTGAAAAGGACGTGTTTCTGAGCTCCATGGAGATATTGAGCCTGCTGGAGAAGGATTGAAAAGGGTTGGGTACGCTGGAGGCCCACTCCGAAGCTATGCATGCGCTATTGCCTGCTCCCACTGTTTACGAATACCTGTACTTGACTCCCACACCCGCTAGAATAGATGCATGCTTAGAAGGTGGTAATACGATCAAGTGAGCTATAATCCCAGTACGAGCCGAGTTCCATCCCCGTTCAGCTACGATGCATGAAAGGATGTTTCCTCCCGATCGAGCTATGTTTCCAAAATCTCCATGAATGACGCGGCCGAATAAGCTTGCTTTGTTTCGTACGACTCACTGAACTATTCTTATCAATAATATGATTGCTAAGCTTACTGGTATACTATTATTTCCAATGCTATTGTCTCTGATCCCGCTTTGAGAGAACCTGATGATTGGCTACAATCTCCCGAATGAGCTAGAATCTCCAAGTGAGCTAGCTACGCCGAATAGAAATGAAATGAATGTGCCTCCCGCTCCTGCTGATGGTGCTAATGCCGCTTAGAGTGTAGTTCCCGAGCTCAGAGAGCGAGGGAAGAGACCTACGTGTTTTCAGTGCATTAGTAGCTACTTCCTCTCAATTCGATATAAATAAGGATTGGTCCAACCTAATGAATGAAAGTGCCAAATGAGCTACGCTCCATCGGGAATAGATATAGTATCTCCCGCCGTTGGAATAGATAGGATTTCTCCAGTGTACTCACTAAGCCTCTATTAATTGCATGTACTTATTCATAATCGTTAAAGACTGCCACTTTGTAGGGAAAAAGGAAGACTGCCCACATTGGACTGCCCACTGACTGCTCACTTTGGGAGGAAAAAAGACTGCTCACTTTGTAATGCCAACTTTGTAGGGAGTAAACTAGAACTCATAATCAACAAAAGACGCCTAATTGTTTTCCCGCCTAACCTCAACAATGGGCTATTATGGGTAGGTCTATAAGGCAAGTACTATGGCTGATGGGCATAAATGCTTGGCGAAATTGGTTATCCGAGAGATGCTCAGAAAGGGTATAGTTTATATTGAATAAAATCCAGTTGGATGGCCCGATGAGGGAACAAAAGTGGCATTTTTATTGACAAAAAGCCAAGCCAATAAGTAGGTTATTTCAATCTGTTGTAAGCGAACATGTTGCCTGTGCCTACTATCCAGGTATGCCAGGTGGTGTATAATCCCCTATTGAGCATTATTGATCCAACCAAGAACCTAATGGGAGCAAGCGATAGCGATCAAGCACTCCTTCATCATCGTGGGGAGGTCGACACTTTCCTTTCATTCGTGGGTGGTTGGTCCATTCATTCATCTTTTTCGTGGGGGCATGACTCACAACAAAAACCAAGCTCAAAGCTGCTGATACCAAGTTTGGCATCCAAGACTCGTCGCAGGATATAGGGGGATGGGGGCCCCGAACCAGAGTTTGAAGTAGGGCTGTAGCGGTCTTCCTCCGTAACATGGGTGCAAGGCAGTAAGAATCAATATAACGCTCTGTTTATTCTCTCCACGTATCTAATCAACGCTGTGTGCTTCTCCTTATCTCAGCATGTGCTTTTGAAACCAGCTAAGCATGTCGGAACCAGCGGAACAATAAGTAGGAACGAAGCTCCGTAGCGGTAAGTGTAAGAAGGAAGGACGGAAGAAGGAGTACCATTCAGTGACAGGTGAAGGAGGCAAGCGATAGTGATTACCCGCTCTTTCTTCATCGAGGTTAGGTATACACGTTCCTTTCTGTTGTGTTCCTTTACGCGCTAGGCGCGTGTACTATAGACCGAATCAAATAAATAACTATGCTTTAATAATCACTGCTGAAGTAATCAATGCTCTGTATCGTATATCACGTATATAACCTATGCTCTATAGTGTTTCGATCAATCCCTGTATCTTTCATCTTTCCATCTATCCCTGTATCTTTTTTTTATCTATCCCTGTATCCCTGGATATTCTTTCGATCTATCCCAGCCCGGTCTCTATCGTGTTATCTCTGTTGCTCTGGTCCGACTCCTCTCCTCGACTGGATGGCTCTGCTCTGTTGGATGGCTCTGTATGGCTCTGGATGGCTCTGTTTCATATTATCTCCCCATGACCTGACCTGAAGGCTAGCTCCTCTCTCTGTTTTTTATCTCCACACTGGATTGAACCCGCTCTGTTTCTTTTTGAAGCTCTCCACGTCGTCTCTAATCAAGCTGTGATTCTATACGTATATAACCCGCCCCATCTATATCAGCATGTGTTTCTTTGCAAGCTGAACAGGTCCGTATGAACCATGTTTTGTACCGTTCATTTACAGGTGACAGATGGTGTAAGGGTTGAAGTTTACACAGAAGGTTGAATGGTAAACATCAGCAACAATCTCGTTCGGCGTAGTATAGATGGAGACCTTGTCCTTGAACTAAGGATAGTAAGGCAAGTTTCGTTAGGAATGTTCGTTCGTCAAGGTAAGTTCAGAAGGAAGGGGTAGTAGTAGGTAGAATTGCTAGGTTCGTTCGTAGGCTGCATGGAGGAGGGTAACATGAATAAGAAGGTCCCAATGAGGTCTAAGGTATAGGTTTCAAAGTCTACTCCCACCAAAGGAGGCATAGGTTCCAACAACGGTAAAGGTAAACATAGATATGCGAGTATCATAGTTGATGCTCCTTCCATTGGATCAAATGAGCGAAAGTTTCGAAATCAATATGTCCCAACCAAACGAACCAACCATGGATTCTTCGGACGGAAACACCAGTAGTTATGACACTACTCCAGTAGTTCTGGAAATATGGATAATAATAATCACAGATATAACTGAGATAATACCTATGTCTTAGATCAGACCTATCTCTTACCATCCATATATAATAGTAATATATTATTGAGCATGGATTTCAATAACATTGTAGTAGTAATGGCATCGAATATGGAGACCATGGTATTGGGTGGTGATACCTACAGCCTCAAACTGGGTACTAGATTCGGTTCCCTCTGGCCTATCCAATAAGGCAGCATCAGCGGATGTGATAACCCCAATTACTCCCACCCCAGGAATCATGTTGGATGTATGTAACACCCAACCCAATGGATTTCCCACCACAGGGCCTCATGCTGCACGTTATCGAACCACAGACACATAATGAACACACCCTTTGAGGAGGTTTGGGATGTCCCAACCTTTCGAACAAACCCCATGGATTCAACTTTTTATCTATTATGGATATAATATGGATAAGAATAATCACAGATATAACTGAGATAATACCTATCTCTTATTGTTGCCCAACCAACAATTTGTTTGTTGTGCCTCCTGCCCCAACCGAACCTGAGGCCATTGAGAAAGAAAGAATATTCGGGTATGGTGGGTAATGTAAGAAAGAAAGTAGTATCTAGTGTTGTACTACATGGAACCTATTAATGCATGAACTAATAAGTCTATTAAGGTGCCCCCATGACTTACTTACTGGCTAGTAGTTGGACTATAAAGGCAAGTAGGAGAAAGTTTACAGGCAAGTAGTAGTAGAGAGCTTACGGAAACAACTAGTAGTAGTTCTTACCACTACAGCTAAGGAATCAATATATCTATTCTATCTATAATTGTGGAGAAATATGATAATAATGTGGACATATATAACTGCCCTCTATCTCTTCCCCCATTGTATTAGCAGCGGAGCCTACTAGGGATTATAGCAGCGGAGAGCTAGCTAGCTCCCCATGGAGGATATTATTCCCACTGGATTATTCCAGGGATAGATATTTATTATCAAGGACAAAGTGAAACGTAGATATGGCGGTATCATATGTTTTATTTCCCAATTGGAAATGTCATCCGACCCCCCTAAAAACTATGTTTCATTGATGAACAACCTCAAATTAGATGAAGTTGGTCCGCCAACCAACAAACTTTTTTTTGTGCCTGCCCCGACCGAACCTTATGTCATTTATAACTCAAGATTTTCTGGTAATCTAATAAAGAAGGGAAATAGATATAGTGTGTTACATGGAACTTCTTAATGCATGAACTAAGATAGCTCCCCATTAATACTAAGATATAGGTCCTTATTGAGTAAGGCTGCCGGGACTTACTCCAAGGCTTAGTAGTAGTTGGACTAATAAAGGGCAAGTAGGTGGTATAGCTTACAGAGAGGAAACAACAACTAAAGGTATTTCTTTAGTCCCATGCCTAAAGCTGTAGTCCACGGCAAGAAGAAGCCTTAAGATACATTGAATCCTGGCATCAACAAGTACCAGCATTTAGTAGTATGAAGTAGTACCGGTCGGCGAAGTGGGAAAGGGTGGTGCTAGGATCACCTCAAATGGACAAGTGGAAAAGTGAAACCCTTCCCCTCGTACCTCGGGAAAGTCACCTCTGGGTCGTAGATATGCAAACTGACTTACTTAACGCAGTAGTACTTAACGCAGCAGCAGAGTTCCCAATGGCAAAGTAGTAGTTTCCAATGGCCCAACCTGTTAGGTCCCACCCCAACACAGCAGACCTATAGCAACATGCCGAACCTGTGAGATAAGCCCGCAACAAACAACACTGGGGGGTACCACTTCCCCTATCACACCCACCAGGATTAGTAGATATGCTAGTATCATACCTTTACCCCTTTCAACCTCGGCAAAGCAATCGACAGCTAAACTTTATATGCTGGTAACACATATGACTGGCAGCTGCTGGGGCTGTATTACAAAGAACCTCTGACAATGTGGTGGATGATGAGACACTGGCTATTGGCTTACCAGCAAGAAGCAATTACCCTCCTGGGTTACTATCGGACTTATGGGCAGCTTTACTATTGTCGACCACTGGGAATGGAATGTGGACTTGCAATGCTCGGCTCTATTGTGGTTTAAACCACTCACTATTTGGAACTTATCCAACACTTAGTTTTTGTTGCCTGGGCCAAACCAGAGGCTATAATATTTAGTTCAGAAGGAATACTAGCCTATTGGATGTGAAATATGTCCCAACCAAACACGGTTACTTATAGGGGAATGGGTGCTATCACCAAAATATGGGGACAAGTTCGACGTAGATATGTGCGGGCATATATGGATAACCTGAGTAGATATGCAATAATATAAGCTCTTCCTCTAGCCAAAGGTTAGAGCACAGGCCATCCATGCTCAACCTATAAGCCAAGGGGGAAACTATATGAAAGGTAAAGGGTATAGTTTATTAGCCATAATCTCATTTTTATATCCCCGATGAGGATTCATATTTCCCCGAAATATGAGGTTTGGCAAAAGGATGCGTAAGCAGGCTTGACCAAAGGGAAAGGCCCGGAGGGACTCGACTGAGGTTACGAAATCGAGGCCCGGAGGGACGGAGTCACTCACTATTCATATGGTGAGGGATTTATTGCTCACCTTCCCCAAAAAGGTGAGGGACTCGACCGAGGTACCAAGGGAGAGGAAAACCACCAAATGAGCGAAGGTTTTCAATATGGCTCACCCGAACCAACACATATGGAAACGGGTTTTATATTTAGGGAGGTGCATAGTATCACCTATTAAACAGCAAGGACGTATATATGCGATATCATCGGAATATCCGACATTTTGGGGAATTTATATGTTCCCAAAATATTAGATTCATCTGGTTTTATACATGTTTTTTATGCATCATAGATAGCGGGAATGGTTATAGAAAACTACTACCGCTTATTCACTACTAGGAGTGGCATAAAGGCAGTGATAGAGTCGTAGAGAGCTTAGACCGAGTAGTCTAAGAGTTTAGATATTAGGAAACTACTAACTACTGGATGCACTAAAGAGCTACTATAGTATGGCAATAGGAGTTATAGATAGAGAATTAGAATGACAAGAGATTGAACTTACGGACTGGACCTATGGCAAGAGAAAGGTTTAAATAAAGCTAATTTCACCTGACACAAAAGACCTAATACTCAGGCAAGTGTCATAGGGGGAGCCAGCACTATGCTCTATTTTTCACCATACCGTGTCACAAATTAAGGCAAGTCTATAAGGCTTGTGAGCTTGTAGTAAGGCGCTCATACCTATTAAGTAAGGCTTTCACTATCTATTTTTAAGAGTTAGTTAATGGGGAAGAGATTGAGAAATGACATCTTTTGTACTTGCCATGGAAAGGACGTAGGCTCTAAAGACATAAGGCCCAAAGGGATTTATTGCTCACCTTCCTTAAAAAGGTGAGGGACTCGGCCGAGGTTACGAGGTCAAGGAGGGCGAGGACGTATCAATGCGATATCATATAGTAACACGTAGGACCATATGGATTGAACGGGCACGGCTGTTCTTCCCGTATGGAGCCCCCTGGCAATAATGGTGACTAGCAACTATGGGGTGGCACTGCTGCCCAGCGGCATGTACAATTTGGTCGTGGTGGAGTTTATTTCTTGCTGGTATGATGGCTAGGTCCGCTGGTAAGGTCTCCCTGGCAATATATCCTAGTCTAGTCCTCCTTCATGTTCATGGTTCAACCCTTATCAAGAGAGGCGAGTCAAATTGGATGGACAGGTTCAACGTATAGATGCAAGTCTCGGCCTGTACAGCAAGGGGGACCCTGAAAGGGTGTTCATGGATAGTTCCGTTGTGAAGGCATGTTCATCTTATCCTTCCTCTAAGCTAAGGGGATCACCTCAAATAGACACGTTAAACGTAGAGTAGATATGCGAGTTTGGTCGAGCCTTTATCGACACTTCTTCATCTTGCCCCTTGAATGGAAAAGGTCAACGTATATATGCGAATATGTGTGTATGAGGACTTACTGTATGTGTAGCTCAATTAGACCTCCTATCTATACATGTTATGGGAATCGGGCTCAACAACTAGGGAATGGGGAGAGTAAATGGGGCTCACCAAGAACCGGACTGTAAGGTCTCCCCTCTCTATAGACGTCCTTTCTGGGCAGCACGGCGGATCGAGAACTGGTCACGTAGAACTCTCCATCCTGTTCACATAACTGGTACCGCACAGACAATCCAACCACCTCTAGGGCACAAGGGGATCTATGGATCACGTCCAACTGGTAATGGGGGATTTTATTCAACGGGTAGGCCCATAAAATATTACCTCCCGTCTATGTCTCACGGGGATGTTTTTACTATTGGGAAGGGTAGGCATGCTGTATCTGCTGGTAGTGCAGTTGGGATTCCTGCTGCCCTGTGTGCAACAACATCGAATTATAATTTTTTGTCATATTCAGTATCAACCAAACTGGTGCCTGGCCCGAACGTGGGCTTGGCTGGTGGCCTAGGCTTTTCAGGCGCCTTAAGGTCACTTGTGTAGCTCTGGGTGATTCGATTGTTTGAATCATAGGGGAATAATACTCATCTGACTCCTCTTCAAACTCCTTAACATGTCCTATATCAATTGATCGTACTCACTATGTAACTCAACATGTCCTATGCCCCTCGAATTGTATATCAACGTAAGTAATGCATTATAATTCCTACAATGTTCCGAAGCGTTAAGCCAAGCTGATTATCTATCCTAGTTGAGCAAGCAATCCAAGTCAATGAATGAAGGTGTCAGCTCCTTACCGGGCAAATGCCAAACAAAAGCTAACAAACAAACAGCAAATGCATATGCCCCATAGTTTGCCCTGTTGGTTCCGAAGGCAGGCCTTTCAACAAAGAAAGAAATCGGGGACTCGACTCGCTCTGTCTCCTCTCCGTCCGGTTAAGGCGAGAGGGGCTTCAAGCGAACCAGCACATTGTTTTTATTGATCGACTTCAATTTTAGGGTTTAGAAAGAAGGAGCGGCAGCCAATCCTGTAAGTCGAGGAGAAACGATAAGGTCTCAAAGGGCAGCCGGGCCAACAAACCATCACTCAACTCGTAGGCTAAAGCCTTGATGAACTATACTTCCACAAAAGGGTTCAGTCGCAGCTATCTATCTTGATTTATTTCAAGGGCTGGCTTGCTTAGCTCTCGCTCCTGCTTGCTTCGCTGGAGAGGGATGAAATGGCTCGACTGTTAAGGTCAATTCCGGTTGTGTCATCCCAGGGGAGGCTTTGCTTTTATAAGCTACCCAACAACTGATTAGATAGAGCCAAGTCCCAAACAAAAGAGTACAAATCCCCAAGCAAGGTGCGGAAGTAATTGGATCAGTTGGAAGGGTGGAAGTGAACGAATTGAGTGCTGTGCAGCCAATGCCTCTAAGCCCAATGCATTCTTACTTTCTTTCTGTATTTATTGATAGCTTTCTTTCTGGACCCGGAGGAATAAGGGCACATTGATAGGAGAGGTGGGGGACTAATGGATGGATGGCTGCTTGTGTAACCGGTAAGCTCTCTTCGGCAAATATCCTGCTTTCGCATCCGATCATTCAAAGTGCTAATCCTTATATAAGTAATAGAAAGGCTCGACTTAAAGCATGGAAGATCAGCAGCCAGGTAACAAACAAACAAAAGGAGTCAGTCGGATTGATGCCTTTGACCGGGTGATCGGAATCTTTCTTTTTTGCTTTTGTCAGGTCAAGCTTGGAAAGCTGGTTAGGCCAGAGCAGAATTAGGGTTTGGAATCATAGTTCAGCTCGAGTTCCCCTGCGTCGACTGTTGCTTTTGATCCATCTGTCTCCCTATCTTTCTTTGATCCGATCGCTCAGCCAAGGCATGGAGTCGAACCAACCGCCTCAAGGCCCCACTTCGAATGCACGGGTGGACATCAATCGCTTGAGACACATGAAAAGTCACGTCGGACATATGTGCAGAACCTCACCAATCCATTTCCCTAGTACGAGCAAAAGTTTGACATTTTTGATTTGACATAACTGGGAAATCTAGGATTGGCATTTGCCTAAACAAACCCACCGAATAACATTACAAGTGGCATTTTGTATAGCTGGCAAAGTGAGCTTTTTCTCACTCAAAGGGTTGGCCAACCTCCGAATCTCCCAGATCCCGGCACCGCTATGGCTGCTTCTCCCAATGTTTGTTTGTTTGTCGATACGACCGGTGCATCGGGATTGAATCCCTTTCCTACGGATTACCTTCCCTCGACTGATGGGTTCGATCCTGCTAAAAGCAATAAGAGGTGGGAAGAATCCATGGAGCACAGCTGCACCCGTTCCCCTCCGGTTGGTTCCATGCCTTGGCGCATCAACGTAAGTCCTTCCTGGTCAACTGCTAATGCTTTCTTTCCGGATACGACTTATTTAGTTCTTCCCCGCTCGGATGCACCATATTCCCCTGGGGCTGGGTCTACTTGACTCGTTTGTTACTCGATGAATTGGTACCGGAACTGGGCAGCTACTGCCTGTTGAACACACGCACTGAACTCTTAGAAACGTCATATCAAACTGCATGCACTCAAAGCCCTTGTTCGGGTTAATCCCTCTGTATTAAGACTCCGTTCCAATGCCAATATCGGGGTGAAATGGCTCAATTGTCCCTTCTCCGGTTGCTTGGATCTGGGATTGGCTTTTATTCCATGCCCCCCCTGCGGGGGTAATTGGTATCATAAGAATGAATGGAGAGGTTCCAGAGGGACTAGTCCTTTACTCGACAGCTCCGGGTGGTCTATCTCCGTACCCCCCTACCCCCTGGCAGGGTTTGGGCAAAGGGCAAGGAGAAGGGCGGAAGGGACGGGTTAAGATCCTTGTCTACGTAATAAGATGTGGGGATGGATGAACTCGTGATTTATACTAAAGATTGCGTGTACCCGAAACGGTCGATAGAAAGAAATAAATCAATAAAGATGCGGAGAGGATGGAATAGAGGACGCTATCGAGGGCCTTGAAACCGAAGCATCCAACCCATTATTCAGGCCCACGATTGATTCCGCCAGGGATGGATAAAGTAGATTCAGTCGATCCCCTTCCGATCCCGAAAAGAAATAAATGGTGAGATGAGACGTCCGTGCCATTAATACGTAGATATACATCTATTCTTCATTGATTGTCGGTGGCGGATCTTTACTCCTCTCGAAAGTGATCGGTGGCTCGGAACCAGCAGCAGAGGTGTCGGTGCAGCCATCCGTACCAATGCATCTTAGCTAGCAGCATGCCGGTTCGAAAGTCGATGAATCAGCGACGAAGCGCAAAGCACTACCCATTTATCCATCTATTCTCACAGAACTAGCTGCCTTAACTATGATTTCTATAGAATTGCTTGTTCAACTCCAATAGAAAGAAGCTGCACTTCATTAACTAGAAAACATGAAAGCTTAGATTGAATTGAACGTTCTCGCGACCCACATCCACTGCGCCAGACTCACTACTCGTAATATTTGCTAATTTGGAATATGAATATATATCTCGATAAAGATCCATCTCGAGGAGAGCATAGTTAAGAGAAAAGTATGAAGTGGAGCCACTCTGCTGCCATTTTCTGTCACACGAACAAGAGTGAGTGCAACACTCCGACATATTCTAAGTTGAGAATCGCCAAATGGCCAGCTTCATCGCAGAGCCTTGAGGATGGACTGCTTCACCTAGAATTAGAAGAGTGTCGGGGGGACAGAAATTTTGTGAGAATATGCTTTGTTTATCACACTTGCAGGAAGAAATCTTTAGAGGTACAGGATTTCTTATATCCACTCTTTACTTACTATTTGTTCCTCCACCCTAGTCCTTGGAGTGTTTCCCAACATGAAGTCAGGTAGCAGTAGGGGATCAGGGGACCCATATACCTTACTACTACCCACCCGCCAGAAATACTTACTTTACCAGCCCTATACCATGAGGGCTTTGGAGGGACAATTATCAGACCTTAGAACCCACGGATGGATCATTGGATCGTGGGATGGAAATCGGAATCAACATGGGAATGGCCAATGGGATTGGGATTGGGATCATTTATTAGCCCTTCCCTTAGACCTAGTAGAACCGTCACTAGAACTTTCATATACCTGAGAGTTTAGCTTCTACCTTACCCTCTTTATACCTGAATCGAGCATGGAGGCAGCCCAACCTCTAAGCCAGGAACACTCAAGTAGCTAGCCAGGGGCATGCTATGACACACTCCCGGAACTTACACTGTCACTTACTCAAACCTATCTACGCACACCATCGCTAGCACCATCACACTGCCCCGTCCAATAGCTATGGGAAAGAAAGCTAGTGCAAGCTAACGAACTCTACTAACTGATTCACTGAGACTGACCTACCCCCATGCATTGGAACAAAGCTATGGGAACCATTACTCGCTCACCCCCAACTACTGCCAAGATACCCGACTTGACATCCGCCAAACCGTATGCAGGTGGGGGTGTCGCTTACGAGATACCGTCTGAGACACGATTTACCGCTTCTTTATACCACAGATTTATGCCATCTCGAGGCGGTTCTTTCTTTTACCCACCCCCTACACTGCTCCAAGCAGTGAAGATTAGAAGCTAACTCTTTCCCTCCTCCGTCATTATTGTTAACTTTGTTTCCCTCACCCCCCGAAGTAGAAGAGAAGCCACCTCACAGTGGGCCTTAAATATCTCGTCCACCTTTATTTACAAAAGCAGTAACCCAAATCAGATGGATGAGCACTTTAAGGAATGATAAGCACACTTCCAAAAGAATAATTTGTTTTCACCCATCGGTAGGTAGGAGCCATCCTGAACCCCCGGTTCAACTATTTTGCTCCCGGGGACCCGAGTTCAAGAAAGTAAGGTCGATGAAGCATCAATAGCAACAGTTGTTGTTGAACTTATCATTGAATAACCTCCCTTCCTTCCGGTACTCTCTCTCAACTGCTCAGATGAAAGCTGTAGCGAGAGGGGTTCAGTTCAGGCAGGTGTTCAGTTCAGGTTAGTCGCTTCCTACCGGCTGAGTCCCAACTAGTTTAATTGTTAACAGTGACGTTACTTCCTCCCATCCTATCTATAGTTGCATGCTCTTCATCTGGAGGTGAAGGCAAGCTCCCACCCGGATATAGCTATCCTCTATGGGCCTCTAATCCTATCTATATCCTGCCGATTGCATCCATCGATCAGGTTTACCCGAACGAACAATCCAACTATAGGATAGCCGCCGGGCCGGGTAGCTCCTTCCTCGTTGAGCTGGACCGAGGGACCTAACTACTTCTGGATTGAACTCCTTTCCGTTAAAGCAGGTAGACACCTTACTTTTCACCTATTGCTGAAGCCAGGAATGCTTAGTGGGCGGGGAACCTGCTAGAGACCTTGATGAGTAGTACCTTGCTCCCCCCGAGTCTGGATTACATTGCGGGACGACCGGATGGATTGTGGGTGGTTGATTAGCCCAGGCCTCTTAGTAGCGTGCTGGGGATGGATGGTGGTCCCAAAAGGGGTTCCCTTTAGCTTAGATCGTTGAACTGCGGGATGTCTGGTTGGATGATGGTAAATAAGAGAGCCTTGTTTAATGGGCAGACTTAAATAACAACACCACTTATGAATGATGAATCTTAGCACTCTTCTTATTTACCTTTACCCTACCTACCCCTTAGATTAGGAATTACTATGGGTGGTACCACTATTACCTTTAGAACCTTCTGGGTATCTTACCTACTTGGATTTAAGAGCAGCCAATATGATTCATCCGTTAGCGGGCACCCATTCTATTGCTGCTAGGAATATATATCTATATATATACCTGCCTTTAAGTTTATGCCTGCCCTTAAAGAATGCAATCGAGTAAGCCTTAAAGAATGCGCAATAGATTGATTGATGATCCATTGAGAATTATGAATGCCAGCTAGATGAGATTGATGAGCCAGTGATTTAGAAAGCCTTAAAGAATGCAATCGAGTAAGCCTTAAAGATTAGATTCTGAATGCATGCCAGATGAAATTTATTGAACGATTGATTCTGACTGAATGAAAGCCAGATGAAGATTATATTCATGGATTGATACAGCAACAGCAGCTTGAGAAGATCCACCGGTTCGGGCTCCGCAGGACACCACCATGCTGCTTTGGTATGATCCCACGCTTTCAGGAAGCCTTACATGCCCTCACGAAGCATTGATTGAGCCATTGAGAAAGCCAGTAAGAACCAGCTAGATTACACAGAATTGATTGATTGATGAGCGATTGACAAAGCCAGACTGAATTCGATTGAAGGTCAGTTTATGATCTCAGCATCAGTTTGGGCAGTTGAGAGAGATACCATTTGCTTGGCTGTTTAGAGAGAGAAGAAAGGCCAGGCAGTATACGCCCTCAGCATCACATCAGTTTGGGCCATATAGAGAGAAGAGAGAGAAGCCAGTAAACAACCTCAGCATCAGTTTGGGCAGTTGAGAGAGATAATCAATCCAGGCAGTTTGTCAGAATCCTAATCATCCTCCAACTACTCCTAAACATCAATAAATTGGACTGACTATGCTTTTCGAATTGTATATAAACATAAGTAACAGATGTGGTATATGCTTCTTGGTGGAAGTGATATGCTTGGTTGAAGTTATATGGTTGGTGTGATGTGGATGTGTAAGATGTGCCTATTTAATCTGTAGGTGGGCTGTTGGACTTGGCTAATTGGCTTATAATTGGCTGAAGGTTAAAGGCTTCTGGTGAGAGGGTAAAGGCAAAAGATGAAGGCTTGGTGTTTGAGGCTTCTGTCTAAAGGCTCAGGGTTTCAGGCTTATGGTTCAAGGTTCCAGGTTACAGGCTCGAGGTTTCAAGGCCTTCCTAGCTTTCTTAGTAGATCCTTGTAGATCCTTATCCTACCAAATTATTATAATATAATGCAAAAAGACTCTATTTGGTCAATTTCACCGCGTTATAAGGGTGTAATTATCTTAATGGACTGTTTTCTGGTGTCTAGAGGTGTGTGTAAACGCTTGGCTGTCGAAAAACGATTCCTTCCTTACCTGAATACCTGTTGAAATTGCATGAAAATGCGCGGCTACTTTAACCCCTTTAAGGTAATAAGAGGCAAGTCAGAGAACCTTTCCTTGTAATTGGGCAAGTCAGATAAACCCTTGTAATTAGGCAAGTCAGATAAACCCTTGTAATTAGGCAAGTCAGAGAGTAGAAAGAATCTATCCTTTCCTTCCCCGATCGCTAAGAAGGCTCTGCCCCGATCTGATAGTAAGCCAGCCAGCGGGGGAAAGCCAGCGGAAAAGCCAGCCATTCGTCACGTCTGAACCCGCCTCATTAACTGCTTCTGCACAGCAACATATATAAACGAATTCACATCGGTATTTCATTAATAGAAATTACGTAATTGAATCAATCGAGCGGTTATCGAAATAACGTAGATAATATGCCGATTAATGCATCAAGTGAATCAATTGTTTTATCACACTTTATAGCTCAAGTAGCATCGTATACAAAGAGAGATGCCACCCTTCAGCGGTAGATATCTCATTTTTCCCGGTACGCTGGTCGCTGGATAGATTCCTATTGAAGGATCTAGCCACTAGGGTTCGAATGGTGCGTAAATTGAATCAATCCTTGATGTCTTTCCTTCTCCCTGAGCTGAGTTGTTCAGATTCAGAGAGAAATGGTTCGATTTGATCCAAAAGCGAGTCTACAGCTCGGGATTTGTCCTCGTGAGCCTTCCGGAGCTGGATTTGTGCTCTAACGTTATCAAGGTGGTTGCGTTACGGCATACCCACTCTCCCATTAGCGGTATTTTCCATATATTGAAAATACTACCTCTATTCCCCGGAGATGCAAGAAGACATGGTTAGCCCACTTGACTCTACTTTACTGGAGTCCTGTGCTCACCCAAGCTATTGTATTCAATTCTATTGGGATAACAGTTCCAATGGTAGAACGCTGGTCTCCAAAACCATAGGTTATGGGTTGAATCCCCCTTCTCCCGCATGCATGTGAAGTATCAACAAGCTCTTAACACCTGCACTATTTATCCATCACGACTGGACTTCTGTTATGGCCCGCATTTACCCGAAAAATCGGTTTTTATGGGAATTGCGCCTTGACCCCCGTCAATAATCCATTTCATCGCATCGCCTCGTTTGCCTGGTCCGAAATAGAGATTGAGGTCGAAGGGCGGGCCGGGGAAGTGGGGAAAAACGACCCAAAGAAATCTTATAACTCTGTAACAATCGAAATGGCTAGCTACAGTAACTTATAAGGCTGCTCCGATCCAGAAATAAATTAGAAAATGCGTATGCAAGAGCTGGCGTCAGTTTGCCTGCTTAAAAGTAGTTCCGAAAGACGAAGATCGAGTGGGGCCGACACGGTCTTTCACCGTGGCACCAACATTCGCAGGGTGATTCGGTAGCTGCTCCAATTGGAATACCTGGCCCAAGAAGGTGATAGGACATGTGTCGAGCAGATGGGACTGAGGGCAGTGGGTGGAATATGCGTCTGCCCAATCTCCCTGCTAGGCCTGAGCGTAATGGGGGCAAGTCGACCGGATGGAGTGAGCAGAGAGTAACCCAACCTGGTGAAAGGGATAACTACGGGAAAAACGAAACCCAATATATAAGATATCGGGGACCAAGCCGTAAATAGCGGCCATAATGTAGTTCAAAGCTGCCTGCCACATATTGTGGAATGAAACAACCCGACGAATTACCAACCGATAGTATAGGAGAGTGATAGTTCAGTATCAGCTCAGTATATAGTTGAATAGATCCTAAGTTCATGATAAGAAAAGTCTTAGTCGTTTTACTAATAGCTAGGATAATACAGAATAATATAGTCTATTAAAGATATTATAAGTATGGTATAATAAGTTCATCAGGATTGATACAATAAGTATCTTCCAGTTCTATCTTCCTTCTATACTAAGTTATATCAAGGAATTGGCTAAGAATAAGAATGGTATAATTCAGAAGATACAAAGCCTAGTCTTTGGCTTCTGGTAAGTGTTTTTTCTAAATCGATGTATTAGTAAGGCTAGGTTTATTGGTTCGAGTACTAAGGAAAGTTGTCGTTAAGGTGGGTTCCAAGGGTTCTGTACTATAGCTATGGTTGAAGTCCTATTCTTTTTAGGGGTAGTTTATGATTCATCACTTCTAGTTCCTTAGTTTATTATATATTTGTTCCTTATGTTATTAGTTTATAATAGTGAGTAATGAGTAGCTTCTTTATCCTTTCCTGATAGAGTTCTATCTTATTTATATACAATAGAATAATATCTTATTTAGCTTCCTAATAGAGTTCTATATTATATAGTAAGGAGTGAGCTTATAATAGGATACATAGTATATTCCTTAGTGTTCGGAGTTAGCTAAGTAAGAAGGAGTAAGTAGGAGAGTGCATAAGAGAAACCTACATGGTGTATTGGATCTCCTTAAGCTATAGTGTATTTGTATCGATGTCTGAGGGATGGTAGGTTTTTTTAGAAAAGTACGCCGTAAGAAGCCTAGTTTAAGTGAAGTCAAATGTCAAGATACTGCATACCTGGTTTAAGACCTATTGTTTATAGGTAAAGTGATGACTCACCATATATATATATAAAATAGTATTCAAGTATCTTATGGCTTCCTGTTTCTTCTCTCCCCCTAATAAGCCCCTCTTTACATACCTCTGCTTCCCTTCCAGATCTAGTTGCCTGGGCTTGCTCTTGGTGCCACTGCACTCCGGGGGTTTTTAGGGGGGAATCCTCGATAGGTTAGCTTGTTGGATGAATGATGGTAGTAGCTAGCCTGTGAATAGAATATGGTATAGGTGTAGTAAGTAGCTTATGGTACGAGTGTATCCGAGGAGAGATCCCTAACCCACATAGTGTAGTGGGTTAGCGTCTCGAATCGGGCTGTCCTGTTGCTTGCTTCTGATCCAACCAATCTATCTAGCTAGTTTCACCAATCATCCATCTGTCCAATAATAGGTCCCTTTCTCTAACAACCATTCCACCCCCATCGTTTGTGTATACCCCTCGCTTCATGGGTTGCTTCTATTGCTAGTAAGCTTGCCATATGCCAGTATAACTGAGTCTATCGGTCCGTCAGCCATAAGCTTCCCTTCATAGATATAAGTATATAAGTATATAAGTATAGATTGGTTAGATTGGTTGACACTGCTTTTAGTCCTTGGGAAGGAGTGACAGTAGTGTGCTGTGATCGTTGATTAGTTAGTTAGACCATGAACTGTTATGATACGAGATATGGTTGTTGGTTGTTTCTGTGGTAAGTTGGTAAGAAGTAGATGAAGAGGATATAGTTGATTCGTTGTTCGATATTGGTGGATTAGGAGGATTAGATACCATATCTGTTATAGTACAATGCACCCTTCGTTGTTCTGATGGTTCGAGAGATAGTTAGGAATAGGTTAGTTCGTTAGAGATACATTAGTGAGTTCGAGTAAGGGGATAAGTTAGTTATAGCTTGGTTTGATATGGTTAGATGTTAGGTTTGAACGACACATTAATTAGAGGTTGATTAAGTCGCTGTTTATCTAAATGCGATGTTATTAATAAAGGCGATGCTCATAAGATGGTAAAGATGTATAAAGGATTGGGAAAAAGCGAAGCTTAGCTCTGATTTATTTACTTTATGGTGATCTGGTATTACGTTATTGGTGAAAGTGACATTGATGGCTGTGGTCAACTTCTTTAGTAACGTTTATTTATGATTATTGTAAATGAAAATTTGTTACACCATTTTTGGTCATCTAACTTTTCATCATTAGATGGACCCAAGTACACCATGTAAGACCAGTTTTACCCCAAGTAAAACTGCTTTCACTATGATTAATTAGAAAACCCCAAAAGGAATAATTAATTAAACCATAATTTAATTATTATTCCCAGTCATGTTTAACCCAAAAACAAAGAAATTAATGAGATAAACCCATAGTTATCTTATTATTTCTAGGAATAATTATTTAAATAATATTCCTTGTTAAATATGACCAAATCAACCACCATTAATCAAATAAATCATTATTTATTTGATTATATCCCAATCACTTCCTTAAAAAGATAAATAAATCATTTATTTATTTATTTTTCACTAATCAAGGGATTTGACCCAAGTCAAACACCCTTTCCCTCCAACAAATAATAATAAAATATTCCATAGAGGTGGATCTAGATTTGGTTAACATTATTTTAATCATGCACCACGATCTAGAATGACCCAATATTTTGTTATAAATAGGAGGGTTTTCCCCTTCATTCTTCACCTTTTGTTGCATACTAGATCACTCTGGATCTATACACTCGGTCTCATTTACTGCCATTGTTGCTCCCATTGAGCTCTACCTTCTACATTGGGTTTTCTACATCTACAAGAGAGAGAAAGCTTAGATCTGAAGTGCTGAGGACTGCAAAGAACCCATCCCATTGAGGAGATCTGGATACACCTTCTTGTTTCCTCCCAGGTGCCCTGTAATATAAAAATTCATTCAAAAATCGTGTTCTTGTCTTGTCTGTTGGATGCATAGAGCAAACTCTTTACTTTACTGCTTAATGTCTTTCCATTTATAGATCTGTTTGTTGCAGCACTTTAACTACTAATTGCAGATCTGAAGATGTTTTGCAGCCATTATTGTTGTTAGGGCTATTAGTTATACGTAGCTAAAGTGGTTCTTTTTCGTACACTTCGACGAAGAATTCATACTAACAAAGCGCTACCCGCAGTCCACTAAACGAGGGGATATCGATTGGATCCTGCTAAAAGTTTGGGAGAAATCAGATGGAAATAAACGTCCTCTGCTTAGACAAAGCTTGCCGGAGTCAAGTTGCCGTCCATACCCCATACCACTTGTTTGTGTCCCCCTGAGCTACCAGCGAATAAGCTAGGTTTATTTTCATCATTCAGTCTCCATTATTTTCCTAACTAGTCCCTTTTCCTTTCTCCCTGAGCATAAGCGAAGAATCAGTCTTCTTAGCCTTAGTAGTAGAGTCATAGTGTACGTTCCATAGAGTAAGGTCTACTAGCTAGCTTCCGAGTCAGGTACACTAGGCCATATAGACTTAACTTAGCCGGTATGAACTAGCACTTGATACGACTTTCCTTTATCCCTGAGCCTTAAGCGATTCCAGCCATAAGTTAGGTACTACTAGCCTGTCAGGTACTAACTGGCCTTCAGTTACTCCGGTCCATAAGATTCCCGAAATTAGCTCTTTCTTTCAACCTCTCTTTCAATCTCTATAACGACTAGTCAAGAAGCTAACTCCTAGCTTCTACTCTCTGTGCTTAGCCGGAGCTGTTGGCTCTAATGACTGAACGGAGCTGTAGTGGCTCTAATAACAGTTCAATAAGACTCTTTCTCTTAACCCTTGATCTTAACCCAGCTCTTTCAACAACATCGGATTTATTATTTCTATCGCACTCCCTGGTCTTAGGGTTATTGTCACCTTGCCTGTTGGTCTTTATTAAGCCATAGAGTGTGCCTAGTTCCGTTCAAGCCTTCTCTACGTTCCTTAAGTCTCCACATTCTTGTCATTTTCAAGAGCAAAAAGAAACCTCTCTCTTACTTAGCTGAGCTAGAACGATTCCAGCCATAAAAGTGACTACTTGCCTTATTACTTTTCTTTCTTCCTTGCTAACTCTTAGTAGTGATTTGAAATGAGACTTCTGCACTTTCAACTGGCCTTTCTCTCTATTAGTGCAGAGTGAAATCTCTTTAGTCTTACTATTTCTCTCTCTTTCTCTGTTCGCCTCTACTCCCGCTGTGCTTAGCCTCTCTGTAGTGCGAGTGAAAGAAGACTCTTTCTTTCTCCCCTTTCTCTTAACCCTTTATATAACGACTACTTTTCTTAACCTCTTGCCTTAGTCCCTCTGTCTCTGTAGTTCCAGCTCTTGAACCTTAGCTCTCTCTCTTGCCATTCAGAACGAATAGTAAACCTCCCCCGCTTACGCTAAGCTTAGATCTCTAGTGTTATGACTGGTTGATTTCCAGCTGACTTATGCAGGTTGAACCTTTCACAGTGAGTAAAGAGCCATTTCTTTCCACTTGTGTCCCCTGAGCCTTAAGCGAATAAGCTCTAGGTTGTTTGTCTCCAGTAGATAAATTAGCTTGCTTTCTTTCAACCTTCTCTTTCAATCTCTATATTGCATAAAGTCCAGGGCTAATTGGTGTAGTTCTAGCAGGTGAGAGGTTTGTATGGTACTTCAGTAAATGTAAAGCAGGGTAAAGGTTCATGATGATAGTGCCTACCCTACCATTCCTTGCTAAAGCAAGAGGTTGGTATTACTCCATCATTCTAGGATTAAGCCAGCGGAAAGAAAAGCAAAGAGGTGATCTGTTTCTGTAAGGTAAAGTCTCGGCACTAAGGCAATGAATTCCTCAGGTGGGGTCTAGGGCTAACAAAAAGCTTAGCTCCGTCCGAAGGTGAATGAATGCAGTCTGTCTGGAAGGCGGTAAAACCAACCAACCAACGGCTCGCTCTATGTGAAGCAGATGCAAGGCAGTAAGGTGTGGGGCATACCATCCAACAAGGCTCTCCTATCCTAATTTAAAACTAATCAATTCCTCCCTCCATGTTTTTGAAGTTCTGGCTTGAGTTCCTCAATCCAGCAGTTTCCACCCAGGATCTCTGCTAAAAGTAAACCCTACCTATTCGCTACTCGGCAATCCATCCAGCCAGCCATGTAATCCAGCAATAATGAAAGGCATGGGAAGCTCCGATAAGTCCTCGTCGAATCGACTAATCCATCCAGCCGTGTCTATGAAGTTATGGCTGTTTCTAATCAAATTGGCAGTTCCACAATCTCTGCTAAAGGTGAAACCCTATCAGCTAATTTACCATCCAGTAATCGATCATGGAGAGCTCATAATCAGAAAAGAAACTGACTGAAAGCCAGATTCCTTTCTTATTTTATGGGCGGTAGAATCCAAAATCTGAAAGATTCAGTAACGAAAACTTCGCTGTGTGGCTTGATTTGGTATCAAAATTTGGTTTTTCATTAGGCAAGTCGATGATTTCCAGCATTTCAGTTTCTTTATTCCCTTCCATCCATAAAATAAGAAAGGTGATGGGTGATTTGTTCTAGTTGTAGTTTGGATTAGGAAGCTTGCCCTCACCCACGGTCGAATGGAAGCGACTAATAACAAATGCTATAACTTTCACCCGGAGTCGGTGACCCCTCTCTTTATGGGTAGGATAGGCGAACAAGCAAAAGCATGCTCGAGGGAAGATAGTTGAACTCAAGTTAGTTCTCCTTGCCCTGGACAGCAGAAGTTGCCGTCTAGTTATAGCCGAAGTAGGAAAGCTATCCAGCCAGAAGTTAACTACCTTATCGACCTAATTCCCTTTCTACCATGGCCGAAAGGAAGGTTGATGAGGGGGTGTAAAGCTATATCCATCCTTCACCCTCGGTTGCCCATGCTTTATTTTATAAGCATCCTCCTTTCAGCAGCAGTAGTTCTTCCTGCCTTACTTTCAGCAGCAGTAGTTCTGCCTGCCTTTCTCAAGATAACCTTCTCCTCAACCAACTACACATACACAAAGCTTAGCAAGTGCTCGATATCTGGATCAGATTCATAGCTCGACCCCTATTGATATCCCGTACGTATATTAATAAGAGGAAAGAGTAGCACCACCCCGAACTTGGCTTTTTTATGCTCAAGAGCTGCTGGGTATTAATATCGATATGGAACAGGAAAGAGATGCTGCTACCTTTGCTATGGACGTTTCCGGTGCTGGTGCTGAGCCAACGAAGTAAACTACAGGTGCTGCTGGTGCTAGTGGTGGTGCTAATGCTACTGATGCTACTAGTGATGGTGCTAGTGGGTAAGCTAGTGCTGCTACTGATGCAGGGTATCGATCTCGCTCTCGATCTGGAAATGGAACTGCTACTACTGGGGATGGACCTGCTTCTGCCTCCTATGCTACTAGGTATAGTTCTGGCTTTGATGCTTATGATGCTGCTGCTGGAACTGGATATTCAATACGTCGAACTGGTAGCTTTGGATCTTTACCTGGGGCTGGAAGGGGTGCTGGTCAAGCCGTTGGTGTAGGTAGTAGCGGAGAAGCTGGGACGGGAAAGGACGCTAGGAACTGAAGTATAAACACTCCTTGCAAACTATTTCTATTTTTTTTACATTTATTAGAATAGAACGTGTGGCTAGACGTTAGACTTGACAGAAAGAAAAAGAGGCTAGTCGAAGATACAGGCAGACTTATTGGGATTGCTGACTAGACCGTGTGGCGAGAGGCTAGATTAAGACAACGACAAAGTAAACCCTGTCAAAAGGGGCGGGGCAGGGTGGACGGAATGATTGATTACCCCAAAACGGAGTGGATGCTTCGAGGGATGCGGTGTTTTGATTTAGACATCGCTTATATACGTTGCTACACCCAGAGTCTATGTGCTTTTTGGATTGATAGATGTCTGCCAGACGAGAGATGTCCGCTAGATGAGAGAAGGTCCCCATCACAGGATATCATTCAAACTGCATACCCGGGAGAGATAGGTCCCCCATACCCCTAACTTACCGCTACGGAACACAGGGAGGGTTCCTACCTGGACTGGGATGCAATCACGATGTGTTACATACGTTGATTCACTATTCGACGATCAGACGCTACAGACAATGGATATATGCATCATTACTCATACTAGATCTTCAATCCAAGTACACGTCTACCAAGTCTACATGTGCAAGTCCACCCAGTACACCCAGTACGACTAAGGCACCTCCCGAGTATACGTACACCAAGTACACGTCTACCAAGTGTGCAAGTCCAACAAGTACACATTCACCCAACACGGTACAGTACGGTACGGGGCCGAGTGAGTGAGTCACAGACATAGGGTCTCCGATAGCCATTGCCAGAAGGTCATTGTCACAAGGTCAGTCGATGGCCGACCGCATTGCCAGGTGTCATAGCCGAGAGCCTTTGAGTAGTCGCCAGGAAGCAGGTGGTGGTTATCCTACGTGTGTTACCAGTTCGATGTGAACAGAAGGTTCTTTTGCGGCAACTGTTTATCATACCCCAGGCCCCTCACCCAATAAGTAATGGTGCCAATTCACTTGTTGAGCCCCAGTCCGCCATTATATACGCATTTATGCATTACCCAATTCGCCTACCCCATTAACCTTTCAATTTCTTTTCCCCACCCTTTTATATTCGCAACTACTACGTTCCTATCCCTCCCTATGGTCCACAGGTTATGGCTCTGAAACTCCAACTAGGCCCGCTCCCCATCTCTACCCTTTTGGTTTGTTCGGAAAGGCTTTTATTACATACATTCTCTTCGGGTTCAGAGCATACATCCGGTCGAGTAGGAGGAGGTTCTTCCTGATTTTAGAAGCCAGCTCATTAGAAAAGTTCTTAGAAAAGAGTGATCCTTCCAAAGTTACTTAGGATGGGTGGGCGCGCCCTTTTCTCAATAATTGACAGAATGAAAGAAGGGGCGTAGCGGTTCAGTCCTATCTAAACTGGCTAGTGGTTTCAGGGCCCCAAAAATAAGCATCCTCACTGGTTCCATATTCTATAGATTCAGATCGAGATACAGTAAATTCTCCAGTTTGATATCGGGTGGGGATATTTATACTTTATATCTTTTATTTATACACTTTACGATGCTATCTTTGGATATTTCTTCGACCCCCTCATCTTTTGGATTAGATTATGGATACCCTTACCTTTAGTATTTTATTTTCTCACAGACCGCCTCAGCCCTCAGCCTTGGGACTTGCCTTTTCAAAAATATGCCTCTGACCTCCTCCTTGGGACCAGACTTACACTCCTCTGGAACCTCAGACCTCACCTATCTAGATCCATACAGGCTCTGACCTCACCTTTCAATCCGCATGAAGCACTACGCTTTATGTACGCATTAAGTACACTCTTTAGTAAGTCCGTATTCAGTTCGTATGATGTCGTCCGCTTGAAGTCCTATGATGGTCGCTTTAATATGTCCGTATAATGTCGTCTTAAGTCCGTGTCCGCTTCTGATGTCTGCCTTTCTGTTGTATGCTTTCTTTATGCTTCCTGTCCGGTTGGTGTCCGCATTCCCTTCGCCGCATTCAGTTCGCATTCAGACGGCCGCCACAGTCCTGCTAAATGGGCCCCCCCCAGGATCAATCCCAGGATCCTGAACTTGAGACTCACATGCTTGAAGTGGTGGTTACCAAAATAGTGTTTTTGTGGCCGAAATCAATATAAATAAAGATTTTGATTGAATGAAAGATTGAGGATAGATGCAGGAGGAATGATTGATAGATGGAGGAAAGATGAAAGATGAATGAAAAAAAGAAAGATGGTGGAAGCTGAGCGAACCAGAATTAGTGGTGGTTGAAGAAGCCAAGTCGTTTGAGGAAGGTGGTGCATAGGTGCACCAAGTCAACGAAACACCCATACTGATTAGATTATGCTCGCTGGCCGTGGAGGAGTGGACAAATGAAATGGGACTGAACAAGTCAAGTCGTTTGAGGGAGATCACCAATGAAACGAACCCACGAGAATAGAATGACATGATGTGTTTCCTATGAGCGAACCAGAGCTTAAGAAAGTGGATGTTGCCGATGTCAATGAGTTGTGTTTGTGAGGTGGGTGGGTCACCAATATTGATTGGATTCCACTTATGCTCGTTGGGATACTCGGCTGCGCTAATCGGGGGGAGTTTCCTCAATCTTATGGAGTACACGGGTGTGTATTGGGTAAATGGGCGTCTATTTCATGGGATCAATATATGAAACTACAAGTGTTATCTCCTTTCCTACTGCGAGCAATGACCCTTTCAAAGTGCCTTTTATTTGCATTTATCAATTTATTAGGAGAGGCCATTAGAACGGGGAAGATGGGTCAATTGCTTATGGCATATGACCCTTAAGACAGACTAGATAGCGTTTTTAGAACATACTAACTCTCATATAGAGTCACTTTCATATTAGGCATTTTTTATTTGGTACAGCCTGTCTTAGATTGGATTGGCGTACGGATCTATTATGTATGATGCTACAGATCATCATCGCCGGTCGGAATGGGTATTTCACTATCTATGGATATGCTGTCTTTGGATGGGCTCGCTTGGCACATGGCGCTGTACTAAAATATAGTGACTGATGACCTTAGATGTAGCTTTGGATAGAAAAGGCTCTATATAGGCAGCTTGTAGAGTCTCATCAGGAGGCTGTAGGGCAGGAAGAGGAGCATAGGACAGAGCAGTAGGAGAAAGGATTGGAAGAGGTAGGAGGGACGAGCACCTCAGGTGGAGGAAGTCATACAGAATGACGAGGTCGGGGATGTGGCCCTGACCCAAGGAGCATAAATGAAAAGAAAGATACAAGAGGAGGAGGTCGAAGCTGCAAGTTCTAAGAAGGCCCGGATTGCCACACCCTCAGAGCAGCAAACAGCTGGAAAGTGTTGAGAGTCAAAAGTCTTCCTTCTGTGGGACTTGTTGATTCTGGTGATGAAGGCATAAAGTAGGCTAAGGCATAAGTTGAAAGGCTCCTGTCAAAAGGCATCTGGTGATAGGTAAAAGGATACAGTTTATAGGCAAAAGGCTAAGGGCGAAAGGTATCTGTTTAACTTGGTAATTATCTTGATGAAGGCGGCTAAAGGTGAGTCGGGTAAAGGCTTCTTCTGTTGATAGGTTCGAGGCTCCTTCCCACCTGGTGAAATGCAAAAAGGAAAAAGATGAAGGCTTGGTGGTTTAGGCTTAAGTCTCAAGGTTCGAGGTTTCTAGCAGAAGTTGAAAGGCTGAAGCTGGTTCATTCCCGATGAAAGGCTTTTCTCTGTGGTACTGGGCTTAAGGTTCAGGCTTAAGGAGAAAAGGTAAAGGCATCTGGTGATAGGTTATAAGTTCAAGGGTTCTGTCAAAGGGCTCCTGTCTAAAGGCTAAGAAGAGTGAAAGGTCTAAAGGTGAAAAGGTTAAAGGCTTCTTTCTGTCCCTGGGTTACAGGCTTCCGTTGACTGGCTCTGGCTCTGGCCCCTCTAAACTGTCAATAAAAAAAATCAATAACTCGGTGGGCTTTTTGGGGAAGACTAATCATCCAGCTCCTTCGATCAATTCTTTCTTCCAGGTTCAAGTCAGAGGCTTCAGTTGAGCTTGTTGGACTTAAGCATTTGGTGTTGAAGGAAATTTGTTGAAGCTAAAAAGCGATGAATACTTATGACTCACAGAAAAAGTTTCAAAGTCACCATTTCTTTCAATCATTCGTTTGTCCTCCTTCAACTCTCACTAGAAGAAATGAAACACAATTAATTAGACGATGCACTCTATGAAGAATTATATGATGCATGCTTGGTATTTGATGTGTTCTGTATATTCATAATTCTGTAATGTAATGTATATAATGTTCCTAGCTCATTGAGAGCTAAGAAAGCATGATGCAAGGTGCTGACTCACCACCTTCTTAACATCGAAACAAGCATGCTACTAAAACCTAATGAAATCCCTCCCTAATTTATATAGACCAAACTAGGTGATTTTATAGAGGAAACCATTCTGCATTCTCTAGATAAAATAGAAATAAAAGGGTTAATAATTTGAATCGAATACTTATCGAAAGAAAACATCTTAGTAGAAGGATCGACTAACAGTCAATATTGAGTTGAAAGCCAAAACCCCTATTGATAATGATCTTTGGAGTTATGTCTTCTCTTTATGCTATCTCTAGTTTACGACATGAGACGAGGCACGGAGTGGATGAGATGCCTCTTGAGAGGATTATCTAAATATCGTCACCAGTTGGGTAAGATAAGCACTGCACTGCTAGGCTATGCTATATGTAATTAGTAATCAAGATGTAATAGTAATTAGGAGATTCTTGAGACCTGAACCTTTAGTATAATAGGGGGATCGGGTTATTATTTATAATAGCTTTTGACCTAACCGCTACGCGCCTCGTTATGCTGCTCCCTTTGGAACAACTTGATTGGACTTATTATGCTTTGGAAACATAAAAACCCCACCCGCAGTATGGTGGTGTCCTGCGGAGCCCGAGCTCGAAGGGAGGGAGGCTGGATCAATCACTGGAACAGCTAGCTTTTCTCACTAGCACTGCTCACTGGAAGGAAGGCAAGCAACCCAATCAGCACACTGGAACGATTGCTCACTGCTACTTCTTATCACTCGCCGATGACATAGATAGGTGGGAGTGGGAATTTGAGGAGTGGGAAGGTGGCTTTTTCAAATCGGACCTGGGAAATTGAAGGGGCGGAGCGGTTTCAATCCCAGTTTATTAAGATACATTATTAGAGCTTTTGACTGGGACATCTTAAAGTGCAAGGGTGGACCATCCATATGAGAAATTAGGTATAGTATTGATGGATACAATTAACGTTACGCGGCTGGGCTTGGATAGAGCTGCTTGGAGACACACACTTGGCATTGGGATATTACTTATGTTATTATACCAGTCTTTAATCCAGCGTGTTATTATATATACAAAGAATGAACAGCCTATAGCCTAGTTGGTCGATATTCGAGCTTGGTCCATACCCAGAGCAGAGGGTTCGTCTGTTTACAGAGCTTGGGACCTCCGACTTACTGACCTTACCCTTATCCGACCTTACTTAGCTTACCTTTGACTTACTGACCTTATCGATGTTAATCCTTATAGAGCGTTCATGCTTCCATTGCTTAGGTTTCACTTAGACTGAAACAGCTTTGTTGTTCAATTATAGTTGTGCTTTCATTTACTTTTTATTACTCCTTACGCTTAGACAATATAGATAATGTCCATGTCCAGAAGCTACACTTACACTTTTACTTATTCTATTTTTACTTACCCACTCCCTTACTAAGCTACCCAGAGATAGAGAGAGGCTTTATAGAGCTATTATTGAAAATATTTAGATTACTTTCTATTTTCAATATCTATTTTCATAGAATCTGGGTAGATAGGTTTCCCCTTTAGGCCGTGATTGAGCCTCCCCTTGGCTATGAGGTTGAGCGTGGATCTGCATGTTTCCGTGGCATGGATGGAGGATCATAATCTAATAATTTTGCAGAGTCTGTGGAGTGGTAGTAGGTAGTAGAGTGCTCAATGCCGCATGAGGTGTTAGGTAGTGCTAACCATATCCGCATGAGTGTCTCCGGGGGTGTGATAGAGCGCGTATCAGAGGCAAGCGACAGCAACAATATAGAGGATAGTTTATGATACTGATCTCTATGTAGCTGAGATGATCAGGTGAGTTAGGCCGATAGTGAAGCCATATCGTCATCGTCGTTCATGGAGATCCATTCATTAATCAGAAAGATACAGGAAATATCCAAGTAGTGCAGCAGAAATAAAAGCTAGTTCTATCTCCCCAAGTTTTGTACTTAATAGGGTTGGTACTGTACTGGCACAATAACAATATAAATCCCCCATTGTCAGGTCAAACCACGAGGGCCATAGGCTATTCTGATCATATCATAGGTAAAAGTACCTTAGGTGCCTAGTCCCATTAGTCCCAAAGTGCTCAGGAAGTTCCGCTAGCAGCCGGTTCAAAAGCCGGTGTGTGTCACATCCTTGTCATAGTCCCCCTTGCCATAAGCTGCCCATATAATTGCATATCTACAATTAAGTAGATCATGGTGTAATAAGCCTTCTGACATAGGCGTCTATGTTATTGCTCTGACAGCCTCCCGAGGGGATTGGGGGTATAGCGAAGTGATATAGTATCAGTACCTAAGACCCCACTTGTTGGAATGTAGATCCCCCCGGGCATTACCAGCATGAGAGCCTGTGTAGGCATCCATATCCCAATATGTGAGCACTATGATTAGATCTGATAGAGTATTTATATATGAGCTCGCATGGAGACGTCCTCGCCCTCCTCGACCTCGTAACCTCGGCCGAGTCCCTCACCTTTTTAAGGAAGGTGAGCAATAAATCCCTCACCATATGAATAGTGAGTGACTCCGTCCCTTTGGGCCTTATGTCTTTAGAGCCCTACGTCCTTGCTTGCTGGGAAGTCAAGCCATACTGCCTGAACTCCTGCTGCCTTAGGTGCCCCAGCCTCCGGTGCTTATGCCTTTGTTTCTGTCTTCGCTCTTGCCTATGCCTTAGCTACCGGTCAGGTGGTTATGGGTAAACCAAATAAAAGAGAACGACGCTTACCTTTAATGGCTTTTGGATGGCTCCTCTTGTCCTACTGATCTATGCTACCTCGTATGGTGCTGTCTTTCTCGCTGCGTGCTTTTCTACAGGAAGCATCCCAACCAGCAGCTTAAAAAGTAGCCAATTTCATATCCTTTACCATCATTTGGTAGTGCTCCTACTAACTTATATATCGCTAAAGGCTGCGAGGTCTACTGGTTATAAAGAAATGGCTTCGGGCTTTGGCTCTTGTTGTGATTACAAGGATGCTGGGTCCACTGTTGACTCGAATTCTGGTGAGTAAACTGAGGTTCAAATGCATCTGGCTAACTAGCCACCTTTCCTGCTGCTCCTGCTACCACCTTTGCTTATATTGCTATTGGTAGTGCTGGTTCCAAAGCGAGATCCAGTTTATGGAAGCTCCAGTTTAAGTGCTTTATTCAGAGCCATTTGATGATGCAAGTGATTCATAACCCGTTGATCCAATTTCCCGTGAACCAGCGAAGGTATGAAAAGGTTTCAGGTGCAAGTACTTCTAATTCATGGTCGAAGGAGCACCAGTTTCAACAGCATCGTAGCCAGATCCTGTGCCCGCATCAGAGCAAGCAGAGGTGGAGGCAGGCAGTAATGCGGGAAGAAAGCAGTGATAATAAAAAGCAGGAGGGAGGTAGAGGTGGTCAGTTCAGAGAAGAAGATAAGCAGCAGTTTAGTAAGCAGGCAGCAGGCAGAGTAATAAAGAGGTGGGTGGTCGGTGAGCATGCGATACGCATGCATAAGTGGTAAAGAGGTGGTAGAGAGGAAGCTATCTGGCTGGAGTCTCCTTCTCGGTCGGTAAGAGTTCAAGATAGTAAGAGTAAGAGGAACCGTCTGCCTGCCTATTCGGTCGGTCGGAAAGGAGTAACCGTTCCCTCCCTTCTATAAGGAAGAAGATCAGGTCTCAGGCATGGACCTAGTTAACCTCGTTAAGGTGCTGGGTCTGGTAATATGCTCTCTATCCTTATCGTTCTCCGAAAAGTATCTTGTGCCACTAAAACAATCCATAATATCATCCATTCTTGGCAATGGAAATATGTACTTTATATTTCTCTTCTTTATAGCTTTAGAGTCTGTACACGTTCTATAGTCTCCATCTTTATTTGGTGCTAATACTGTAGGTATAACACAAGGGCTAAAACTTGATATTATCAGGCCTCTATCTAGCAGCTCTTCAACCTGTCTATTAACCTCTTCCTTTCTAGTGGGGTCATCCTATATGGTGCTTTGTTAGGCAAGATTGATCCAGGTATAAAGTAAATCTGATGTGAAATTGATCTAGTTAGAGGTACTCCCATTGGCATATCATCTATGATGATCTCCTTGTATTTATCCAACAATTCTTCAAATTCTACTGGCACTTTTTTATCTCCTTCTTCTCGAACCTTCTTTGGAACAATTGCAAGGCAACACACTCTTCATTCCTTGCCTGAGGAAGGGATTCATCGCTTGCTCTTCCGAGAGCAAGGACAAGCGACTTCGTACCTTTATAAAGAAATAGTATGTCATGGTAATGAAAGCCCAGTTAGATGAAGCTCAGAAGGAAATTAGAACGATGGCGGCCTTTAGTCGAGAGTTCGGCAGGCTCACCCTGAGAGCCAAGATTATCAGATTAGAAAGATATCTTTATTATGGTACGATCGATTATTCCAAGCCTAAGGCGAACATAAAAAGACACTGAATTCTCCTTATTTTACTGGGTTTATATGCTCAGGGCTGCTGAGGGCTTTAGCTAAACGCACCTTGCCCTCCTACCTCGGTCTCGTCACGACTCCGTACCTCGATCTCCTGATGGTCGGTCAAGTCACTGAACGTGCCTCACCCTTCTTTCGATATAGCCCAACCCGTAGTTGACTTACTATTATGATTGTTTAAGGTGGAATAACTTGAGCCATACTATTAGGAGGTTAGATAGGCTTCTCTCCCAGGCAGGCATTGACTTGGTGCGGCGCCAAGGATGCTTCTTTCATTCAATAGGTGCTGGGGTTGCTGCTCACACTGTCGTGGATGCTCATGGTGATGTCCTTCCTTGGTGCACTTTGATAGCCGCAATTCATTAATTTATATTCAGGTAGTTCGTACGAACTTATACCAGTGAGTGCTGCCTTATGGTGTGGCTGCTTAGCTGCTACCAAAAAAAGAATGAATGCTTTTCCATAACACTGATGATGTTATGCTGCTACCACCGAAGCTGGTGTCGTTGATGGTGCTTAGCTGCTGTTTGTGCTATTACTGATGCTGTGCTTAGGTCAATGAGCCATGTTTGTTGTTGCTAAGGCCTGAGATACATATATAAGCAGCGACCCATTTATAAACGACCTAGTGGGTCCCGATCCATGCTACGATGAGTGAAAGATGGACCGGCCATAGCGCATATACTACCCGTCCTTCTACCTGCCTTGCCTCATTCTCTATCCTTTCCGCCTCTACGCTCTCTTACCTCCCTAAGCCGCTGCTATAACTGACCTGTCGAATAATAAGCCGTAGGTCAATTATGAAGTGAAGGCACGGAGTGGAGGGATAACGTCCCTTACCTGACCGTACCAGCAAATAAATAATGGCCCCTTACCCCCTATGAGCTCTCTGCCCTGCCTTCTACAGCCCTACCTGCACCCTTCCTTCTCTCACTTCCGATGCTCTACCCCCCCTGTCATATGACCTCCAATAAGGAGGTGAGTCTTCACTCCGCTAATGAGGCGAATGCAAATATTGGTTCAAAACCACCAACCGGTGGATTTCACATAAATAAGAAAGTGCCTCTTCAATTGGGAGAAACACTTCATTCACCTTTGTGCAATTATCCTGGATTTCATCTACACGAACGGACCAACTTAGATCTCACTCGCTGAGAAGGAGCAGCTCTTGCTGTAGGGGGGGCTAGATATATTGTTCACAGTCAAATACCATGTCAAAATGCATCCTGGCTTGTCAAACTTTGTCTTCTAGACGAATTCATCAAACTTAGACCTACCTCTTTTATTACAATTGCTACGAAAAGCAGGGCCAGATATAACCACCGTTGTATTGGTCCGGCCGAACGATGTTGCGACACTTTCTCTTATCACTTTCCGGAGGCTTTATATTAATGATAACACTCTAAGGCCTTTATTTTGTCTTGTTTTTGGGGCAAGAAGCGACAAAAGCTCGATATAGTAGTAACTCAGTGCAAAGGATGGAATACCCTCTGTTCCCAGCTTATGTATGCCGGATAATTCATAAATCTTATTCTGGAGCACAAACTTCGAAGAAGTAGCTGCCCGGGGCGGGGCTTGGCCAGCAATACTAAAGTAGAACCCTTTTTCGAACACGTTTGGCAAACAGAAATAAGAGCCCTAAACAATAGCATTAATTATTTTCACTATATGGTATATACCTTATACAAAGTGATGAAACTCAGTAGAAAATGTGTGAGGGACGAAGTCAGAGCGGCACCCTTGTGACTTGGGTGATTGTACAACAAAGGGAATTATAAAGGTCGTTTCTGATAAAGCTAATGAGTTGTTGCACATTGGTGCACGTCGCATAACATAATAAGAGAAAAGGCCAAGCACAATAGCTCAAAAGGAAGCTAATTTCTTTGGGACTGCCCCCCCTCGTTCTCCACCATTTGATTTGTCCGGGTGGCTGGTGGACATAGCCAGCTCGGACAGCAAATAAACTACTCTTTTTTTTGGACGGTCCTGCCTTCCTTCCTGCTGATTGAACCTTTGATTGAACCATTACCCACCCCACACCAACGATTTAACTAGTTGAATTCCGATTAGACCTTCCGGGGTTCGTTCCTATTGGATGGTCCAGCCCATCCTTCACCGGGGGTGTTCGGTTCAGTTAGCGGCTATTCTGGCAGGAGCACCTCCGTTGGGAGGCAGAAAAGGAAAACTCAGGTAGGCTCCGAGGCCATTAAGTTGTCCTGGAAGCAAGAGGCTCCAACTATTGGGAGGTAGGCCGGGACTGACTCCCTCCCTCGTGAATTATCTGAAAGCATGCTCCTTCACTCTGTGGGAAGGCATCAAAACAAAGGATGGATATAAATGGCTGGATGGAAGGCCTTCCGGAACTAATACCGTAACTATGATGGCAGCCCCGGGAATAGCAGATTAGTTGAGGTCCCTGATCAAACTCCCTGATCAGATGTTGAGGGAGCAGCCTTGGCTTCCTTCCTTTAGCTAGTCTCCCCGGCAGTTGAAGCAAGTCTAATTGCAGTTTCATACTCATCCTTTAATTGAATTCATTGATTCCAGGTGTGAGTCAGATTACACTTTCAAGCATGCAAAAAAGGAGTGTAGTTCACGGACAAATAGGAATATTTGAGGTCCAGCTCTCAAGGAGTTGCGGATCATAGCCTTCAATGAAATACATGGAAATAGGGAGCTGGATACAGGGAAGTCAGTCATTGGTGGAGCATTTTCCCTTCTGTCCTCTCGGTCAATAAGTAAAGCGTTTAATATAGAACTAAGCATTTCCCGCTCGTCGAATCTCCGGCGAGGTAGGCAAGGCAGCTGGAGTGGTTCGAATGTTCGGGATCTATTCCTGTCTCCAGTCTAAGCTGCGGATTCCTATCCCTCCCTCAAAGGAAGTCCAGTTCTTCTTCTTCTTATTCTACTAGCCAATTCTTTTCACTAGGTGCTCCCGGTGACTGTGATCTGAGACCAACCTTCTTGTCCACATTTCATTCCGTACAAGTTTCCTAGTTTCTTTTATTTCCGTTCTTCCAAGGTAGATACTTTGAATGAGACGTTGCTTGAATCCCCTGGCCTGGATGTCGCATTCCTGGGCCCAGCTCATTTCCCATTTCCTACTCTACTGAAATGGATCCCGTGTTCTTGGCTTCTGTCTTGATCCTATTCAGAACCCATTCCTATTTATTGGAACCCTGGTTTCCTGTCGGAATCTTAGCAACACCCTCCTGTCGGAATCCCTTTCTAATGCTTGCTGGGTTGTTTGTTTGGTACATGGTCGGTCTGATTTACCCATGATGGCTATTCTTCCCAAACTGCTCGTACTCTTAACCCCAAACTCGGTGCAGTGCATTTATCTACTTCCATGGAATCTCCCATGTCTTCGTACCGCTGCTCCTAGTTATTTCTTACCTGCGACTGCTATCTCACTGCCTCTCTGTTTGCCTGCTGTCTATCCACTATCAAGCTTGCCTGCCCGTGCTCCATTCCTAACTCCCTTGTTTTCGTATAGCATCAATATGTCATGTACTGTTGGATTGGTTCTTGTGAGATCTACGGTTTATTCTCTCTGTTCCACCTAAGTCTCTCTATCCGTATCCCGGTTGTTATTCTTTCCTATCGCAATCTTTGGTGGGGCCATTGCTTTCGTTCTCATCTCTTTGCCCCCATCCAGATTGTGTGAAGGTTCTAACTACGTCCGTGTTGGACGCAGCGAACTCTTTGTCACAAGCTGGGTGGCGGGTGCTATCGTTTGTAAGACTGGCTTTTTGATCTTTCGAAAAGAGTTCTATAGTGAGTAGAAGGAGGGATGGCTCTGAAATAGTCATAGTTGATGGGGAAAAAGACGGAGAATCATGTTTCACCCCCTCAAAAGAGTTCGGCTAATAGTGTACAAGCAGCCAAGCCAGAAAAGGGAAGAAATCTCACTCCTCTTATGGCTCCTATAAGCCTCTATTTCTGGATGTGGCTTTGTTGAGAGCCCTAATGGATGGGTTCCGAGAAAACATTCTCCATTCATGCCAAGGTAGATTAATTTCTGTGGTTTTATTCCCTTGAATATGGGTTGGTGTTCAGTGCCTATCAAAGCAATATGGATCTGATAGCCCCTCTCTATTGCAAACCCGTGCAAGGGATATCTCCTTTTTCTGGGTTTGTGGGACCACCTACTAATTAGTAGATGTACAATGAACACTTGGAGTTGGTGTTAGGAATAAAAAATACGATAACTTATGCTTAATGAGACTTCTTCCCAAGGCCACGCACTCATCTTTTGAGTGAAAGCTTGGGCACCAATGATGGTATATACTCCACTTATCAAATTGGTATTTATCTTGAGCAGGGGAGTGGGTTAGCCCCTTAACTAGGATTAGTATAGCTAGTATGCCAAGCCTAATGCCAAGGTTGGTGCGCTATAGGCATTATTACTTAGTTACAGTTTAGGATAGGTGGTGGTCTTAGACCGGTTCGACTGCGTGCGAGAGAAAAGAGGAGGGCCAGCTTAGGGCTACCCTAACCTGGGAAAACCCTGAAGTATAAATAAAGAAGGGCACTTTTGGAGAAGTAAAGGCGTGGGGTTTTGTTACACCATTTTTTGGTCATCTAACCTTTCATCATTAGATGGACCCAAGTACACCATGTAAGACCGACTTTACCCCCAAGTAAAATCGCTTTCACTATGTTAATTAGGGAGACCCCAAAAGGAATAATTAATTAAACCATAATTTAATTATTATTCCCGTCATGTTTAACCCAAAAACAAAGAAATTAATGAGATAAACCCATAGTTATCTTATTATTTTCTAGGAATAATTATTTAAATAATATTCCTTGTTAAATATGACCAAATCAACCACCATTAATCAAATAAATCATTATTTATTTGATTATATCCCAACCACTTCCTTAAAAAGATAAATAAATCATTTATTTATTTATTTTTCACTAATCAAGGGATTTGACCCAAGTCAAACACCCTTTTCCCTCCAACAAATAATAATAAAATATTCCATAGAGGTGGATCTAGATGTGATTAACATTATTTTAATCATGCACCAAGATCTAGAAGGACCCAATATTTCGTTATAAATAGGAGGGTTTTCCCCATCATTCTTCACCTTTTGTTGCATATTAGATCACTGCGGATCTATACACTTGGTCTCATTTTCTGCCATTTTGCTCCCATTGAGCTCTACCTTCTTCATTGGGTTTTTCTACATCTACAAGAGAGAGAAAGCTTAGATCTCGAAGTGCCGAGGACTACAAAGAACCCATCCCATTGAGGAGATCTCGATACACCTTCTTGTTTCCTCCCGGGTGCCCCTGTAATATAAAAATTCATTCAAAAATCGTGTTCTTGTCTTGTCTCATTTGGATGCATGGAGCAAACTCTTTACTTTACTCGCTTAATGTCTTTCCATTTATAGATCTCGTTTGTTGCAGCACTTTAACTACTAATTGCAGATCACGAAAGATGTTTTGCGGCCATTATTGTTGTTAGGGCTATTAGTTATGCGTAGCTAAAGTGGTTCTTTTTCGTACACTTCGACGAAAGAATTCATACTAACAAATGGCGACTCCACACGGGTTTTTTGAAATTACGACATTTGTCGTTTCTCATATTCTGCATATCCGCCTACTTCGGAGCCCTAGGGCTTCTTTTTTCAGCTGCTTAGTTTTTCTCTTTTTCATGTCATTTTTCTCACATAAAACCCTAAAAACTTAAAATTTCTAACTTACGTGTGTTTCCCGGCCCTATTGCGCAGTAAGCGACACCGAGCCGCAACTAAGACGGCAACTTTTCAGAAAATCTGCCGCCGAAACAACCGGAACGGGAAGTCGCACCTTTTGGCCCAAAACCCGCGACTCGACGCACCCTTTTGGCCTCGTTTCTCGCGACCTCAACTCGATAAGGTCGAACACTGCGACTGCCTTTTTTCGACATTTTTTTCCGAAATTTTTACAGGGTTACTGTCGCGGCCTGCGCGAGGTTTTCCAGTCTCTGTCTCGCCGCCTTGACCAAGATCTGATCTGTTTTTACTCATCTAAGTGGGAACCCGGGTCCCTTAGGGCTTTAGTACCCTTCCACTTTTTGTGGAAGAGTTTCAATCTGTTTCAAAAGTATGTCGGTTTTCGTAGCTTGACCCCTCTTTTTTCCGCATCATTACCTCACTTTCGGATCCATCGAAATCAGCCTCTTTTCCTTTCAAATCACCTCTTGTCGTTTTGTTTGGACTTCTTCTAGAGGCCTCCGCTTTGCCCCCCGGTTTTTTTGCTGATTTCCCTTTTTCCACTCACCTTGACCTCTCGTCTCTTGGCCGTGACACCGCACCCCTTGTCTACGGCTTTATCCTCCAAATCTCTGTCCCCCTTTGACCCCCGAGATCTGTCGAGCGTCCTTTGTGTGTGTGTTTCCATAGTTTTCCCCTTTCTTTTCAAAGCATAGTTGTGAGAGACCCACCTTCTTGGGTTAGATAGATGCATACGTAGCCGTTATTTTTTCGTTATTTCGGCATTTTTATTTCACGTTTCTCCGTAGGTTTATTTTCGGCTACGTAGCACACTTTTTTCTTGCTCTCAAACAACGGAAAGGGTTTAAAAATTAAAATCAACGCACACCACACACGACCCTAAGTGAAGAAGCGCCTGGTTTTACACCGCCCGGCAAAGACTCTAAAATCAATTGTCATTGCACCTTTTACGCCCTTGACCTTCTTTTATTTTTGTCCCTTTACGCCCCTTGTCGGTTTCCTTCTTCCTGTCATCATTGCGCCCCCAAGGCGCCTTTCCGGAGACTTCTTGGCCTTCACCCTCGGTTTCCGGTTGATCGACCTGCTCCGCACCGCCGTCGTCGAGCCGGTCCACCTTCGAGTCCGCACTCCGAGCTCCTCTCCCCGATTCATCGGGTCCCCTCCTCCTTCCCAGGTTCTCCCCCTTTTACCTTCACCATGTCCGGACCGGGGGCCCTAACGCTAGCGCGTTCTCCCGGCCCCCAATGCCGGCCCTACTTCTAGCGGAACCATCACAACCACTACTCCGGCCACCCCCGTGCTGCCCCGTACATTGCGTGTGCCTCGGCCTCCCCCGATTTCCGTCAGTTGATTAATGATCCCATTCACCACAATGCTACCTGGCCCACTATGCCCACCAAGGCGCCCTCCGATATCCCTAAGTTCGAGGGCCTTCTTGGAGAAGATCCAACCAATCACGTCCGATCTTTCCACATGTGGTGTTCCTCCAATTCCATTACCGATGACTCCATCCGTCTTCGTTTGTTCCAACGCACGCTTACCGGTGAAGCTTCTAAATGGTATGTCGAATGTCCACTTCCTCCCATACCACGTTCGAGACTCTTGCCCAAGCCTTCTTGTCGTACTTCCGACTCCCTCTCCGATACGACACCGGGTACGGAGCTCTTGACTTCATTTAAGCAATCCTCTTCCACACGCCTTTACTCGCCCATGTTCGGGAATGGCGACGAAGACGGAGCTTATGTCGAGCCCCCTCCCTTTGAAGATCGGGTTTACATGGAGCCGGTTCCTTCGCACCCTCCCGTCTCCCATCGCCAAAGATGTCGCCTCTCACTTTCCCTCAATCTGAAGAAGCCGCCCTCCAAATAGCTTTAAAATATGACCCGATCTACGCTCAATCGGGTTATGTTTATACCGTTCGCGACATCCCCCGTGCCCGGTGGCGCTAACGCCCCGGGGGCATCTCATTCCGCCGACGGTATTGTTGGCTCTCTTTCCCCACCCATCCGCTCACCCTCCTATGAGCCATGGTCTCCCTCGGAGGGGCCAGCACCTCAAGCAATCTTCCCCCTCCCCAGCAACATGTATCCGGGATACGGCATGCCTCCTACTTTTGCCCAACCTCCCGCTTACCTCAATGTCGCCCAACCCAACCCTTACTTTTATTCACGGCACGGTGCGCCGGCCTCCTCCAAACAGCATATGCGCTTCCGCCTCCCTTGCCTCCTCACAACCTCGCAGCAAGCACATACAACCCCCTCCCGGGGGCAAGTGTTTGCACGAGCCAGGGTGCGATTAACCCCCCTTCTTCTCAAAGAAGGCGGCGAGCAACCAGAACCCATCCGCCCACGTAACCGCGGACCCAATTACGGTATGGACCCTAACACTAGCAACCAGCCTCGGGCATCCCGCCCGGGCCGGACAAAGAGCCGCTTCGCACAAACAAGCCCCTGTTCGTGTTGCGGTGTTTACGGTCACTACACTCACGATTGTCTCTCTACCCCGGATGCGACGGATGTGGGAGTCTCAAGCCACATTGCGTGGACAAAACGCCTCCCCCTCACGCTCCTCCTAATGTGACCACTACCCGATCAGTTGTGTTCACCGATCCTTTCACTCAACGGGGATTCGTGGCTACCCAACCCCCGCGCCGGCCATGCAGCCACACCCTCGTCCATTTCGGTTCCTCGACTACCGGATCCTTATGATGCGCTCTGATCCGTCCCCTTCCGTCGACCTTCACCTTCAAACTCGGTCTCGCCGGTACCCCCAAGCCTCCCTGCTCGATCCGCTCCCGAGCCTCCATCTTCGGGTTCTACAGAGCCCTCTTTCGACACCCGTGGCCCCTTACATATCCCTCAACCCAAAGTTGAGGTTCACCCAAAAGATTCCAAAGGGTCCATTACCGCAGAAATGCGCTCGGTCGAGCCTCCCAATCGTACGAGTATAGTAGATGATTTGGCACAACTCCCCGTCGCCATTTCCACACTCTGGAACTCCTCCCGGTCATGCCCTTCCCAACGGAAGGCTCTACTATCTCGCCGTGGGCGCCGTTGATCCCGCTCTGTATGACCAAATGATTGTTTTCGACGCCACTCAATCGGACCACCCTCCTCTTCCTCCTTCCGTTGCTTTCCAAATCCCGTCCAAAATCCGGGAACGCCATCTGTATCCCGGTGTATAATTGATGAGGGGGCATCCACCGCGTGATCTCCGCTTCGGTTTGGAAGCAACTCGGATCCCCCGAGCCGGCCCCTTCCACGATCACCCTTCGAGCGTGGGACGGTCATGCCTCCCGGCCTATTGGCTTTGTTTCAGATGCTTTCGTCCCATCACCCTCGCCGGTAAGGCGTTTGCGTTGATGTCGAAGTCATTGACGCCCCTCTAGACTACAACATTCTATTGGGGGCGAAGCTACACCTATGCCATGTCTCTGTCGTCCCATCACGCGGTCTTCCGCAAGATGTCTTTTCCACATAACGGGAAGATAGTCACCATTGACCAGCTATCGTATCATGAGCCGTCGTCTCGGTCCCTCCTCCGAGATGACCATCTCTTCAGTAGCCAACAAGCAAAAGCCGTCGATTCCCTTGACCGGTGTCTCCCCCGGCGTTTATAAAGATTCCACCACTCGCTTGGTACTTTTCCTCACCTTCCCCCCCCTCCTATTACGGATCCCCGGCTTGTCGAATATTTGCATGATGCACATCGTCTCGAGCCGCCCATAAACGGCCTGCCTCGGCTAGTCCGCACCCTCCCCCCCCGCCCTCCGCAACCCACTCCTAGCCATTCATCTCCGCCCGTAGGACCTCCTCCTTCCGGGCCCTCCCCCTGCGTCGGTATCCCCGAACCTCTTTATCCTCCAGGGCTCGGTCCCCCCGGCCTTAACCATCTTGGAGCCGTACCTCGGTCGCTACCCCCTGCTGGACGGATCCCCTTCCCGGCTCCCCCTCCGGGAGTATATTCCCGTCCCCCGTCATGGCCACCCTCTCTCCCTTAACTTGACCTTGGGTATTCCGGTTGGTACCTTGACCCCCCAGCCGCCACCCCCCCCGGGTCACTCCCAAACCTTACATGGCTTTGACACCGGTTCAACCGGTCCCCCTCGCTTCCTCCATAGCCACTGTGCCCTCTGAAAGACCTACAGGACCCTTCTCCTGTTGTGACGGCTCCACGGGAAGAGCAGGCAAAGCCCGAAGGGGGCAACCCATCACGATCCGGCCCCCCCAACATCCGTTACCCCCCACGACCACCAAAAGCCCGCCATTCGATGCGCTTTGTGTGATTTCGTCGGTCATAGCCACTCTACATGTGTCTGAATTGCCCCACCTCAACACGGTCAACGAGACATTCCCGACTCGATCTCCCGAAGTACATGTCACTATCCCGACTCCCTCCCCAAAAACTCAACACTTGCGCACAAACCACCCTTGTGCCTTGTGCGATTTTCCCGGCCATTACACCCACCTCCCGTCCCCGCCTCGACGAGTATCGTTCCTCCTTGGACTTGTACCGCAGTTCAAGGCAGCTTCGATGCGGACAGGGAGGACATTCACATTCCACCTCCCGTCGTTAAGCCAACGGAGCCCCTCGGTCACCATTTTGTACTGTCATCATCCATGAGACCATTGGGGAGCGTTCCATCCGAATCCTCCTCGTTGTTTTCGCTTGAACTTCCTTCGCGCGGTCATCTTGGGCTCAACACTCGGTAGATCCGTTATCTACTTACTCTTCGGTCACCCATTGTGACGATGCGCATGTGAACCTCTCTTCTCATGATGATGATTCAGGGCCACTTCACCACGTGGTAGTTCTTCTTCCACTAGTCACTCCATCTTCTATCACGATGACGACATTATGGAAGAAATTCCCACCCCCGACTTCATCTATTCCCCTTACATCGAACCCATGCGTTCACACCACATCCACCTTGTGGTCATTACATTGAAAACCCAATGTTTGGGTAAAGAGGGGCACCCACATTTGAGAGACCAAGAGAAGCCATTCTCCACCACTCTCCTAGTGTATCCGGTCGTGTTGACTCTAGACCCCGTATTCTTCCACATTTAGAAGAACCTCTAGAGTCCCATATCACTTCGAGATCACTCTCGGGACGATACCCTTATCGTTCCCTCATCTTACATCGCAATCCGAGTCTCTTAGACATTATTATTGACCAACCTATAGCTTTTCTACGAGAGCATCAGTTCATTATCTCCAAATCCTCCTTTTGGGATAGTGACACCGAGTATGCCAATTCGGAAACTTAAAGTCCATTTGATCCCTATATGCGAATACTCAAAGAGATTGGTAACACCGCATTTCCTTTCTCAAACTTGCATAACCATAACCGGAACAAATGGCACACTACATCATTAAAATGTGGTTAGATTCCCCTTTTTACAAATACATTTTGGCATGCCTACAGAGCATGTCACACAAACTCAAAAAAATGGGGGCACCACCGCACCTACATACATGCACCATACGCCCCCCCCATACATATACTTACGACATGCCCATAGCATGTTCCAAAAACTCGGGGGCACCATACGCCCCCATACATATACATCCGACACGCCCATAGCATGTTACAAACAAAATCCAAAAAGCCTGAGGCACCATGTGCCCCCCCATACATGTCACGGGGGCACCACTTTGCCCCTACACACATCCAAAAGAGGGCACCATATGCCCCTATATCTCAGCCAATACACGACGCACGCCGATCCGCCCTGGATCTACGGCTCCGAAGTGTTCCCCGGGATCCCTCTCTCTCCGGTTGACCACAACTCGCCGTACCCCTGCGCAACCACATTCTTTTTGTCGTGTACAGATCGGGAAAAACCATAACCACACAGCAACCCAACTCCCGGCCATCAAACAACACTCAAGCCCTCCTCGTCTCCCGGGTCGCAGCTTTTTCTCGCCATTTTTTCCGGGACCGGTCGCACTTTTTGCCCCCCAAACTCGCGTCTCGGGGTCGTACTTTTTGCCCCAAAAAGTGCGGCCCGGCCATAGAGATGAAGGAGGGGGTCTTTGTTTCGGGAGTTTTTTGGGCCCTAAAATGCAAATTTCATCCAACAACATGCAAGAGCAAGGTTAGGCCTCGTACCTCCAATCGACGGATCTCGCTTCCAACTGGGTCGGTTTGTCCGCTACATTCGCCGCAAGATTTAGGGCCTTCTCTCCACATTCACCACAAAGCAACAATAGCAAATGAATGATTTTGGAGGAAAAGCGCCTCATTCAAGAGAACCCATGTTTCTCCTTTCATTGTCTGCAACCACACCGTGGCACCGATTCGACTAACCGTTTAAGCACCGGCCAGACGAGATCTCACGGAGCTCTCAAATGGGTTTTAGTTAGTTTTTTGGTGATTTGATACTTCACCCGACACATTTTTTCCACGAAGGGTCACTTCACCGCTCCTTAAAATCGAATTTCCTCACTTACGACACCTTGTGCTTGGGGCACCATATCGCCCTTACTTGTCCATGTTCGTGTTGATTTTCGTCATGAGTGCCCACCTTGTACTCATGCTTCCTTGGTCCCCCATTGGGGGCCTTTTACCGTGTGGCAGCACTATCATGTCGCCCTTGTTTAGAGCATCCGAGTTGAGTCATCATTGCATTCATGGAGTCTATCCCGCGGCCTTTTACACCCTACTATAGCCCTCCATTCTTTTTTTACTTGGTTCCTCTCTTGTGTCGCATATCATGACCTTCGACCACCGTCCCCTATCCTTTCGATATTGTGCCGTCGCTACCATGTCATTCATGCCCTTTATGCTCTAACAGGGAAGTCGTCCATTCGCCACTCCATCCTTCCCATTTCCACCATCATCATTAGTGTCGGTCTGTCCAGTCGCTCTATTGTTCTTCTCTCGTGCCTTAGTTGAGGATCTCTCATTGCCTCACCTACGGCGGACCTCCTCCCTCGTCGACATCGGCACATTTATTCCGGGAGCAAGGTCTCAGAGGGCGGTGTACCTTGGTTCCAGACTTCCACTTTTTTTGGTGCCTCGGATCGGGCGGGGGGATCTCTCACTTCCCTTTGACTTGATTGCTTCTCCGGCTCCTTTCAGATGATCGAGATTCGTATACATCGGATACCCGCAGTGACCCAAACGGCTGACTCTTGATGATTCCCCGGGCGTGTGTGAGATGTCTCGGCCCTCATGAGGGGGGGGGGTGGCCCCTGCAGTAGCCCCCCACATGCCCGGATGCCCTCTTCATTGTAGCCTTTGATGCCGCTCCAGTATTTTGATGATGTTGGCCTTAGCCACTTGCAGCACCTCTATGATTTGCATGTATCATCAGATTTTTGTGAGCCCTTCCCCATTTACAAGGGGCATTTGGGTTGTATTTATCTCATGTACTCGGATATTATTGTACTAGTCCCTGGGTCTGTTATCCCGACACAGCATGTATGTGAGACTCTTCATTGTATTTTTTATCTGGCCCTTGATTATGCCGAGTGTACTCTATGGTTTGGTCCCTTGTTTACTGGACACACTATTCTTTTGTACTTTGTCACGGCGGGCATAGGTATGCCTCCCCCCGCCGCCTTGACTGACAGTACCCTCTCATAACGAGAGACTTTTTTTCACCCTGCGAGTCTCGTCCCTCGAGGGGTCTAGTCCTTGACACACTATCTACCTCACATTTCTCTCTCCGACATCCCTTTTTGCTGTCTAGTGATTGTATTCTTACAACGTACTTCGGTCATACGATTTGCTCCCCGACACTCGCACGGCGGGGGGCAATCACGTTACACCATTTTTGGTCATCTAACCTTTCATCATTAGATGGACCCAAGTACACCATGTAAGACCGCTTTTTACCCCAAGTAAAATCACTTTCACTATGTTAATTAGGAGACCCCAAAAGGAATAATTAATTAAACCATAATTTAATTATTATTCCCGTCATGTTTAACCCAAAAACAAAGAAATTAATGAGATAAACCCATAGTTATCTTATTATTTTCTAGGAATAATTATTTAAATAATATTCCTTGTTAAATATGACCAAATCAACCACCATTAATCAAATAAATCATTATTTATTTGATTATATCCCAACCACTTCCTTAAAAAGATAAATAAATCATTTATTTATTTATTTTTCACTAATCAAGGGATTTGACCCAAGTCAAACACCCTTTCCCCTCCAACAAATAATAATAAAATATTCCATAGAGGTGGATCTAGATGTGATTAACATTATTTTAATCATGCACCAAGATCTAGAAGGACCCAATATTTCGTTATAAATAGGAGGGTTTTCCCCATCATTCTTCACCTTTTGTTGCATATTAGATCACTCGCGGATCTATACACTCGGTCTCATTTCTTCCATTTTTGCTCCCATTGAGCTCTACCTTCTTCATTGGGTTTTTCTACATCTACAAGAGAGAGAAAGCTTAGATCCGAAGTGTTGAGGACTACAAAGAACCCATCCCATTGAGGAGATATGGATACACCTTCTTGTTTCCTCCCGGGTGCCCCGTAATATAAAAATTCATTCAAAAATCATGTTCTTGTCTTGTTTGTTGGATGCATGGAGCAAACTCTTTACTTTACCGCTTAATCTCTTCTCCATTTATAGATCTGTTTGTTGCAGACACTTTAACTACTAATTGCAGATCCGAAGATGTTTTGCAGCCATTATTGTTGTTAGGGCTATTAGTTATGCGTAGCTAAAGTGGTTCTTTTCGTACACTTCGACGAGAGAATTCATACTAACAGGTTTGTACCCAAACTAGGTGGGATACGCTTTTGGAAAGGGAGCTCTATCATCTAGGGGATACTGACTAGACCAAGCAATACGCTTATTTACTGAACTAGTCCATGAACACCGACTTAATTTCATCCTTCCTATTAGACGGGCCAAGCTTAGTACTTACATAAGTTGCTTCCACCTTAAAGAAGGGTTATAAAAGGGGACCTGATCTTTTCTTTTTGACTCTCCACTTTCCAAAAAGGGTTAGAGCTCTTAGGCCCTATAACCAAAGGAATTATGATTTAAGGCTTTAAGTAGCCACCAAGAGCATTGGCTAAGAGGCACAGCGCTACCACACTCTCGAATCAAACGGGGGAGAAAATAGCTGCGGTTGACCTATTCACCCGCTTTTTCCAAATATTCTATTTACGCTTTCTAAGGGTACGTTAAGTGACTCGACCAAAAGGCCGCCATCAACGAAGTCGCTCATCCATCATATGGGTGAGGGAGAGCAAGGAGGTCATTTTCTAAGGAGGTGTAGGCCTTCTTGGTGTCTAGCCTTTCAGAGCATATGATGGAACTAGTTTAGGGAGAGTTGTTCTTATGGGAGGAGATTCCTCCTGGGTCTTAGAGCTTGTATATTCTATAGGTTTTGTAATTAGATAAGGGGTAAATAGTACCTTCCTCGATGTTAGATTGATCTCTTTAAGATCCATACAATTGGTTTGGCACGTCATCTTGTTATTGTACACTTTTTTTTCCTACCTATTGTTTGGATTGGGAGCTAGTTAGGCGAGCGCAACTAGGGTTTTTTGTCTGTATTTGTTTCTTATTGCATGTGGAAGCATTGGTCTATTGTGGTGGAGGAGGGAGTAATGCTTGTTGTTGATGTTTTGGAGGTCTCCATCCTTGTGGAGTGTTAGTCCAACGATGGTTTTTGCATTGGATATTTGGATGGAAATGGTTGATAGGAGTGGTTGAAAGGTTGAGGTTGATTCTAATATAGCCTAGATCAGATCCATATCCAGGGCTTGTTGTAGATTGAGTTGCGATTCGTTTCCTAGTCGATATCTATAAGCATCCGTAGCAAAGCATGGGCATAAGCACTAATAGAGCGAGAGATAGAAGCGCACATGTCGCATTTTATCTAATACCGAGCTTACCTTCGAGTGACGGATCCAATTCCACGTGCATAGTCCCCCTCGGGCAAAGATCCCAGATCCGGTGCCGGAAAATTTGGTTAAGTGAAAAATACAGTATACATATACATATCTGTTTAATAGCCCACGTCATCTCTTCCGGTTTGAGATTGAGTTCGAGCGGGTCGGTTCCTCGACCTCGTAACCTCGTGAAAGCCCCTCCGGGCCATATCTAGCTTATTTTGAACCGAAGCACCGAGGCGAAGGCATAGAACGAGTGTAGGAACAAATGGAAAGAAGCATTCTTACCGTAAGAGCACACCGTACCACCCACAAGCAAATGATACGAGATAAGCATCTCCACACATACCGCCCCGCACGCCACTGCCTTCCCTAAACCTTGAGGTATATCTCCCACATTATTATTCTTTTTATCTCCTTTCATATCCTCTCAGCAAGCCCGTATCTCATCTCCTTAAGGCTTGTTCCCATTCAATCATTACCCGACGCATAGAGAGGGTGAGGGGAGTCTTCTATCACCCACGACTCAAAGGAAATAATAAATCTAACGCCAGGTCGGAAAGAATCACTCGTTATCCGGGACCGGGGAAACCGTGTCTCTTTTACCGGCCTAATGAGCGAGGCCTAATTTGTGATTGAGTCGTTGTTTGCTAGGAGTACTTTGGGTCTTTAGCGGTAACGTCGGTCGCTAACTCAACCCTTCCTTAACCCGTACATGCTGCGAACAAACGAACTAAGGTAGCGGGTGAGTAGGACCGGAACCAAGACCCCTGAGGAAAGAATCACCGACCGAACCATCACTTCACGAATCGCTAGCCCAACCAGGACATAGATTAGTCCTCATTAGTCCCGAAAACACTCACGGGCTTTAGTCCCGGACCTTATCGGCATGTCCGGGAGGGTAGGCTCCTCATGACGCAGAGAAAAACCAGGCAGTAATATCACTTAGTGTCAGGCGTCCTTGGTCGCGCACGTAAAGCGATTGTAAATTGGAGAGATTGGAGAGTGCGAACTAATCGTCGCTCGATTAGTACCCTTGCCTTGGGCTTGGCAGGTCTCAAGTAAAACTCGAGTAAGTAGGATCCATCCGAGGCAGCCCGAGCTGCGGCTTTTAGATCCCTCGCCTTCCTCTGCGTCCAAGTCCACGAAACGGGTCTTCGCCGTCAGCGGCATCGGCGGACTTTTTCATTTAGCGTCGACGAAGTCTGCCAAAGGAGACCCCTGCTTGGCCTCAATCATCTTGAGATTATATGGGACATCCTTGAGGGAGTCGTGTTCCTTGCATACGGTCCAACTAACTCGGAATGTAAGCATAGGCCTCACCTCTTTCAGCCATTGTCTTTCTTAGCGGTACCTTAATTGACCGAGTAGAGGTCGAGTGCTCGATGAAAGAGAGCTAGGTGGACCCTGGTATTGCACACGGGTTCACTACCCGGACCTCGAACTCTTCAACCTTCCAAATCTCCGCGCACCACACTCCCTTCGCCATGGATTTCGAGCTCGCAACCTCTGTTTCCTTGCGAATGTCCTCCGGGATATGCTTCATGTAGTATCGTGCTATGTGCATTTCCCTCTTTACGTCTCTGCTTGTCCCGACGCCTTACCTGTGCCCTCCTGCGAACCCGGATGAGTTCTCATTGCCTCCAAACCCACGGATGAAATATCCTTACAGCCGGTCGCAGTCTATACATCGGGGATGCTAGGGGACGGCCAGACTCGTTGCCGCAGAAGAAGCGAAAACGCGTAACTCAAGACCATCTATCAACCTTCGAATGTACTCGAGGAGGAGATAACGCTCCCTTTGCCATAATGCTACCATGCGATACCGGGTGCAGCTGTACCGATCCCCCTATACTTCTCATGCGAATGAACCGGAGGCTGTACCTCCCACTCTCTTCACCTTCCGCGACCATCATTCCCGTGAGGTGGAGAATCGAATGCTAGTACCGTCACTCTGTCGCTCATGACTAAAGACCTCCGCGCCAACTACCTCATACCGCGAAGTTCCGGATGTTTCCGGGGCTTAAGACCTCCTCACCGACAACCGCCACCGGAACCCTATCACTTTCTATCTCCGAGCTGCGTGTTGGGCTGGCCCGCTCGTCAAGTGCCCGGGGCTAGGCTACCCTACATAAATATAGGGCCTTGCGGACTAAAGAGCTTTCTTTTATTATGATGCTATTTTGAGCATAAAAGACTCACCCTTTCGAATGCTTCTTTGGCGCATTTGTTATATATGTAATAACACTAGATTCGGCACCCCAATCAATTAGGTAACTTCAATAGTCGAAGGTTGAAAGCTCGCTGTAGCCAAGTAGTATACTTACTAAGGTGACCGACTCTAAGACGGATGGTACATCGAAGTGAACCAATCACTCGAAACGATCATCGAAATCGACGATCATTTGGCTTGGCATTCGGGGTTAAATTGCTATATCTCATTATTATACGATGCATTCTTCGTGCTTCGATCGTGAAAACGATCACTCCGAAAGGTTCTTCAACTGGATCAAGATCACACTATAACTAGTCGCCTATCCTACCGAAATCGAAAGCAACAGATCTTCATCGATTGTGGTAAATTCCTCTCCTTCGTAAACTCGCTCGAGTCCCTCGACCTCGTAACCTCGGCGAGTCGATGGCGGCCTTGTGTCGAGAGTTCAGCAAGCTCACCCTTACCATATGAATAGTGAGCCCCCTATCGGGCCTACTCGGGCCTCACCTTTTTAGGGAAAGGTGAGCAAGAAATCCCTCCGGGACCTCTCTATTAACCCGGCCCGTAGAAGGTGGTAAATTGACTAACAAAAGTGGGCGTCTAAAGATGATAGAGAGTGTGGGTAAAATTCAGAACCAAAGGTGGCATGGGTAGAGCCAACGACGAAATCCCGGACGAATACAACCTTACATGCCTTAAAGCTCCTCTTTACGGGGCGTGTATCGCTTCTGCGGGGCGTGTCCATCTCTTCGGCTAACCTAGCGACTAACACGACACTCACTCACTGACCGGGCACGTGTTATCGATAAAAGGTAACAAATATATAACCGTCTCATTCTGTGCACGTCGAAATTTTCACGGTGTCTCTAGAACGGGTAATGCACAAGGAGAACCGCGACCTCCCGGGCATGGGGGAGATGGAAACGGGTTTCCTACTTCTAATTAATTCCTTCTGTGCCCGTTTCACCGACTTCGTTCGGATGGAGAGGGTAGGCGAGTGCAAGGGGGTATTAAGGAAGGTGTTCGATCATAGGTAGGGCATAGGTTCCAAGAAAAACGCAATTATTCCGAAAGTCAATGTCACTTTGAAAAAATAAAGAAACCAACCGCTCCCTCATTCGTTGCACAAGGTACCTTTCGGGGTATGGGGTCCTTCCATCTCTATCTCGGGTATGTATTTACGTACGCGCCGAGCAGGAGAAGATCCACGGCTCGTTTTCGTTATTCGTATGGAGCGGTGGCTCCGGGGGAATCCGGATGGAACGCTGGGGAGAACCGACACGGTAAGGCAAGAATGGTCCGGGAAAGAACACGGGAAGGCAAGACGTGAGAGATAATGAAAGCTGCTCCTTCCCACTCGCTACTTCTCGGACTTTCACTAACTTTGACCCTAATTAATATCCACCTCCATCTCGTGAGTTAAGATCCCCCTTTTCGTCCGTGTAGGTGAACAATAACTATCCGGATGGACCCGGTGTGTGAGGTCGGTAGGTGAGGTCGGTGGGTGAGGGCGTGAGGGCAAGAAGAACTATCGTCTGGATGGACCGAGTGTGTGAGAGTGGTAGATGAGGGCTTGAATCACTATCTTCTGGATCGGAAAGGGATTCGAAGGCTCACTATCGGTCGGTTGGAATGAGGATCGGGACCGCACCTTCATGATCTGTTCTCCAAAACGTTTTCCCTCACCAGTGTACCGAGTAGGTATAGAGAATGAGGATCGGGACCATCACCTCCTACACGTAGAAGCCCGCCCCCCTAAACGGCTTGGTGAACCAAATAAGCACCTGCACAGCTCGGCCCCTCTCTACGTGTCTATCATTTTTATATGGATAAGCACCTAGCTAGCCTCGACACGACCCTTGTATAGACATGCTCCAACCCGACCCGACCAGAGAATATCAGAATGAGTAGAGGTATTGTGTTTCCGACCCACTCTGTTTAGAGAATGATGGAGGAGATGGATTCGTGGCAGAGACGGAGGGAATCTACTATCATAGCAACCTTTTCACTATTTAATTTCCCACTTGGATAAGGACAGTACGGTGCGTTATCGCCGCTTCCACCGGTGCTTTCTTTGCTTCTAGGTATTTCTCTTTAGCTAGTGGTTCCCGCTGGTGGTGCTTTACCCGTAACTACTGGGTATTGGATCGATCGCCTTTCACATCCTTGCCCTATACCTATACCTAGTTGTTGGCTTTGTCTTTGCTCCTACTTCTTTCACCATTTCGTTCATGCAATCGTACCCTTGCTTATGATGCAACTCCCGACTCTCGCCTTTGCTACCTTCGCCGTGGTGCTTCAATAGGACACAGGCTGCCCTCTGTTTACTCGCCTTTGCTCCACGAGTAATTTCTTTCCGGTGCTTCTTACTACACGCAACTAGAAAATATTAATAGAAATATATATAACCCTGAACAAGAATATCCCTTGGAATGGGTTATATTATTGGTGGATCCAAAATGGGCACTATAACTACTCGGAACTAGGTTAAAAACTAGTCCTTTCACCCTAGCTTATGTTTTTGGGGTGTGCTCCGCCAAGGTGATAATAAAAAATAGGAGGGGAATAGCGCTCAAACATCCGCTAAGGAAGATAAGTTATTGAAGTCTGATCTAGAGATATAGCTAAAAGGCCCTTTTTCTCTCCCGTTATCTCCGACCAAGTACTTTCGCTTGGTAGCTCCGATCACTTTTCTCTCCCAGTCTGAGCAAATTGGGAGCCCCGAGCATGAATGTGGATATTTTGGGCCTCGATGAATTCTTATAGGATATTCTGCCGTAAATGATAGGAAATGGATCAACACTGTTCTGTTCCCCAACGTGTGGCTAAAGTGGCGATCAAAAGCACGCAAATGGCCGTTGAAGCCGTTCTTTGCATTTCAATCCATCCATCCATCAATGTTCTATTCCTTCCTCCGCAACTAGGTATGGGGAGCACTATGGATCACACCAGGGTATCCTCTTAATTCCTCCATCTCCAAACCGATGGTACTTGATTGAATCTTTGAATGTCGGGAACCAACCCTTACAATTCTTTGCTATTATATATGTAATTATGCATTTCAATTGCCCTACCTTTTTGGTTTTGGGTGGGGGTTGGGGTAGTGAAGGCTTCTCTTGCTGGCTTACGGCTGGGTGAAGGCTTCTATTGGACTTGGCATGGCTGGTGATGAAGGCGGAAGATGAAAGTGGGTACGTGGCCCCTCCAACTCTCTATTGGCCTTTGATGACATTCGGATCGGTTAGAAGCCCCTTCAAGATCTATTTCCAGTGCATTCTATCACCACTTTAGACACATGTTAGGGCACCACGTTAGAATCTCATTTCATTTCATAATAGAATCTAATAAAGGGATGATCACTTCCTCTCGCGTCTTTGAGGTGATAAGGTGAGTTGTGAGTTCCAATAAGCGCATGGGAGCAAGCTTTCCCCTATTTTGAAAGAAATTCCAGCGAAACCACTGAGCGATGTTTTAGTTAATAGTGGGAATCTTTAGTCGATATGTTAGTTAGTAGTGTGGGAATAATTAGAAGCCAAAAGGACGGAAGCACGGGCGAGAGAGCCATATCGAGAAATAAACGATTGCAAAAGCGCGATAGTGGTCACCGGGCCGCACGAAACAAGCTCACGATCCGAAAAGGGCGGGATTAAAAGGAGGGGAAAGTGCCGTGGAAGCCATCGATCGTGCGGACCGCCGCTAGTAGAGGCCGGAGAGCCCTTAAATAGTAGCAACCCCTTCTAAGCTAAGAAGTCTAGAGGAGCAGGCGGCCCCAACGAGGTCATACTAGCCAAGACAAGGTACCCACACGGATACTTATATTAGATCTATATGATTGAAACACGTCAATCCATCTTTAGGTATAATAAGTAAAAGCATTTTGAAACAAGTTCAAAAGGTGCGCAGACTCCGGTGTATAGTTCAAGTCGACATAAAAGATATCAATGGGAGGGAGATAAATAATGGGTACGTCCCCGGCGAAATATCCCTATGCCTCCGTGAATATTCATAATTGTGAATAATTAATCAAAGTGAAAGCACACGCAAAGTCAACCCACAAAGCGGACCTCATAGTGATGGTAGTAGGTCGAATGGAATAACCGCTCGGAAGGTGATCACAAAATATCAATCAATAGCAGTCTTTAACGATTATTCATTTCTTCGTCGGAAGCACGTCGTTAAGAGATGAGAGATATCGTACGTTGGCATTGCTAAAAATAAAAGGACGAGCAGTTATGATGGATGCGATATAACGGGTTAATTACGTAACGGGTGAATACGGGCGAGTTGAGGGTGGGTGAGAATACGGTGACCGATGAACACCCGATGGAAGGTAAACGAGATGGAAGGCCGAAATCAGAGGAGAGCCCCGACATGGAATGGAATTATTACAAAGACAAGCCTCACCCGCCGTAGACAAAGATCGAGATAGATACCTAGCAGATCTAGGTCCAGATTCAGTGATATATTATGCTGTGCTAGAGTCCGCACCTATACCCCAGCATTCATCCATGCTTTCAACCCCATTGAATGAGTAAGCATCTCCCTATATACGTCAATCTCGATCTGGTGCTAGTATAGGTAGGCACACATTTCATAGCTGGATCTTCGGCTGGATCATCAGCTGAATTATCAAGATCCAAGGATGCGTTTTAAGGCTCGACCACCGCCCCACCCAATAAGCAATCAAGGAAGGCATGGCTCGACTGAACCTCTTTTTGATGGTCCGATGAATCCATTCCTCCTCCTCATCGGGAATCTAAAATGGATATTCTTATTTAGTCAGAATTCAATTTCCGGAAGTTTCTCTCTGGGATATGCCCTTGCAACCTTTCCCACTTCCATAGCTAGCTTATAGGAAGGATAAGAGAAGTGACCCATACTGAACTAGGCTATTTCATGAGCTTTTCCTAGGTGTTGGTTGGATAGCCTACTTATTCCCCATGAGGTTTATTCCATGAGGTTGGCAGGATAGTTCTTTCTCTATGAGTAGGATGGATGGAGCGATACTGCTGAGGAGGTTCCACTACTCTGGTACACGGTCTGGTCTGGTACGGTCTGGTCAGGGCAGCAGGTACCGATCTTATCAGGTGAGGTGAGTTAGGCCAATAGTGAGCCATCGAGAAGGGAGACTTTTCACTAATTTGTCACTACAGGAATAAGGGGACTATAGCTCTTCAGGTTCCTATTGCTGTTCCAGGTCTATCTGATTCTGATTGCTCGGTGTTTATTAACCGATACAAAGCTTAAGTAGGCATTTACCAGGGCTAGCTAAGAGGAAGTCAAAATCCCACCCCGTTTCAACAAATGATGAGGCTGCTGAGACACCAAAGGTAAACCCATGCAAAAAGAAATGGTAATAGAGTAGTGCATCAAAGTAAACCTATGCAATGGGCAATAGAGTAACCTGGAGGGAACTGCGTTCCCCTTCCCCTACAGAGCTGCATAAGCACCTGATAGCAAAGAGACAGCTAGCTCACAGGCCTTCACAACAGCGGAACTACCATGGTTGTGAATTTCACCCTGCTGCCCAGGGGTGAAAGATCCTTTCTTTGGTTACTACTCCGCTGCTGAGGGAAACTGGGCCCGGGGAGATACATTTTAGGTGTTTTTCCACATTGGCCTCATTAACCCATGTTCGTTCCCACCTTACAATAGAAGAAGCTGTAGTTTTATAGTCTTTCTCTCTGCTAGAGCCTCCGAGTAGTAAAGCCCATGCACTCCTTACATCTCTAGCTATCCATGGGTTGAAATGTGCCAATGACAAAGAAATAATAACAACTGCTTCTTAGAGCTGCTCTCTCAAATAAAGCTTCTTGTTGTGTTCTTTTCAAGAAGGAGAAGACACCTCCTAGCTGGGGCTGGTAAACCTTATCAGTAGACCTCGACATAGCAGCCAGACCTGCCTGCCTATACAACACCTATTATAAACGATATCGCCATGGAGATGTTTAACTTGTCCGTAATGAAGTAGGTTCAATTTTTGTGCACTTACCTCTTGCAATTCTATAGTTTAGTTGGAGCAGCAGAGGATTATTAGGATTATGCCAAACTGACGGGATTGATTTGATTGATTTGTTTGATTGATAGCCAGTCTTCTTAGAGCGGTGGTCCAACAGACGGACGGAGCCCACAGAGACAACCCCGACAGGTGGAGGGCAGGAGGGCAGGAGGGCAGACTTACATGTGGAAGGAACAGGGACGGGGCTTACCCCTACAGAACAGTAGTTTCTACCTCAACTGGATGCCATGACGATGCGTTACATATGATAATGCACAAGTTGAGGATCATACGCCATTCATAGCCCATTACTACCACCGGTCATAACCGATCATAGTTGATCATAGCCAGCAGTCATAGTCAGTCATAGCCATAAGCCCGTCAGAACTAGAAGGTCCTTACTAGAAGGTCATTGACAAAACCAGTAGCCAGTGGTCATAGCCGCTGATAGTCACCCATAGCCAGTGGTCACCCATAGCAGGTGGTCACCCATAGACAGTCATTGTAGTAAGCCGGTCATAGCTGGGCTGGGAGAAAAAAGAAACGGGATGGTCTAATCACCGGGGCGGGCTGGGCCAAGAAACGAGCGCACGGGCTAGGAGAATAAAGAACCGGGCTTACTTGCTTGCTTTACTTCCCACACAACCCTTCCCCCTTTATTTGGAACCTACCTGTATGCTCTATCCGAGTCACCCACTGAAAATGGACATACACTTCGATCCTTACCCCCCTTTAGCTTTTGGAGCGCTTACGCGGGTTGATGAATAATGAGTGAAACCGCTTGCCCCCTTGAGGTTGGAGCGCTTACGCGGGTTGATGAATAATGAGCAACACCGCTTCTTTGAAGTACGGTGATTGGATTCGAGAGAGCGTAATTACATATATAATATATCTCATGAATGACTGGAAGAAAGAAATGAGAAACCATTTATTAGATTCTATTATGAATGAAATGAGATTCTGGTGAACATATTCTTGGCTTCTACCAGGAGCGTAGCGCAGCTGTTCTGTTAGCACCCACCATTTAGTCTGATTAATGGGTCACTACTCCTAATAAGAGAAATTATTATATTATATATGTAATTACGCCATCTCGCCGAGGTGCACATCTGGTTCCTATCTCTATCTTATGAAGGGCTTTGAACCGAGCTATCAATTAGTAAGGTCCGGAGGTCTTGCGCTTCTGAGGGCAAGGAATTAGTCTTAGGATGAAGGCACTAAGAGAAGGGGTAAAAGGTTTGCCGGTCTAATCCCGACTCGCTAATCTCGGGTCTAGTGCAATAGCCATGAAGCTATAATGAAGTGATTAAGTGTGACTAGGTATAACAGGTTTAGTGACTCCTCAGGTGGGTAAATAGTCTGTGTAGAACCAAAAGGGTTATTAGTGCCTCCTCCCTACCCCTATCAAAGGTATTCCTGGGTGAAGGTGAATAGAAGCATTCCATCGTCCTAGGGTGAAGGTATCAAGGTCAAGGTTGTATCATCTAATCCGGACCTGCTAATCTCAGGTCTAGTGCAGTAGCTGCTATTCCAGGTAGTATAGGTAGAAGGCAAGTCTTATAGTTCTAGCAGGTGGTAAGGTGGAACCAAGACTAGGAGGTTTTGATTCTGGCTGATTGGGACTCATCCTAGGGTAGGGGGAAGGGTAAAGAGTGTCTGGTGGATGCTCGTAAGTAAGGGGTTCATAGCACATGCTGTACTAAAAAAAGATTCCTGGTTTAGCGAATGGGTAAGGTACTCCATCTCGGGTGAAGGCAAGAAGTTCAGGGTAAGGTAAAAGGCCCAAGCATCAAAGGCATCAGATGAAAGTGCCGGGTCTAGTCCTAAGGTAAGGTATAAAGCCAACCGGTGCTTCTAAGATCAAGTCACGGGTACCTGGGGCATCGCATCCATCACTTAAGAAACTAGGTTTCCGGTATAAAGGGGGGGTGGTGGTTAAATACGATCCCTACTGTACTGATGTTATTGGTGGAATACATAGATGAGGCAGCACTGGCACTAACTCAATGTCCTAGGATGAGGGGAGAAAGCCAAAGTTGAAGGTTGTTGTTTCATGCCATCCAATCCCAATCCCAATGCCGGGTCTCTAGTTGTACCTCCAAAGCGCTTCATGAAGGTAAGTGTCATAAACGAAGCATATCCTGGGTGGCTCTGTCTGCTCAGTGAGCACGTACGAAAATTTGAGCATATCTCCTTCCTAAACGATCGAAGCACATCCATAGTTTAGGTGAAGGCAAAACTTCGGTGAGGACTTCATTCTGTGTTCCACCTTATACCGCATAGTCTTTACTTACGGTACATTTCCGCCGGGTCGCCGATCCTTGAAGTGATAGTTCGAACCAAAGGCTGTAAAAAGGTGAACCTCCGCCTCTCCCTTTGGTCGAGCCTGCTTGCGCATCCTCGATAAAATGGCCAATCATTGTTTATGTGCCCCGATGATATACTCAACCCTCGGCCAATCAAAAAAGGCGGTTTTATTAGGCAATAATGTGAAATGAGGCGTTTTTGGAAATGAATTTCCAAGCGTTTATTGCCTGCTCCGATCCAGGTAGGCCATCCCGAGTATCCGACCCAGTCGAGTAGCCTAGCCCAGGAGCCCCATCAGTCCATCCAGCTCGTTATCCGCCGATCGATCCCAGGAGCCGATTCGAGTAGCCGAGCCAAGCCGCCGATTAGGCAAGCATCCCAGGAGCCAATTCGAGTAGCCAAGCCCAGCCCAGCCAATTAGGATCAATGTAGCCCCGCCCAGCCAATTAATACATACCGCCTAACATAGGTAAACTTCCTTAAATGCCAATATAAAGTAATAAAACAAAATCCACTTGAAGTGCCCCGATGAGTATGCCTCGTCTTCTCCCCTCAAAATGAATATTATGGATAAAAAATAGCGAATGAGTATGTTTTCTAGAACCGGGAGCCAAGCCAAGTTATCCAAGCCGAGTAGCCCAGCCCAACCGATCAGCCCATCCCATAAATGACTGGCAATTGGGAACATGGGGCACGTGCCGTTCGTTGACAGCACCATAGAAGCTGTTTACAGAAAGCCGTTACATCACAGGACACATAAGCCATTCACACACATAAGCTGTTCACAGAAGCCATTACAGGCACACATAGTCGCCGTTTACTGCACATAGTTCCTTCCCTGGGTATGGTGAACCTCACTCACTCTCTCGGGTATCCATTGATGGGAGATTTCTTTTATCTTCTCCTCTCGGCCGGCCATTGATGGGGGGGCCTTCTATTTCGGGCATGGGTCTGATAACCGGGGTATGGTGACCGGGGTAAGGGGTGATGATTACCTCAATCTCTCGTGTATCGTGTGATGGTGACCTTTTCTTTTGGGTAACATGTGATGGGTAATTAACTTCTCTTTTGGGTATGGTAAACGGGGCATGTTGAGCGGGATATGGAGTTTGGCCGGGTATTTACTGTGAAGGGGTCCTTCTCCTCTTGGCAATAGCTGGGGAACACCTCTCTATCTAAGCTGGGTAACTTTTATTCTCTCCTGCCTCTATAGTCTTTGCTCTAGGTACTGCTCTAGGTGCTGCTTCAATGGCATAATCGACAGGTGCTGGTCTTGCTACTTCTCCTGCTGTTAGATCTACTTCTGCTGAGTCAACAACTGAATCCACCACTGCTCAATCAACTGCTCCATCAACAGCATAACCAACTGATCGGAAGAAGGATTGGAAGAAAGATTGTTCGGATCTAAAGACGGAAGGTGCCACGGCCTATATAGTCCGCCCATAATCACCCATATAAACTTTTGCTCCATCAACAGCTTAAGCAACTGCTCCTGCTGCTTGAACAGAATAAACATAATCGATGGATGCATGTAGATATGCTCCTCTATCTCGATCACGAAAAGCAGAAACTGGGTCACGCTTACGGTCATAAGGAACTGAATCACTCGAAGCCACTGCTGCTGGATCCACATCTGGGTCAGAAACAACAGAAAGAGCTGGATCTCGATCTGGAAGGAATGTCGCTACCTTTACCCATGCCTTTGCCTCTACGGGCGGGTGAAACAACTGCTTCTTACTCTGCACCTATATCTGTAGCTAGATATGGTTCAATAGGTGCTGCTGCCTCTTACGCTTCATCTACAGAAACAACTGCTGGTTCCTTTGCTTTTCCTGCAACTGTCTTAGGTGCCTTTGCTTCTGGTCCCGGAACCGGATCCTATGGTGAAGCACCAGGCTGTGCTACTTACTTTGCTCTTGTTGGTGCTGACGCCTTTGGCCAAACCCATAGTAGTAACATGAACATAAGAGAGAAGCTTGGATGATCAATTTGGTTATTCATTGGATCACAATAGGTGCTTATCAATAATTGAATATATAAGGCAAAGCCAGGGAGGGCATACAGAGGGTCGACCATTGAACCGATTTACGAATCTTGATACATTTCCTTCTATCAAAGAGTTATAAATCCCTCGCTTTTGGTTTCACTAGGTCGACGGCCCATATGATTAGTTTCGCGTTTTCACCCTCGCCCTCACCAAATAAGTCACAATGGCTGGCAATTAATGTCTGGCTGGTTGGCTTTGTCTGACTGTCTGTCTGGCTAGCTGTCTAGCTTTCTGGCAATGGGTGGCTGGAATGGGCATTGGAATGAATGGCTGGCAGGAGCGGAGCCCACTGAAATGGCTGACTAACTGACTGACAGGAACTTCAATGGCTGGTTTTGTGTCCAGCTGGCTGACCACCCTGGGAGAGGCGTTACACAAATTTGCCTATTATCCGTAAGAAGCTCTAACAATAGGTCTTAGCCCATTAGTATAGTCATTAGTATAGTATCTGTCTTAGCTCAGGAAAGAAGTTAATGAAATAGGACCAGCTCTAAAGGTCTCCCCATCCTATCCTACTATCTCTAAAGGTCTCCCCCTCCTACTAGAATTGAAATGGTCCTAATTAGTTATGGAGTTCCCGGCAACAAGCTCTCCTAATCCTGGAGTTCCCGGCAAATAGTTAAAAGGGAATATTTCCATTAGTAAGATAGGTGGTCCTTCCTTCTCATCTTTCAAATAAAAATATCCAATCCTCTGTGTGTGTAGACAAAGGGTTGGTAGCGGTGGCTGGATGGCGGAAACAACATATATAGAGGATCTCACGTGTGTGGATAGCATCTATGGATACTTTGGTGGTGCAGCGAATCAGCAGGGCAATGGGAATTCTTCCAAACCCACAACGGGCAGGGTTCGGGGCCCGATGTGCAATGAAAGAACGAATAGAACCATAGTGAAGTTGGAATAGGCCTTGATCTCGAATTGGTTATGGATTGATGAGGGCTTCCCCTAATCGAAGTTTCTAGGTTGCTTTGTTCGGTCCACACTCTAAGAATGACGATTTGAGAGTAAATATCATGGTTCTTGGTGAGGTAGCATTAGCGGTCTCGCCCAAACCAGGAGCGAGGTGGCGAACTCGAAGAACTAAAAAGAGGGCGCTTTCCTCGACCTCGTAACTCTCCGTAGGAATCCTCGACCTCGTAACCTCGGCCGAGTCCCTTTCGGGCCTTTGTCGAGAGTTCGGCAGGCTCACCCTCACCCTCCGGGCCTGACCTTTTGAGGGAAGGTGAGCAATAAATCGATGGCCGGAGCTCGAGAGTTCGGCAAGCTCACCCTCACCGTATGAATGATGAGTGACTCGGGTCCCTACGGAGCACGTAATCGGAAAGGATTTTCCCTGCTCTCGACGCCGAGCCTACCACGCTTCGCGCTGGCGATTTCCCGCGGAAAAATTGTTACTCGATAGTGCCATCCTCCCCGCTGGCGGCTTAGTATTCCAGGGTTGTCCCTCGTGCGTTCTGTTAGGTAGGCTATGACAGGAACAAGTGTAATTGAATGGGGCAGCAGGCAGGTTACACGTTCCACTGTGCCGAGATGATCGATCGTGGGGTGCAGGTGGTGATAATCACCCCGGGGTATGCGCGCCCTTGACGGGCACTCCAGGACCCGCCAACGCTCGTTCGGAGAAAACCCAGGCCGGGCACAACCAACCAACCAAGGTGGGGGACGTACCCCATTCCCCGTACCTACAGTGTGGATAACGAGGCCACCTTCGCAACCCTCTCCCTTCTTTCCCTTGGGGGCGGTTCGCCCCACTTGAGTGGCTCAACCGCCTTTTGCCCGGTGCTCATGACGCGCTACGGAAGTGGCACGCGCCACCCGTGCCAGGGGACCGAGCAGGGCATAGCTAGCGGCATAGGAGCCGACTCGGCGTCAGCGGCTTCGTGCCGCACTGGAGTGATCCAATATGCGGTTCCGCACGTTCCACCACTTCTCCGTTCATTTCCAATACTGATCGTGAAACACCATGAGCAGCAGGATGTTGAGGTCCGAAATTCGAAGTGAAATTTCTGATTTGTTTGTTCCTAGTCGTCACGGGAGAGAAATTGATGAATAATAAATGGATTATTCCCTTCGTTGTCCAATACCGACCGATGGAGAAAGCATCTTCCGATCACTATTATCTCTTTTGTTCAATAATGTGGCGAGCGAGAGCTGCGCATGCATAAATAATGGTGCACTTTTTGCATGCATGGAGAACACGCACGAAAGGCAGACGAACGGCGCCAGCCAGGTAATTGCTGCCGGCACCTAATTCGTCATTTTGATCTGTTTTTCGTCCCCACCCGGATGAACGAATAGGTAGGGTGAGTGATGCTCCTTCAATCGATAGGGGTTCTGTTCGGGATAAGGTCTTTCAATCAACAAATGCGGTTGAATTTAAGTAGTCGAGAGATAAAGGAAAGATGGGTACAATGAAAATCAAATTGGCTGGGAACACATATTGGTTGGAAGAAGCGGGAGGCTGGAATGCCGGGCCTTTCTCTTCATCTTTAGTGGTAGACCGGGCGCCACCTACCTCCTCTCTATGGAGAATCATTTTTAAGCCCTCGTCGGCATTATCAGATATATAACGTAACAAAAGAGATAGGCGGTTTTGCATGAAATAGTTACTTATGCACCGCGAGGCGAGCTAGTAGGTTAGGTTGTCTGCTACCACCTATTATCGGGCGGGGTCGGGCATTTCATGCCCCCCACCAGGGATCGACCCTAATAAACTATTTCGTTCGTCGACCATTGCTTTCGCGCTGGCTCCGATTCCACTCCATTTCCACTGCGCGCCTTTCGCCTCCCGTTCTAAGCAGTATTTACTAACAGTGTTCGTACAATTCTACATAACACCGTTATCCCGGTTCTTCCATAATTTGTGTAGGTGGGAATTTGTGTAGACTTTAGCGAGCATAGCGAAGGGAAGGATCTCCCTTGAGCATAGCAAAGGGTTATCCCTTTCCCGTAGCGAAAGGTTATCCTTATCTTTCGTAAGGATGGCGACAAAATCAGGCCGGCGCAGGCCATTTCTTCCCCTAAAATACACGCAGGACCTTACCTTACTTAGAAGGGGTTGACCGGCGCAAGAAGGACCAACTCTTCGAGCTCTTTGAGGGGAAGAAAGAAAGGGCCCAGTAAGGACCAGGTGAAAAAAATGAGAGGGTTTATAAGGACCTTACTGGCTGGCTGGGTTGACCCAGGACCTGATAATACCTTTCAGGCCCAGAATCAGGGGGGCCTTACTCTTCAAGTAGGTTCGCCTATAACGTGTAAGGGCCTTGCCATGACTTATGTAACGAAATAAACACCAGGTACGTTAAGTGACTCGACTAACAGGAGAGGAACGAAGTGCTCGACCAAAGGCCCGGTAGGGACTCACTATTCATATGGTGAGGCCCGGTAGGGACTCGATTAAAGGCCCGTCAGGGGCTCGGCCGAGGTTACGAGGTCGAGGCCCTAACGGGTGAGGGTGAGGGACGAACTCTCGACTAAAAGGCCGCCATCGACGTGTGAGGGTGAGCTTACCGAACTCTCGACAACGGAGAGGAGACAACCCGGTAGGCCCGGTAGGGGCTCACTATTCATATGGTGAGGGGGCTCAACCAACAGGAGACGAACAACTCTCTTTTGGGGGAGGGGGTGAGGTTACGAACCCACTCTCCCGACCAAAGAAGGGGGAGGGGCCCCAAAAGATAGGAACTTGAAGAACAGTAGGCCGCCATCGACTCACTATTCATATGGTGAGGGCCGCCATCAAAAACTCTCTTTTGGGGGAGGGAAAATCCGCCATCATGCTACAGCATGACTCGACCACCGCCATCAACTCGAAGAACTAAAGGGAGAGGCCTGGTAGGGTGAGGTAGCGAACTCTCGACTAAAGGCCGCCATCGACTCACTATTCATATGGTGAGGGATTTGACTTATCTCCTTGGCTTAGTTTTTAGGGGAATAAATATGAAGCGTAACGTATTGAAAGCCAGGGCCATCGCTTTACTTATTTAATAGGGGGGGGAGGGCCTGGTCGACAATGGGGTGCGGCGAATAACGGGATTCGAACCCGTGTTTTCGAATTCACAATCTGACACTCTGACCTATTGGGTTATACTCGCCCTTAGACACGTCTATACTCGCTATCGGATCCGGACCGATACCCCATATTTTGTCATCGCTCTATTGCGGTGCGTTCGGAGAATGCTGAATGGATAGGAAATGCGACCGCATGACGGAGAATGTGGATGCATCTATTTCTCCCAGTTGGATTGATATCTGTCTGTGGATGCCTTATATATGTTGCATTAGAGATGGCAAAACGATGCATGATGAAGCAAAAATGCATGATGGAGATGCATGCATTATCTACCAAACATCATGATGCGCATTATACTATGACTTATGTTTAGAAGTGTACACCAGGGTCTTGAGACACTCTTTATGATATATCTAGTTACCACCGATCTATCTATTTTCCTTGAATGAATTACCAGCTGGGATTGTCATTCTCATTCTTGATTCTATCTATCTCTAGTTACCGAAAAGAAATAAATAGAGATGACTTCGTAAGGTAAGGCCGGCGAAAGGCGATACCACCTTGGTCAAATGGGTGCCCACACATGGCTTTTTAAGGACTTTCCTGGCTGGATCTATCCACCTGTCCAAGTTAGTGCCGTAACAAGCTAACTCACCCACTCTGCCTACCGGCATTAGTTCTCGCAAGCAAGCCATAAGGCAGGCCGGATGGTAGGGCGTACCACTTCATCCACCAGCATGACTCCGCAGGCCACGGAGATATCCGCCTTCGTAATACCCCATGAACCGTAATGGATGGGAAGGTTCTGAAACGGGAGGGGAAAGGCGGAGCTATTTGATACAGTGAAAGGTCCGGCATTCGTAACTGAAAAGGCCCACTTTACTAAAGACCCAACAGACTTTCCAGTTGAACACTCCGTAATAGGGAGGGTTGGTTATCCCTCATATTTCTTCCCCTCAAAGAGAATAGCAGAGCGTAAGTTTCTATTTATTCCCCTCAAATTCATTTCTTCCAGTCATGATGCGCAAGCAGGCTCGACCATTAGGGAGAGGAATTCGATATATTATATATGTAATTATGCATTGATGTAATAATGCATTGATGTAATTATGCATTTCAATTAGTAATTACGCTTTAGCAGAAAATGTTGCTATTATATATGTAATTACGCTTTAGCAGAAAATGTTGCTATTATATATGTAATTACGCTTTCTTATATAAGTAATTACGCTAGGTACCTGCCTTTGTATACGTAATTAAGGTATGCCTAGTTGCTGATCGGTATTCCCATAGTTTCAAGTTCAATAAAAAAGAAATAAGTATTTGATTTGATGCGGAAGCAGGCTCGACTTTACAGAGAGGACTTTATTTAGCACTTGAAGCTAGGTGAATGGCTCGGAAAGGCCGCCATCATGCCCCCGACAGGGTGAGGTAATGAACTCTCAACTAAAGGCCGCCATTGCTCGACCAACGGGCCGCCATCATGCCCTCAGCAGGGTGAGGTAACGAACTCTCGACTAAAGGCCGCCATCGCTCGACCAACGGGCCGCCATCATGCGAAGCATGGCTCGACCAACGGGAGAGGAAGGAAACCCAAATAGGTTATGGCAGCGTACATTTTGGCTCTAATAGCGGGGGTAGAGTACGAGTGTCTGGAGGGCGAGGCCTTACCTTTCACTCTTGCAGTGTAATTACTGCTTCTATTAGTATTATAGTAGGAAGAAGACCCGTGGAGGACCAGAGTGAGTTAATTTGAGACCAATAGTCGAGGTATCACCCGCAGCTGATCGAGATGGAGAACGCACAGAGGCGAAGCTTTTTGGAATCAACCAGACCAGCATGGCTTTAATATCTTGCTTCAGGGGAGAGCGCTATAATTCATATACTTGCCTAAAGAGAATTGCCAGTTCCAGAACACGGACATGATGACTCGAACCATGCCAACTATGGGTTATCTTATAATAAAAACCCCCTATAAGAAGATTTTTCGGATCCACCGGAACAACCTGACCTGGGTACCTCCAACCAGGTGGGTGCCTTAATACGGAGCCCAGAATAAGGAATTAGTGAACAGGCCGATCGGACTTTAGAGAATAGAACCTACTTTTATTATGATTATGAATTGAATTTAAGGATCATCATTGCCTTTATTAATCCACGAACTTCCACAAATGAGTTACCTTTTATGGATTGGATTGGAATTTCACCGAATACTCTTAGTTGCCTGCCTTACCCCCCCCGATTAGGGATTACATGGCGACGGAGCTGGGTGCATAGATGGCTTGGCTGGAAGGGATTATGGGATATCAGAGAGCCCCGCTCGGATGGCTTGATGGGATGGGTGGATTTCTTTACGAGCGAGCTTGGAATGGAGGCAGTGCGTGGAGGGACGGATTTGGTAGTAGCAGCCCATAGGGATAGGGCCCTTGGTTTACCTTTAGCTTAGAGAGTTTCACTGCTGCTGGATGGTAGAATTATGGGACATCAGAAAACCTATTTTATGGGGACCGCTTCGCTTTACCTCGCTACCCCAATTATGGATTGATAGCAGCACGACTCCCTGGATGGTCGATTCCACGAGGACCTTCGTAACCCCCATCTCACTATTATGGATAACCCTTAAGCCGCTGGACTGCTGCTTCTAAGGATCAAATTCCTCCTACTACGTGATTCCTGGTCTAGGGTGAGCTTGCCGAACTCTCGACTAAAGGCCGCCATCGCTCCAGGTCTGTCTAGTTCTAGCAGGTGAAAGAATAAACCAAGGAAGGGGGTAGTGAATAGAGGCCATACCTGACTGCACTGCTACTCGAGTGTTCCTGGCTGGCTTCATCCAATTCATGGGTTGGGCAGCACTCCATATACTAGGGTGAAGGCAATAAGCCGGTCTAATCCCGACCCAATACTCTAAGGTCTAGTAATAGCTATGAAGCAATTCCTGCAGTAGCAAGATAAGGATGATATTGTTGATCCCGTGCTGAGAAGAGCCTGACCTTAAAAGAGAAGGTCTAGTACCCGACTAACTAAATGATGAATGCCAGAATCCAATCCAAGTGAGATAGGTGGAACAGGTCTAGTTCTTGTAGGTCTTCATGAAATCGTTAGGGCTAACTCCCTCCATGCTCCTAGGTGAAGGCGGTAGTAATAGAGGGGTATGAAATCAATCCATTCATGCCATGCAGCAGCTTTCATGTAATCAGCAATAGTGAGAGCATGGGGAGCTACGAGAAGTCCTTCTATTAATCCAGCTGCCCTGCCTGGCATGTCCATCCATAATAATCGGGGGTAGCAAGCAGGCAACTAAGAGTATTCGAGTGTTCGGGGAATGTCCCATCCATAATAAGTGCTGAAGTTTAAGTTCATGGATTCAGGAAGCACTTCTCCTTGCTCGGTTGGGTCGTGAAAGAGTGGTAGCGAAAAAAAGCTCACGGTGTTATATTATATACGTAATAAGAGTGATTCCAAAATCCCATAAAGAGGGTCTATTCTCTAAAGCCCGTCCAACCCAATGCTCTGATGAACAATAATGAATCCATCACCTGATAGATGATAAAAAATCCAAGGAGCATTAAGAAGAGAGAGAATCGGACATATAGATAGAACCTCTTCTAAGGTTCAACGTAGGCAAGTGAAACGTATCTATGCGACATCTTATATTAACACGTAGGGACCTATTGATCGCCCCACCTAAAACTAAGTGTGCCACTATAAAGAAATGATGAACCACCACCTCCTAACGTGGGATTCCATTGGAACTTCTGGATTGTGAACTCAGAGGGCATGGCAAAGATGACAAATTATTAGTAGGAAAGGACATCTCCATGCGAGTATCATATTAACACGTCTCCATGGCGGTATAAAATATTAACACGTCTCTATGGCGATCTGGGATGCAAGTATGACGAAAAGCAAGCCCCATTTCCCCAAGGCGACTTACTGCAGAGACTGGAACATGACAAGTGAAACATAGGTATGTGGGTATCATATTAACACGTGTAGGGGCCATATAGAACTGCTTCTAAGGTTCAACGTAGAGAGAGGTGCGAGTCAAAGTGAAACGTATCCATGCGAGCTCGTCTAGTAAGAGGTAGATATGCAACATGGATTTATCTGGTTCAAATGGATATGTGAAAACCTCCCCCTCATACTTCAGGAGAGTCCCTCCGGGTCGTAGATATGCGATTCTAACGTAGAGATACCAGCGATACCTAAGGCAAAGGTGAGGCTAAAGGTGGTGCCATCAACAAAGGTGGTGAATCAACCCGAAATGGTTATGTAGTTCGGGGTATGTTCCCGCAGTGCTCCAATAGCAAGACGGACAATAAAAAAGCGGTGAATAAGACAATCAGATTTCATATGTATGCAGCATCATATTACGTATCGGACTGGTTATGAACAAGTAAAACGTATATATGCAAGTATAATATGAAAATGTAGATATGCTAGTCCAAGTGTGAAACGTAGAGATACGAGTTTAGACAAAAATAGCATTGGTTGTTGTTCGCTGTGGGTGGGCGGCGACGGAAACTATCGAGAGATAGATGCCCAGCCTGCAATGTCCGATAACGGCGCTGGAGTGGTGAATCTATCGGCCGGCAGTGGCAGGCATACAACTTCGGACCTAACGGGCCGGCCCCGTAACCTTTCGGAATGGGGGATCCCCGAACAACAACCGCGGTAGTAGCTAACTACCGGGAGGAGAACGGGGACAACCATTGACTGTTGTTCCTGCTCCTCCCTATCCGGGGACGGAGGTCCCGCGGTAGGTAACAGCAGGCACAAGCACTTTACCGAGGGGGACCAGCGCTTATACTCCACCGCCGTATATATATAGGAGTCTCGCAGCGAGAAGCAAGGGATGTCGTGAACGGTGGTGGAACGGATTTACCTGGATAGATGGATACATATATCTATCCATGGAATATATCTCTTCGTATCGATATGTGCATATATCTATTTCGATATACCCATGTATATATATACCTATCCATCTGTCTCTCTCTGTATATATCTAGATCTCTATCAATCAATCTAGATACGGGGATGGATATAGAGATGTCTATCTAATTATGAATCATGTGAATATTCCTCAATCTAGGTGGGAAAACACAGCAGAGGGAGGAGTAGTTTAGAGATGTCAGGTAAAGATCTGTCAGAGGGAGGAGTAGCTTAGAGATGTCAGCTATGTCAGATAAGGCAAGAGCACAGGTATCAATATTTGATATGCTTCATATATGTTGATACGGAAGAAGAGGGAACAACCTTGGTCGAGCGAGTACCTTCCTCAAATAAGTGATTAGGATCAGAACCAATGTACAGTTAGAATTGACTCAGATAGAAACCAATGTACAGGACAATAAAGCAAGTCATCTTATTATACCATGCACTCAGGAAGAGCTCCACATGTTTCTCTAACAACAACTCACTAATTAATCAAGTATATAAAGTCACTCAGAAAGGATTCGAGTGAATAAAGTCACTCAGTTCATCTAGTATAGAAAGAATAACTCAGCAACACCAGGTTATCTCGCATATCAAGTCGATGAATTACCCCAACAACAATAATAATGACACCCCACAGTTAGAATTGTAGGAATCGTACCCTTTCTTTTCTTAATATTCAAAGAGAAGGAATTGACCCTTTCATATTGGTTCTTCCTATTTTATTGTAGCCATAGGAGATCAGGAGATAATGAAAACGAATAGACTAAACTAAGTAGAAAGGTGATTAAGTAAAAGTACATTTTTCTTGCTGACGCAGGAATAAGTAGGGCATTTCCTCCCGTTCGGCTCACTTGCGTCACTGAACAGCTTTCCACCATAACCCGCTTTTCTATTTTCTTAACAGCACGGCACGCATCAAAGTAAGTGCTTGGACGAATTCTTGTAGAGGAGCTAAGGGTCAAGCAAGGTTGAGTCTCTCTATTATATATGTAATAACAGGGAAGGCCACAAGTCGTGAAAATAGAGTGAATAAAGATAAGCGGGTGCATGGCGCCTTTCCTTTCAAAAAAGATAGCCTTTCCTGGCGCATTAGGTTAGGTCGAACCCCTATTCCTAGATGGCACTGGGAAACAAACCCTAATTCAATTGTATAACAGCGAGCGAGCCTACTTTTGGATAGAGGGAGGTCGAGCGTCCACAGCTAGCCAATTGTATACCGATCCTCATCTCATGAAGGCAAACCAACGGAGACAGACCAATATCGTACATCTTGGATCGTACATCTTGGATTTCATAGTCCAACCTAGTCAAGGTATAGGTAGTTTCAGTTCCCACTTGAAAGGCCACAGCCAAATGTTTATCGAGTTGATATAAGACATATGCAAGAGTGCCTATCCGTGTAGTTGCTTCCTATGCGATATGCAATATGTTTTGATCCGATCCTCTGTTAGTTCCTCCTCCTCCGTTCGATCTGATCCCCTCTCCTGTTCGCTGGATGATCTACCTTCCCTTCTCCTTCCCCTTATCCTGCCCTTAGCTCCGTGGCTTTAGTTGCCTGTTACATAGGCTATGCCTAGGTATATGCACTGGTCGCTCCTGGTTCTCAATCTCGACCTGGAACTGGAAGGGGTGCTTTGAGCTTATCTCCTGCGACTATAGACTTTGCTCTTGGTGCTGCTTATTATACTCGGTAAACTCCTGATCTGCTGGTATTGGATGTCTCAATAAACCAGATCACTGGCACCTATAAGGACACTGCTTAGCCATGGGACGCCTCTGCTACCTTCTACGCTATTCACTTTGCTTTTGCGGGTGCTTCCGCTATAACTGGAGGAATTGAATCTGCACCTATATATGCACCTGGTCTTGCTCTTACCTTGGCTTCTTCCTTTTATGCTGGTATATAAAATGGAAAAACGAATTCCGCTGCAACCTATACTGTATACGCCCCCGCCTCCCTTTATATGGTCAATTGCATAGCTAGCGCGGTTCCCATTATAAAAACCAATTTGCCTTTAGCCCCGTATGGATTCAAGATAAGGTGCCCCCACCTCTGCTTTCTGCTTATTTCTACCCCGTACCCCTGTCCTTGTTTCCTCCGCTGTAGTTTTGATCGGGTGCTGGAACTAGTTACGGATATGTGGGTTCTGACTCAAGATCTACTGGTGCTCAAACCACACTACTTATGTCTACGCTTTTGCCTACCCTATACTGCTAGTGTTTTTTCATAACCTCGCTAAAAAGCTTTTGCCGGACCAGAGCCTATACTATAGGATATACAGATATCGATATATGGGTATGGGAAACTTATAAGAACTACAGGAAATGGAAAAACATAGTAAAACTAAGAACTGAAATAGAAATCAATTGCAAATGTCACTGCTTCTTATGCTTTTGCTCGGTCAACCAGTTATGGCTCTGGGTCAGCAAGAGAAACTTAGTCAACAAGGTCAAAAACTGGATCAGCTGCTAGGTAAACGAGGTCAATAACTGGATATGGAACCTACTAAAAGGAACACATGGCTACCCTCTCCTGTATTTACTGCCTTCTATCACCTCTAATGCTGGTTAAACCCCTGCTGCTTGCTCCGTCGCTTTCTATGTGTCACTAATACCCCTTCCTTGGATGCCTTGGACTGGCTAAGAAACGGGAGATGGATATGGAACTGATAGTTATGGATGATCTCTCTTTTACCCTCTATTTTCTTTCTCCAAGGCACTTTGCCAGCAAATACATTCTCGTTAGGCCCCTATACAGAGTAGTTGGGTGATTACAAATAATTGCGAATATCTTTCGTGTACGTATGGTGGGGTGTGAATGCTGCTTGTCGGTTAACTGAATGCGATCTGTATCTGAGTGCTGGTGAAACTCCAAATGACAAAGCTACCTTTGCTGGGTCAATGGGTTATGAATTACTGGCATCATAAACTGCTGGATGCTTCATTTTATGGAACTGAGAGCTTAGATGCTATACGAGATGTTGGTGAGGGCCTCTAACGCTGGTGAATCAACGGATTATTGGGTCGCGTTGCTGCTAAAGAAGCTGGTGGCGTTCTCTCGGTGAGAAAAGGGATTCAGCTGCTAGCTGCTGCCTCCCCTGTCTTTTACTATGCCTTTGCTTCTTCTGCTGTACTGCTGCCTCTATTTATTATGTGGGCTCTTCAAATCCTGTTTTATCCGCTTCTTACTCTGCTCCCTCCACCGCACGCTACTTGATCAACTGAAGCTATTAGCACTCGATCCGGATCTCCTACTTTAGATGCATCTGGCCCCTCTATGCCTTGAGATTTTACCCTGCTTCTGCAGATTGAGCTATTAAGAGCAGGAAATGAGAAGATTTCTAGCAGCAGGCAGGAATCACATATTTGGTATCTAACCACTGCTTGGAACAGTAGCTCATGTTGGAACTAGAGGGCTGGAACGCATACTAGCACATGCATGAGATAAACGTGTCAAAATGTTATAACGTCGGAAACACCACACTTTACCTGCTCATGTCAGAATAGAAACTAGAACAAAAGCAAATGACACATGCAGATGCTGGCTTTACTAGGAACAATCTTGAATGCCGGAACTAGACTTAGAGGTCATATTAGTAGGATGCAGATGCTGGAACATCCCAACTAGTAATTCAATCAGATGTTGGAACAGGGAGGGAGGAGCGAAGCCCACTCACCGAGCCAACAAAAGAAACGCGCACCCATACTACTCCTAATGTATATCTAAATAGAAAGCATCTCTAATCAAGTCATCGAAGATGGACATGGCATGGGGTTATATAAATAAAATAGAGGATGAAAAGAAAAGCCTGCAATTAGGAGGTTGGTGCAGGGGGCTACGGTGGTTTCACTCCATTGGATATCGAGTGGGTTACCCCGTTGACTTCGAAGCAGTAGCAGAGACAGTTATAGGCATGAGTGGACCTATAACCGCCAAAGAGAACGGGGGAAGCAGTAAAGCAACCAAGGTGGAAAAAGCAGGTGTTGACCCAACAAGAGCAGATTCACCAGCACCTCGATAAGCTCCCCTTCCATATTTATAGCTATAGCCCGGTGTTCTGGTTTCAAATCCAGTCCCTTACCCAGTAGACTAAAAACCACTTGTAAGATCTGTAGTACCGATACGGGGGGGTGTATTATAGGGAGCCTGAAGAACTGCTCCCCAATTCCCTTACGTCATTGGACATGGGGGAAGGCAGGAAACAGCTCCCCACACTGCCACAATAAGGCGTGGCTCGAGATAGGACTATGCCAGATGCTTATTTCACACAGTTGATTGCGTTTTATATATGTATATAGTGTATTGCCCTTGTACTGTTCTTTTCTGTTCCTTTCCTGTTCTCCTGCCCTTTCCTGCCCTACTCAAACTCAGCCTAGCACCTTGCCAGTTGGGTTCAGTAGCATGGGAAGCCTGGGAGCCTAAAGCCTAGCCTTGGTAGGATAGCAAGGGTAGCTTTGCCCAGCCTTGTTCCAGTGCTTTCTACTTACCCCTCTATTTCTTTGGGACATAAAAGTGATGATAGGCGCATTACTTAGGCAGACCCATCTCCATCAATCGAAGCAGGCTCTTATATAACGCTACCTTGCCTCCAAGCCTGTCCTTTTCAGTCAGTAATGTAGTAAAGTGGATCTTAGCTCTATAGGAATTGGACTTGCATTTTGGCCTCTTAAGGATGGTTTTATTACTATGAGTTTTCATGTTATTCCATTCAATAATGGTTATCCACTTGAGTGTTCCTCCTTTTACAGTAGTCTTAAGGTCAATACTCATGATGCATCCTACCCCCTACCCTGGATGTCATGATTGATGTATGAGTCTTGATGTATGATTCTTTTTAAGCTACTTCCTCATTTATTGGGGATAGGCCTAAACTACGGTACTTCTTTATTAGGCAAGCAATTAATCGTGGATAGCGGGATGGGGAAACAGCTAGGGAACGCTCATTGTATCCATCATTCGTAAGCACCAGACTGTATTTTGACAACACCAGACTGTATTTACAAGCCAGCCAGCACGCATCATTCGTAAGCACCAGGCTTTCTTTCCCAGTGATTCAATCTTCCACATTGTCCTTTAAGCACCAGACTGTATTTTGATAAGCATGGGTAATACCAGGTTGAGGTTGGGTATAATTTGGGTGAACTTTCTCACTCACTTACTGTTGCCATCATTCGGAAGGAAGTGGGGTGAAACTTTCTCACTCACCCTCACCCTAGCGGCCCTTACCTTTTTAGGGAAGGTGAGCGAGAAATCCCTTTGGTCTCGCCTGCTTGCGCATCCTAATTTCCTTATTGGGTGGGTGGAAAAGAAAAAAAGACGTAGTAACTAAATAAGTATGCGTAATTACATATATAAATAGCTAAGAGTTGGCGTAGTTAAAGGTAAGTGTATCCCCCCATATAAGGTAAGTGTGTAAGCTAAGTAATACCTTCTCCACCGCAATAAACGCCTTTATCTTTCACAGAGGAGGAGTGTGTTACGTGCAGCCCTTCATCATTCCCCAAATACCTTTCCTTCCTTGGTTAGAGACCATCTACCATGGTTGTGGTGAATACCTTTCCTTGGTGAATACCTTTCCTTGGTTAAGGACTTACTCTTGTGATCCCCAAGCTAGTTGGCCGAACAGGCACACAACCACAGTGCCTATACCTACGTTTTGCTACTTTGGATTTCATTCAGAAAACAGAGAGCTAGCGAGCGAGATGGTCAGGAATGAGAATAATGATTAGACAACACCGATCCCACTCCAAATTCATGTAGGAAAACATCCTTCATGTGAGTTCAATGGGACTTACTCTTATGATCCCTAGACTAGTCAGTTGAACAACACACTACAATTGTAATTGCCCCAATCCTTTTGTCGCTGTAGGTTTCAAACAAATTGCAAAGAGATGGCGAGCCTAACGATTAGGCACAAGAATATGAAGCGGTCAGTATCCACAATCACCGGCTCCACGTGCTCATGGCGGGCTCTTAGCAGGCTCTTGGCGGGCCGTCTCTATATTAACCAGATAGCGTTATGAAATGGCTCCCCGTATTACCTGGCTCCCAAATGTCTTAGACCAATTGAGCTCATTACGACGCATCCCAATTATTAACCACTCTGCACACTAACCCAAGTGAAAGGCCAAACCAAGGAAGGCGATTGAGGCCAAGCGAATGAATGAATGATTGAATCCAAGCGAATGAATGCCATCCTGGGATATGGGACAGACTCTAACACACTACTATCACAATATCACACATTACTTATGAGCTTTACCAAACAAATTCAATTAGCATCATACCCACCGTATAGAGGGGAATTGCTGTAGAAGGAACAATACTTAATATAAGCACTATAGCTTGGGCTTGTAAGAGAATAAAGCTTGGTCCCAGGAAGGGAAGGATAGAAGATGCAGGCTAATACCTGAGAATCAGAATGAAAAGGCCTCATTTTAAAATAAAAAAATGCGTTTTAACACGTGTTACCCGACTGCCTCGAGAGAGGTCATTTGGCATCCCTTATCGCTCAAATCTATTTCACGAACTTCAATATGGGTTCAAAATCCCGGGTCTAAGGGTGGGTATTCCAACTTATAGCTGGAAGACTTGCTAGCTGGATATCTCAGTCTAAGTGCTCAGTGTTATAGCCATCCTTGGACCATTCTATTCAAGCTAGTAGGAAGGAAAGGTCGGGTTATTGGCCATTCCCCAATAAGTTAAAAACCACCTCAATTGGCATTTGCGCGCATTTTAGCGCTACTTGAACCCGAATAAGGTGGCTTGGCTTGGCTTGGCCACCGGTGGGGTGGGGTGGGGTGGGTTGGGTTGGGTTGGGGTGGCTCAAGCGAGCGGACGACCGGATCTTAAAAGGCATTTGACTTATCATTTTTGAATTGTATAAGGTAATATAGCTAGCGATAGAAGCATTAGTGGGTGAGATGGGATAGCTAGCGATAGTTCTTTTGGTATTGGTGTGAGTAGCTTGCGATAGAAGCAGTAGCGGTACGAGACGTGGTGATAGGAAAGACAGAGAGCATGTATGATAGGTAGCTAGCGACGGTGAGAGGGCTCTAGCGATAGAAGCTTGGATGGTTAATTAATGATCCCATAACTCAATGTTATCCCTGCCTCCAAAGAGCTATCGGAGCTATCGGAGCTATCGGTATGATAGATGGCCCTGATAGGACCTTATCTTTATTTCCCTTAATATAGCTAGCTTAGGTGATACCAGGTCCTAAACTAGATAGAACAACATCACTGCGGTTTATTGATTGATCGAATTCGTGAATAAAAAGATATGAATTTCAAAGGTCTAACTCCGATAAGGTTAGTATTCACTCTTATAAAGGGCTTATAGGTATACCTACGAGAAGGTAGATTCACTTATTATCTATGATTCATGGGAGCACTATGGAGGACCATGAATTCATTTGAAGCACTATTCGTTCATTCATTCGATTCATGGGAGATATGGAGCACATTTGTTCATGGATTCATGGGAGATATGGGAGCACCTTTCATGAGGGGGCTTGGTAAACAAATAAGGGGAACAAATAATCTGTTTGAGGGGGGGCCTGGTGAGTGTCCTCTGATCGAGTTGAAGGGTAGGGCAGGATTATTAAGAGCGTAGCGAGCAACCCCATCCCAATTGATCGAGGGGGCCTAGATGGCATATTTATTTTATGTCGCTTCCTTCTCGATTAACGATGATGTTATTAGGGCCTTTAGGAATGATCATGTGTGCCTGTCCATATACAAGTGCCAGCAGGTCAGCACCTTCACTACCAAGGATGATCGAGTAGTTACTAACCCCCTCGCCCCTCACCCTAACTTTACGTTCGTGAAACACTTCGTTTCAAGTCATAAGGCAAGCATAATTACATATATAATATATGCATTTTGCTAAAGTGAAATGTCATATCTCCTTCATGAATGCATAATTACATATATAAATAAGGACAGCTGACATCTATTTCTGTTAAAACATCCATCACTGATATTTACCGCACAGGTAACCACCACATGCACACGAGTAAGCACCACCGGCTGGTAGCGAGAGAAAGGCGGTAAATCAAAACAATGGACGTGAGAGCGAGCAAGCATTGGTGGAAAAGCAAGCACCACCAAAAATAGTTGAACCTATTCCTCCCCGGGGGTAAGTCACGTTATACCAAAGAAAGAGCTTAGACAGCGATGAAAGATGCAACTTTCCCAATAACTGTCAAACTGTAAGACGTGCATCTAGATTGGGATCTGTCTCTGAGCGAGGTGTAATGGCACGAATGCTACTTCAATTTGGTGGTACCTCTACCTTAGATACCTATGCTTCCTCTGCTTCTTATGTTGCCTCTGCTCTTGGAACTGGAGAAACTCGAACTCGAACGGAATATGTGACAGGAGACTATGCAACTAGAGGATCTGAAACTCTCGAATGAGCTCTGCAATAAGCTATGGGTCAACAAATGCTTTAGCTGTCTCTGCCCCTCCTTATGGGCTATTGGCATTATGGGTATTGGCTATGGCTTTCGAACTCTTAAAGAAGACTGGGCAAGGTAGTGACCCCGGAGCAGGATATTCATCTGGATATTGGGGAATATAAATAGGCTGTGAAACTAGGGGATCATTCACTTTAGGATCTTAAACCGGTGAAATCCTTGACTTAGCCAGCTCTGCTCCTACCTATGCCTATGCCCTTGTGGGTGGTGCTCAACATAGAGGCTCGGACAGAACCATTTCCTAGTGAAAGGTACGCTAAGGGGTCTCGAGCGGACTATGCAATTGGCCTTGGGACAGGATCCGCGCTTGGAGAATATACATCCTAGGTTATGGATTTGGATCCAGGCTAAATGATTATGGGTGCACTTCGAAGCCTTGCGTGTATCTATCCAAAGGTCCTACCCCATGCTGCCCTGGTGGGGCTCTACCTCGGATGGATTTGGAACTACGCGAAGGGAAGCTGCCTCTGCTATAAGCTCTTTAACAAGCTATAAAACTAAAAGGGATGCTGCGGGCTTGGATGCCTCCGCTCTAGCTGGCTTTGTTCCTGTATTTTCCACCTAGGTTGCTCTTGTCTCTACCATTGGACGCAGTTATGGGTGCATTTGACCGAGATGGAGATCCAGATTCTGCGGTTGATTATGCAAAAGGTGATTCAGTAGATTCTATAGATGCAGCAGTTGGAGCAGCAGGAAAGGCAAGGTCAAAAGCAGCAGAAGCTTATCCACCACCAGCAGTCTCTAAGGCAGAGGAATTACGTATATAGACCAGCGCTATCCGGTTTAGTAGGGTTATGCGCTGCGCTATCTGTTTTGCGTGCTTAAGCAAGTGATTCAGTTTCAAAAGTGGAAATTCCAAGCACGGATTCAGTTGATTCAGCAAAAGATCCAATCCCACCAGACGCAGATGCGAGGCTATCAGTTACACCACCCATTGAATAAGCAGTTGACCGGGCCTGCTGCATTCGTTTCAGTTCGAAAGCCAATTTTGTGAATAAGTGAATAGGGATTCAAACCCTTGTTTCAGATCCTCTGGAAAGAGGAGTCTAGAAGTACCTACACACCGCTGAAGGAGATTCGGCATCTCTTTTTGTCTACGATGCCGTGGTTTTCGATGGACCAACCCCTAAGCAAGCATTGAACCAGAGATGGGTTAAGAGGCAATATAGATGTGATAAAGAGGCTATAGCAAGCGTGAATACAAATACCTCACCTAGCCCTCAATTAAGGGGCCTTAATTCAGTAGTTGGGCTAAAATAGTATAGACAAAGAAATAGAACTGTCTTGTGCCTCTTATTTCCCCAGCACGCTAATAGGGCCAAGGAGAGAAGTAAGCGAGCACATATCTCCGCCTTACTTATTCTATCATTTCAATACTTTTTCCCACATTGTCAAATAGGAACATACTCTTTTACTTATTCCTCACGGGCCCCCCAGAGAGAGGTTATAGGCACTCATTCCTACCTTCCTTCGGGCAACTCCATCAAATCCTTTTTCCACCTAATGGATGGGAAGTGAAAGGCCAGGGCCCACCCATAACATAAGAAAGAATACTTGGTCCATACATAAGGCGTAAAGCAATTGAAGTGGCCATTCACTCACTAATTAACGGACGACAGGCATTCATTACTGCTTGGACGGGACCGAACCCCAAACCACACTGTTATGAATGGAATGAGGGAGAGGGGATAATAAAAGGCGAAGGCTGACTTACTTTCTTTCCTTACGGCCCCCTACCTACAACGCTTTGCTCTAAGTTTGGAGCATAATGAAGTAAGAAAGTAAACCACTCCGTACCTCCCTCGTCTAGCCCCATATTTTCCGAAACATCTTTGCTCAAAGCTCTGGGTAAAAGGTATTTCTATAAGCCCATTCTCCTAAAAGCAAGTTTGGTATGTTGGGTGCCGGTCCCGGTCAATCCGAGAAACGCACCTCTCCCCCTTGGTTGAGCGACTTCGTTCCCAAATGCGCACGCATTTTCATAATCAAAGATTTAGGTTTCCGGGTTCTGAGGCAGGCACATTTTCAATCTGGGTACATACAAAGTAACATTTGTAAGTAGGCAACTTTATTGCTTTCATAATTCCCACCCTCCGCCTTGGGCCTGGGCGTCTCAATCCCAAAGTAAAGGGGCGAGGTACGAGGGGAAGGGGCCCTAAACAAAAGAGAGGACTGAAGGACGTATCAACTGGATAAACTACTGCTTCTGGATCAGCAGAATCCTTATTACAATAACCCACTGCTGCTGGATAAGCTACTGCCAGCCACTTATACCACCTCTGCTTACTTCTAGCAGCTACCCCTGTTTCTAATGCTACGGGTGGGTGGAACAATCAAAATGAGTCAAAGCTCTATCCCCAACGGTAGGTAGGGTATCATCCTTCCTTGCCTCTAGTCATCCAACCCCTTTTCTCTTTGAAACAGTAGCCTCTTTCAACGGGCAGCGTGCCAGTTTTTCTTTTTCAGGCCCACAAACTTTGTTATCAAGAAGATCCAATCCCTGAACCCACTACAGACACTAAATGAAGGGTCTGGATGCATTTAACCTTGTCCCACAGCAGGGGGGGGGTACGTCTTTCTCTCCGCTCCGAACATTCTTCGATGGCTAGGTTCAAACTGTCTGGCTGGAAACGGGGATGGATTACAGGGGAGGGATAGACGTGTTGCTAGAATGAGTTGACTAGATCGTGGTGGGATTCTATGTGCAGCGGGTGAACAGCTTCAGTAAATGGTTTCAGTGACAATGACTTGTGCGAGCGGT